>CAJHNH020003691.1:190000-539614 GCA_905116865.2 Candidula unifasciata
ACCAAAGACTGGCCAATCCTCTTGCTACAAACAATCAGCCAGTGACTAGCCAATCCTCTTGATACAAACAATCAACCAAAGACTAGCCAATCCTCTTGCTACAAACAATCAACCAAAGACTAGCCAATCCTCTTGCTACAAACAATCAACCAAAGACTAGCCAATCCTCTTGCTACAAACAATCAACCAAAGACTAGCCAATCCTCTTGCTACAAACAATAGCAAATCCTCTTTGCTAAAAACAAGCCAATAATCCTCTTGCTACAATCAGCCCGAGATTGGCCAATCCTCTTGCTACAAACAATCAGCCAGCGACTGGCCAATCCTCTTGCTACAAACAATCAGCCAGAGACTGGCCAATCCTCTTGCTACAAACAATCAACCAAAGACTAGCCAATCCTCTTGCTACAAACAATCAGCCAGAGACTGGCCAATCCTCTTGCTACAAACAATCAACCAAAGACTAGCCAATCCTCTTGCTACAAACAATCAACCAAAGACTAGCCAATCCTCTTGCTTACAAACAATCAGCCAGAGATTGGCCAATCCTCTTGCTACAAACAATCAGCCAAAGACTAGCCAATCCTCTTGCTACAAACAATCAGCCAGAGACTGGCTAATCCTCTTGCTACAAACAATCAACCAAAGACTGGTCAATCCTCTTGCTACAAACAATCAACCAAAGACTAGCCAATCCTCTTGTTACAAACAATCAGCCAGCGACTGGCCAATCCTCTTGCTACAAACGATCAACCAAAGACTAGCCAATCCTCTTGCTACAAATAATTGGCCAGTCACATAGGGGTCAGGCTACAACTCATTAAGGAGACAAAACAGATCCCAATTCAGCAGTGTTTAAAGAACAGTTGCTCAACTTACACGAAGAAGCTTCTCATCTTCATTGTCCTCTTTCTTTGCCTTCTTTGCCTTCTCTGCTTGTTGTTTAGTGTCACCTTTCCTCTTGCTGCTGCCAGAGACAGGAAAATCCTCCAATATACACACATCAGCAAATCTCTAAACATGGCATCAATACATGAGAAATAAGAACAATGTTCTGTTCATAGATGGTCAAGGATGTGTGCCTTAACAACAAACAGTCAAATAGATCAGTTGACCACTAGTCTGACAGAGATCTGTTGACCACTAGTCTGACAGAGATCTGTTGACCACTAGTCTGACAGAGATCAGTTAACTACTAGTCTGACTCAGAGATCTGTTGACCACTAGTCTGACAGAGATCAGTTAACTACTAGTCTGACTCAGAGATCTGTTGACCACTAGTCTGACAGAGATAAGTTAACTACTAGTCTGACTCAGAGATCAGTTAACTACGTCTGACTCAGAGATCTGTTGACCATAGTCTGACAGAGATCAGTACGTTAACTACTAGTCTGAATCAGAGCGTGTGTGTGTGTCTTCTATATTATATATATATATATATATATATATATATATATTATATATATTATATATATATATATATATAGATGTGTTGTGTGTGTGTGTGTGTGTGTGCTTGTGTGTGTGTGTGCGTGTGTGCACATTCATCTGATCTCTCTCTCTTACCCCGACGACCGCTTTCCCTTGCCCAGCTTGGATATGATTAACTCTTTGTCTTCTGGTTTCAGCTTACCAAAGCCTTTAATTCTGTGGATCAAACATTCAGGTATATGCTGTGCTGCATTTGTACAATTATTACATATGGAGTCAGTTACTGGAACAAGACATCAAAGGTGTATGGTCTAGGTTTAAACAGGTTACTGGGACAAGTAGATCAAAGGTGAATGGTCTAGGTTTAAACAGATTACAGTGTTAGTTACTGGGACAAGTAGATCAGAGGTGAATGTTCTATACATAAACAGATTACAGTGTCAGTTACTGGGACAAGTAGATCAGAGGTGTATGGTCTAGGTTTAAATAGATTACAGTGTCAGTTACTGGGACAAGTAGATCAAAGGTGTATGGTCTAGGTTTAAACAGGTTACTGGGACAAGTAGATCAGAGGTGAATGGTCTAGGTTTAAATAGATTACAGTGTCAGTTACTGGGACAAGTAGATCAAAGGTGAATGTTCTACGCTTAAATGGATTACATATTGTCGGTTATTGTGACAAGTAGATCAAAGGTGAATGGTCTAGGTTTAAACAGGTTACTGGGACAAGTAGATCAAAGGTGAATGGTCTAGGTTTAAACAGATTACAGTGTCAGTTACTGGGACAAGTAGATCAGAGGTGAATGGTCTAGGTTTAAATAGATTACAGTGTCAGTTACTGGGACAAGTAGATCAGAGGTGAATGGTCTAGGTTTAAATAGATTACAGTGTCAGTTACTGGGACAAGTAGATCAGAGGTGAATGTTCTATACATAAACAGATTACAGTGTCAGTTACTGGGACAAGTAGATCAGAGGTGAATGGTCTAGGTTTAAATAGATTACAGTGTCAGTTACTGGGACAAGTAGATCAAAGGTGAATGTTCTACGCTTAAATGGATTACATATTGTCGGTTATTGTGACAAGTAGATCAAAGGTGAATGTTCTACGCTTAAATGGATTACATAGTGTCGGTTATTGTGACAAGTAGATCAAAGGTGAATGTTCTACGCTTAAATGGATTACATAGTGTTGGTTATTGTGACAAATAGATCTAAGGTGAATGTTCTACGCTTAAATGGATTACATATTGTCGGTTATTGTGACAAGTAGATCAAAGGTGAATGTTCTACGCTTAAATGGATTACATAGTGTCGGTTATTGTGACAAGTAGATCTAAGGTGAATGTTCTACGCTTAAATGGATTACATATTGTCGGTTATTGTGACAAGTAGATCAAAGGTGAATGTTATACGCTTAAATGGATTACATAGTGTCGGTTATTGTGACAAGTAGATCAAAGGTGAATGTTCTACGCTTAAATGGATTACATAGTGTTGGTTATTGTGACAAATAGATCTAAGGTGAATGTTCTACGCTTAAATGGATTACATAGTGTCGGTTATTGTGACAAGTAGATCAAAGGTGAATGTTCTACGCTTAAATAGATTACACAAAATGTAATGTTACTGTTAGAAACACAACAACAAAAATAATGACTGCCAACTTACTAGCAAAAGACCCTATCTGGGGGACAAAATATACTAACAATAGATTTTATCTGGGGGACAAAATTATACGACCAATAAACCCTATCTAGGGGGCAATATATATGATCAATAAAACCTATCTGGGGGGAAATATACTATTATTAGACCCTATCTGGGAGAGGGGATGTTCTTACAGCCAGCAGACCATTTCGACAAAAGTAAAATGATACTTACTGTGAAGGATCCATTTCCACAAAAGTAAAATGATACTTACTGTGAAGGATCCATTTCGACAGTAAAGCCAAGCTCGTCTCTGTTGCTCACAAAACAATCTACATGATGCCACAAATCCTGTGGCCCATGCATCACAGCTCTCTGGGACTCAAACTCTTTCTTGCTCAGTCGGAGGCTGTCCTGTTTGTGTGACCATTACATACACATATAGAATCTCTACTCATATGATCATTAGACAGATAAAGAATTCTCATTTGTGTGATCATTATACAGATATTGAATTGTTATTAGTGTGATCATTAGATCGTGTGTGGTCATCCGACATATATAGAATTCTTATTTGTGTGATCATCAGACAGATATAGAATTCTTATTTGTGTGATCATTAGACAGATAAAGAATTCTTACCTGTGTGATCATTAGACCTTGTATGATCATTAGACAGACATAGAATTCTTATTTGTATGATCATTACACAGATATAGAATTCTTATTTGTATGATCAATAGACCGTGTGTGATCATTAGACAGACAGAGAATTCTTATTTGTATGATAATTAGACAGGCATAGAATTCTTATTTGTGTAAACGTTAGACAGATATAGAATTCTTGTTTGCGTGATCATTAGACCCTATGTGAGCAATAGGTAGAAATAGAATTCTTACTTGTGTGATCAATAGACAAAGAAATCTAACTTGTGTGATCATTACACCCTGTGTGGTCATTAGACATAGAATTCTTACTTGTGTGATCATTACACCCTGTGTGGTCATTAGACATAGAATTCTTACTTGTGTAATCAATATGACATACATGTAATGTCACATAAAATCCATCCATGCCACACACACTCAGTACCATAAAGAAATCTTACTTTAGCAATGAACGTCTGACAACCACGGCACTGACTGCGCCCTGACTTGGCATATTCAGCGCTAAAATCTAAACTACCAGCACTGGATCCTTCACCCTCATCTGCATTACGACCACCTCCTGAAATATTATATCAAATAAAGTGGCTATAAACTGTAGAATGTCTGAACTGTTTATAACAGCATGATTATACAACCCCATGTACTACAGGGAGTGCACAGGTTTCCTTGTGTGGCTACTGAGCTACTATAACAGCATGATTATACAACCTCATGTACTACAGGGAGTGCACAGGTCTCCATGTGTGGCTACTGAGCTACTATAACAGCATGATTATACAACCCCATGTACTACAGGGAGTGCACAGGTTTCGTTGTGCAGTTACTGAGCTACTACAACAGCATGATTATACAACCCCATGTACTACAGGGAGTGCACAGGTTTGGTTGTGTGGCTACTGAGCTACTATAACAGCATGATTTTACAACCCGATGTACTACAGGGAGTGCACAGGTTTCATTGTGCATGAGTACACAATGTTGTGATGTAGAACAGACAGTACATGGACTGAGAACATGAGTACACAATGTTGTGATGTAGAACAGACAGTACATGCACTGAGAACATGAGTACCCAATGTTGTGATGTAGAACAGACAGTACATGCACTGAGAACATGAGTACCCAATGTTGTGATGTAGAACAGACAGTACATGCACTGAGAACATGAGTCCACAATGTTGTGATGTAGAACAGACAACAGACTAAGTACACAATGTTGTGATGTAGAACAAACAACAGACTAAGTACACAATGTTGTGATGTAGAACAGACAGTACATGCACTGAGAACATGAGTCCACAATGATGACTGACAACAACAGACTAAGTACACAATGTTGTGATGTAGAACAGACAGTACATGCACTGAGAACATGAGTACACAATGTTGTGATGTAGAACAGACAGTACATAGACTGAGAACATGAGTACACAATGTTGTGATGTAGAACAGACAGTACATGCACTGAGAACATGAGTACCCAATGTTGTGATGTAGAACAAACAACAGACCTCCAATCTTCTCCTTGATTTTCTCCTGGTCCTCCCAGCGCAGGCTGTGATAACTATAGATGTCATCAGGGTTCTTACATTTAGCTCTTTTCCAAAAACATGGGAAATGGAACCAGTTGGGTACCTGATGACATGTTACAGACATCCAATAGTTATATGATGGATCACAGAGTTATATGACAGATTAAATGGTTAAATGACATAGATTAGGCACTTCTAAAATATCAAACAGTTACAAGACAGAAGAAACAAAGTACACATGATAATACAGTTATGACAGAAACAACAAATCAAACAGTTATATGACAGATCAATCAGTTATATGACAGATCAATCAGTTATATGACAGGTCAAACAGTTACATGACAGATCAAACAGTTTCATGGTAGATTAAACAGTTATATGATAAATCAAACAGTTATATGATAGATCAAATAGTTACACAACAGATCAAATAAACCAATAGACCAGCTATATGACAGAAGAAACAAGCACAGATCAAACAGTTATATGACTGATCAATCAGTTATATGACAGATCAATCAGTTTTATGACAGATCAATCAGTAATATGATAGATCAATCAGTAATATGACTGATCAATCAGTTATATGATAGGTCAATCAGTTTTATGACAGACCAATCAGTAATATGATAGATCAAACAGTTATATGATAGATCAAACACTTACATGACAGATCAAACAGTTACATGATAGATCAGTTATATGACAGATCAATTATTTATTTCAAACAGATCAAATAAACCAACAGACCAGTTATATGACAGAAGAAACAAGCACAGATCAAACAGTTACATGATAGATCAAACAGTTATATGACAGATCAAACAATTATATGACAGATTAAATAAACCAATAGACCAGTTATATGACAGAAGAAACAAGCACAGATTAAACAGATATATATTGGTTGGATTGTGACCCTTTAGAAATAAAGTTTATTTGTTACACAACAAATCAATTATGACTGATCAACAGATCTATGACAGAAACAACAGACCTAATAGCTAAATCAGAGGTACATCTTTAATCAAATTTAGTTGTCTTGAAGAAAGAACTCAAGAAAAGAGGGATTAGTATCTCCAAAACTGAAACCAAACTGATCTTGAGAGAGAAGAAACACTAGATCATGATCATACAAAGTGATTTGGAACAGATCAAGTTGAAAAAACCTTGGAGTTGTAATAGACCAGAATGGAGGCACAAAGTCATTTATGGCTTTTGAAAAGCAGCAGCTGGGAGACTTTTCCAAGCCATAAACCGTGGGTTTTCTCCACCAAAAGAAATTGGCAAAGAGGACAAAAATGGCTATAAGTAACTCTACACATGTGCTAGTCTTGACATATGGGTGTGTGTCATGGGCAGTGACAACCGCTCACTGAAGTCAGCTTCGGGCCTCAGAAAGTAGGTGTCTGAGAAATTAGTCAAAGTGACAAGAAGGGACAAACTTTGCAACCAGACAACACATAATGACATTGACAACATCTGACAGTCCCTGACAGAAATGACTCCAATGTAACAAGGCTTTTTTTTAAAAAGTCTGGCAATCTCTCCAGCAAAGACCCCCCCCCCCCCCCCCCCCCCCAGGTAGAAGAGGAGCAACTGAGTAAGTAAAGTAAACAACAGATGTAACAGTTTCTGACAGAAACAGATCAAACATTTACGTATACTTATGACAAACAATACAGTTTAATGATTAAGAAAGTAAAATAAAAACATGCAAAACTTTAAATACCATGGCTCAATAAAACAACAATGGATATTGCTCAACATAAATCAAAGAAGCCTACTTTAACCTAATCAGTTAGATAATGATTGTAACTCATTCATAAAGGATGCTGAAAAAGGTGAAGACAGGCATGCTCTAAGCAGGGAGACAAGCACTGGTTCAGAGGTCTCCAGGGCAAACATGAGTGTTGGGAAGAAATCAACAGGTAGATAGACTTGCTGGTTCAGAGGTCTCCAGGGCAAACATGAGTGTTGGGAAATCAACAGGTAGATAGACTTGCTGGTTCAGAGGTCTCCAGGGCAAACATGAGTGTTGGGAAATCAACAGGTAGATAGACTTGCTGGTTCAGAGGTCTCCAGGGCAAACATGAGTGTTGGGAAATCAACAGGTAGATAGACTTGCTGGTTCAGCACCACTCTGAATTGATGCATGACAAGCCAGATACAGTGAAGGTACTTTAGGAGCAAGTGAACAAATTAGAAGCATGAACAGATCATTGAGAGAATGGTTCAGCAGCAAGGGACTATGGGATCTAAAGAAAAGGGTTTAGCAGGAAGTGACTATGGGATCTAAAGAAAAGGGTTCAGCAGCAAGTGACTATGGGATCTAAAGAAAAGGGTTCAGCAGCAAGTGACTATGGGATCTAAAGAAAAGGGTTCAGCAGCAAGGAAGTGACTATGGAATCTAAAGAGAATGGTTTAGCAGGAAATGACTATGGGATCTGGAGAGAATGATTCAGCAGGACATGTCTATGGGATATGGAGAGAATGGTTCAGCAGGACATGTCTATGGGATCTGGAGAGAATAGTTCAGTAGGACATGTCTATGAGATCTGGAGAGAATGGTTCAGTAGGACATGTTTATGAGATCTGGAGAGAATGGTTCAGCAGGACATGTCTATGGGATCTGGAGAGAATGGTTCAACAGGACATGTTTATGGGATCTGGAGAGAATGGTTCAGCAGGACATGTTTATGGGATCTGGAGAGAATGGTTCAGTAGGACATGTCTATGAGATCTGGAGAGAATGGATCAGCAGGACATGTTTATGGGATCTGGAGAGAATGGTTCAGTAGGACATGTCTATGGGATCTGGAGAGAATAGTTCAGCAGGACATGTCTATGAGATCTGGAGAGAATGGTTCAGCAGGACATGTCTATGGGATCTGGAGAGAATGGTTCAGCAGGACATGTTTATGGGATCTGGAGAGAATGGTTCAGCAGGACATGTTTATGGGATCTGGAGAGAATGGTTCAGCAGGACATGTTTATGGGATCTGGAGAGAATGGTTCAGTAGGACATGTTTATGGGATCTGGAGAGAATGGTTCAGCAGGACATGTCTATGGGATCTGGAGAGAATGGTTCAGCAGGACATGTCTATGGGATCTGGAGAGAATGGTTCAGCAGGACATATCTATGGGATCCAGCTGACAGTCTACACTTAAAGTTAAAGCAAACTGAGATTAACAGCTACTAATACCATCAGCACTAGAATTCTTTGCTAGCTGCTGAAGATGGGGACAAAATGCTTATGGGAATGCCCCAACTACTGTGATGCCAGTTCCTCAACTCAACTGAAGTTAAACAGCATCAAGAACTCATGGTGCAACATGAGCAAACAGCTGCAAGTGAGCAGTGGTAATATAAAAGTACATTAAAAAACAAAAATGAAAACACGACTTACTTTTCCATCAAAATGTGGTGACTGAAAAAAAAATTTAAAAAAAAAACCATTACAATGTTATCATGCATTCAAGTGCAAACAGAGACACAATACTGACACAACCAGGGTCTACCGACATACATGCCAATCAATTTAGAACATTGACAAGTCTGTACACATCCATGTCAACCAATACACAACACTGACAAGTCTGTACACATCCATGTCAACCAATACACAACACTGACAAGTCTGTACACATACATGTCAACTAATACACAACACTGACAAGTCTGTACACATACATGTCAACCAATACACAACATTGACAAGTCTGTACACATACATGTTAACCAATACACAACACTGACAGGTCGGCCCACATCCATGTCAACCAATACACAACACTGAAAAGTCGGCCCACATCCATGTCAACCAATACACAACACTGACAAGTCTGTACACATCCATGTCAACCAATACACAACACTGACAAGTCCGCCCACATACATGTCAACCAATACACAACACTGACAAGACTGTACACATACATGTCAACCAATACACAACACTGACAAGACTGTACACATCCATGTACACAACACTGATAAGTCTGCCTACATCCATGTCAACCAATACAAAACACTGACAAGACTGTACACATCCATGTACACAACACTGATAAGTCTGCCTACATCCATGTCAACCAATAGACAACACTGACAAGTCTGTCACATACATGTCAACCAATACAAAACACTGACAAGTCAGCCAGCATCCATGTCAACTAAGAGATCCATGGGGATGATGTTATTACTGCTAAAGCAATTTGGCTTATGGGGATGGTGTACTTGCTTCTAGAGAAGCTGAGCTGAATTTTAACCTGTGTCCAGTCAGTACCTCTCAGTCAGTCTTAGTGTGCGGACATGTTTGTGCATGAATTGTTCCCAGTCCAGTGTGTTTTAAAAAAGAATTTCCAGAATGGATGGTTGTGCAGCCCATGTGTTTTAGAGGTCGGTATTGTTGCGGTTAGGGACACATGGTTGACAGGAGTATCTGTAAGGGCACAGAAGGTGCCAGGAACCTTGTGTTTGTTTATTAACGTGGAGTGTGATGTGGGGAAAGTATCGGAGGCTGACTGACAGAATTGTAGGCAGCGATGCTTTAGTGACTAGATAGCAGACTGCGGTCTGAATTTTGTTTTGGCTTAATTATTTACTGTATGGTGCATTTACCTTAAACCCTCAGATTGATGGGTCCGTTCGAGTAACGTCAGGGGGTGGTCACTGTTCACACAGGCGTATCTGCGTAGCCGGGTGTGAATTTCCCATAGCAGGCACCTAGGACATAGTTCGTTGGGGTGTTTCGTCCATTTTTAGAAAGGCTGCAGTGTGTTATCGATCACCGATCATTTTCGTTGTGACATGTTTCGTCCATAATAAAGAGACTGATGCACTAGTACAGAGATGACTTTAAGTGTATCAGAGTTGACCTTGCCATCTTTGTGTTGGTATTACGTTGTTGACTGGAGAACTTTGTGTATATATGGGTGAAGCATAATCATTCATCCCTACACTTTGCCAGATATGAGAGGCATCCCCCCCCCCCACCTCAGACTGCATATAACACTAGTGATTTGTCAAGCTAGCACGACCTTCAACCTGCTTTTGGGATAAGGTAGCTACTTCATTCAAATTTTTAAAATGCCCTCTACACCAATAAAACCAGCACAGTTAGATAGCTGTAAACAATCTCTTTCCAATGGTACCTCATTTAGGCTTGTGTGTCATTTCTGAGCTGAGATATGTAGGTTTTTGTGGAGATGAGATGTAAGAAACAGCCGCTAAAACTTGTGACCCAGAAACAAGAAGTTTTTCTCTGAGCAACCTACTGCACAGTTCTGTATCGGCTTTGTTGACATTGGACTGTCATTGGACAAGATGGCAGACAATGAGACTCAGCCGCATACGATTGCCTAAAAAATGTCACTGTAAATCTAAACAGCCAAAAACGGGAAAGCAATTTTATATACAAATGTAAAATTGGACGGAGAATTCCATTATAACTAGCATTACCACATCTGGTAATGTTTAAGGCCTAAAGCCAACTTTGAATACTTAACGCTATTTTCAATCAAACGGATGTAACAGAAAAACAGAGGACGTCCGGCTGTCGTAGACATGCGCTGTTAATCGGGTTCCTTCCCGCTGTTTTCAGCCATTTAGAGTGGGTGAAAATCACACCAATCGCAAAATTTCATGAGAGATTAGGACCCATCCCGAAACCCCAGCCGACATTTCCGAAACAAGTTTCAAACGGTTTCCATGGTAACATTTATTGTCGAAAAGATCGCAAATTTCCGAAACTGTAGTCGCTAGATAAGGAAGGGGGCACCTGCAGCTCTTGAAGCTAACTGTAATAGATTTAATGATCTTTGTACATTAAAAATTTTGTGTGTGCTCCATGGGTGTTCAGCTTGGTTGTTTTTGGGTAGATTTATTTGTTACCGGCCGGCCTGCAACATGAGTCAGATGTAGTACAGAAAAAATAAAGTCATTGACAGATCAAATGGAGGCTTTCGTCCAACCCACTGTGCTTTGGGAGATAAAATAGGTGCATTGAATTTAAAGATAAATGCGCTTTAAATCAATTAAGTTTTGTGCTGTGTAATAATAGAAATATTAATAAGCTGTACGTAACAATAGTTGTACCTTGATACTGGCAATAATTTTGACTGACACGGAAACATTAATTATCTCTCTGATTCTTCGTTGTGTTTATTTATCAATTTATCATCAAGAGCCGTTGTGTTACATACATTATCAAGAGCTATCCAGCGATGCTAGTCCCATTATTGAAGTAAAACTAAAAAAAACTATCTCTCTTTCCTGAACAAGCAACAAGCCAGTAGCTATGATATTATTTGATTAACTACAGGAACCACGTCGTTAAGATTATTTACCTGCGTCATGATGGCCAGTCTCAATGTACGCTCGGCAATTGCACTTTTGCAAGCTTTACAGGATGCTCTGCCACTTTTAGCATATTCTGCCTGAAAGGGCAAGTCGTGGTTAGACATGCTGCTGTCTTGTCTGTCTAATTGTCTGTCTGCCGGTGTAGATCTGTGGAGTCAACAACAGTCAAGTGTCAACAAGACATGCGTCTGCTCAAACTGGCGCTCAGTAGTCGATACCTGGCGCCCGGCCCATGGCGATACCCGCCGCCATGTTCAGGTATCGATACGTCAAGCCATTTTTGTTAGTCGGGTTAGTTGGTTGTGTACAAAGAAGAGAAGAATTACTGACATCTTGAAAGATCTGAACACCAAGGGAGATTGGCTAATGAACAGCATTATGTCGCGGAAGCTGAAATATTTTGGTCATATCAAGCGCTACGACAGATTGAAAAAAATTATAGCAGAAGGCATGGTACCAGGAAGGAAGGGCAGGGGCCGACCGACACGAAGATGAGCACAGGATATAAGGACCTGCTTCATGATGATGATGAGTTTGGTTATCGTTATTGCACTCCGGGCAAGTCCATAGATGCTCAGATCCTTCCCTCAGTATGAAGTGGGCGGCTAATAGCACCAGTTCTATGTTGATTAACAAGTCTTCTGATATGGCTGGTGTGCGTCTCGTTTTTTGCTATGCCGATCTTAACTCCCAAGTCTATCATTCTGGCGAGTGATGTGAATTCACTATGGATCTTAACTCCCAAGTCTATCATTCTGGCGAGTGATGTGGATTCACTGCCCCCAAAGTCTACCACCACTGACATTTCTCGGAGGGCATTAATCCTTTCAGCATGATCCATAGGTCGACCGTCGGGAGCGATAGCAGATCCAGCCAGCCTATCAGCTTTTCCATTTCCCGGCACATAAATAAACCTGACTTCACGCATAGTGGCCTTCTGTAATGAGTCAGGCTGCATTGTTGATCATCATCATCAATTTCCACTTTTGCCGTGGGCGGAAGAGTTTGTGTTCTATTGACAGATGGGCAGCAATGGCTCCTGTCATTCCGTCTGCATTTATGAGCTCTGTAAGGTCATCAATCCATCTCTTGTTTTTACATCAAGTCGTTTTATGCGTTGGTAGTTGTTCTAGCTGCATTCTTACTAGACGACTCAATCATCTGATCTTCTGTTTCTCACTGAATTTTCTGCCTGGTGTTTTTTTTTTTTTTTTTCTACATTCTGTATGATAATATTCTTTCTAACTTTCTCTTGGATGGTCAAGTTGGCGGCTTTTCTCACGCATCTCATGTCACAGGTGTTAATTTTACGTAGAATAGCCTTTGATGTCAAAGTCTAACACTGGTGGCGCTACAGAAATTGCCCGGTAAAGAATATCAACAACATTCCTGCAGATGGGCGAGATAGAGACCGGACAATATTACAACAACATTACAGAACATGGCAGAGACCGGGAAAGAATATCAACAACATTCCTGCAGATGGACGAGATAGAGACCGGACAGAAAGATCAGTAACAGTCAAACACATGTAGCAGAATAGAAAGATCACCATGTTGGCAAAGATCCGTGGGTCACTTATTACGTCTTCACAGGCCTCCAGTTGAAAAACCCCGGTATAGACTATATAGAACATAAAATGCTATATGTATACGTACAGGAAAAAAAACATAAACAGATCATTACGGTCTGAGGAGAATGCCTGTGTGAGGAGTTACCAGGGGATCTGGCCGACACTCAACACCTTTTAGGACCACAATTTTTCTGGGAGTTGGAGAGCATTCATTTGGAGGGGAATTTTTTTTTACTGCAACACGACAAAGCTAAAACCTTCCTGAAGAAAAGTATTGGCTGTATCATCATCATCATCATGTAGCAGGTCCTTTGCAGAACGTCGCTCTTATCCCGGTCTGCCTGAAAGAAATTTGG
Organism: Candidula unifasciata; assembly: GCA_905116865.2. NCBI lineage: Eukaryota > Metazoa > Mollusca > Gastropoda > Stylommatophora > Geomitridae > Candidula > Candidula unifasciata. The sequence continues at coordinate 203,579 of CAJHNH020003691.1, forward strand.
TCTCTCGCCAGCTCTCCCGCCTCACGAACTTTCACACTCAAGGAGTCACTTATATCGTGTGCCCATCTTTGTGTATGTCGGCCCCTGCTCCTCCTTTCTTTGACCCTTTGGTGCCCAACACTAAATGCTTGTGGATTACTGTACAGAAGCATTGATAAACATTTCCCTCCTGGAGGATTAGTCATTTAGTGATCTCTCTCTCTCTCCCTCTCTCTCTCTCCTCCTCTTCTCTCTCAGTTTTTTTTATTATGTGTACATATACCTCCCTTTCCCCCTCAGCTTTGATGTGTGAGTGCTTGCGAATTGTTAAATATTATTAATTGTTGTCATAACTATTACTAGTATGTTAAAGTATACGTATGCATATATGCATGGCAATAATATTTTAGTTATAAATGTATGCTAGAAAGTAAGGCTAATGGTATATGAGAGAAACATGATAACTTTTGTACACCATTAAGACATGCGTGTGAGCATGTAGAGAGTCGGTAGTCCAGAACCCAAGTTTAAGGTGTCTCCTGTGTGCCAAAGAACTGCATGGTTGTGGGGTGCACCGTCGTTAACGAAGGCAGTCAGGTCGTACAGGGGCGACACCATGCTGATGGGCGTTACGACCCTGGCCCCTTTCCCAGCACGAGGGCACCACTGGGGTGACCATTAATAAACCCTGACTACTTCCGGTCAAAATGGACGCTAGGCACGGCCAGTGTTTTGAGCTGTGGCAAATTTTTGTTGCTTCTGCCAGACGGTGGCCGTTGCATTTTTGCTCAATTTGTAGACTGAAAGGATATAGTTTCATCGCCCAACTTCTGAGTTGAGTGCATGGGGTTACACTGTGAGCTGCGTATTTCATGCCTTCTACTATAATTTTTTCTAATCCGTCGTGGCGCTTGATATGACCAAAATATTTCTTCTTCCGACACAGGATGCTGTTTATTAGCCAATCTTCCTTAATGTTCAGATCTTTCAAGATGTCAATATTTCTCCTCTTTTTCGTCAAAGATTTTCTGAGAATCTTTCTATTGCATTTCAGCTAAAAAGCCCCTATTCTCTTTCTTAAGGACTGGGAGATATTCCACGACTCACATTAGTATGTTGCTATAGGGAAAATGCATGCTCTCAAAATTCTAACTGTGATCTACTTCCATGATGAGTTTCTTGGGATAGGAATGTGGTAGTTATTGGCTGTATAGCGTTATTAAATATATCAATTTAAAGAGATATGAGAGAAGCATAAATCTAAATTATTCAAGTGCCAGTATTACAACAAAAATCACAGAACATTCAAGAATGTTAGACAGATATGAGGATTATCTATAAAACAAATGTTGTACTTACCTTACTTTTTACTTGTTCAACAACATTGCTATCCAATTCTAAGAATTCATATGATTTCTCTGTTCAATTGTGTATCTGCTAGTCTTTACTTAAACAATTATTTTAAATAGTTTGGATGTCACGACAATTTTTGCAAGACGTCCGATTTCACAACAACTAAAATTGGGAAAACAGCTGATCGAAACAGAGATGATTGGATTGATTTAGGGACCGGCTCTTAGTTATTTCCGCCGTCGAGTGTATTCTTAGTGATAACAATCACTTCATAGACCGGAGTGCCGTGTATGCGTCAGGCGGTGTCAATTGTCCTCTATGTGTAGACTGTTATCGGTCGTGATTATCCTTTGTACTTCAGGTCCAGTTTTCTCAAGTGTGTAATTTCACTGTCATTTATAGATTGTTTATTCGTTGTCTTGTTTTCGTAGAGAATTATCGCTGTCATCGTAGCGTCTCGTAATATCCTCCATTCATTAACAATTTATCATCAACATCTACAGCAAACATGTCTTTTGCTGAGTTTTTCAGCATGGCTAAAGAGCTGGGACTTTTTTTCCCTTTAGTATCCAGAAGCCATGAGTTATTAACCCTTAGGCTCGGTATTATAAATATCGCAACCTTTCGGCCTTGATTCCATTGTAAATACCGTCAATCTGGGAGAAAATGTGGTTTTTCTGCCTACCCCCGGGAGTGAACCCGGACCACAAGGAGTTCGTCACCCTGTCACCGCGCAATCCGGTTTAGCCAACCACGCTAGAGAGCCGGGCGAGAGCTGGGACAAGTTGGAAGAGGTCCCAAGCTTCGCAGACGCTTGAGTGAAGGAGGTAGCAGAGAGAAATGCAGAGAAAGAGATGAGTGCTAGAGATGAGAGGTCTCAGCAAAATCAGAGAAAGAGATGAGTGCTAGAGATGGGAGGTCTCAGCAAAAACAAAAGGCAGAGCTAGCCATTGCAGAAAAAGAGAAAGAGGTAGAGCGGTTGGAAGCGCTAAGTAGATAAAAGGGTTCGAACCACTCAGGTAAAGATGTGGAGAGATATAAACTAGAGCTGTACCTAATAGGGGATTGTCACTATTTGGTTGAATACGAATAACAGGATAAACTATTCTGCCGAATATGTAGCTTCCAAAACTTTCCCAATGTCATCAATAAATGTTACCACTTGAAAAAACTCTTATCTTTCTTGTCCCTTCCGTCGCACTCCTCCTGTGAGCTTAGGACTGTCTGTCGCACTTTCTTTAAACGCTTTACTGCAGGTCTCTCTAACTTACATGCCTGTTCAACCTCTGATGTCTACCATAGAGGCTGCACAGAAGTAGATCTGCCGGTCCTCTTACACGCCCTCTCACTGAGGAATTCAAGAAGGGTGTTAGTTCGCTCATACTTGAAAGTATGACCTTTGATCTCAGTCACATATGATATCTCAACATACAGCTACATAGGATATCTCAATATAAAACCACATAGCTACATAGGATATCTTTAGAGGAAAACAGGGTTGTCTCAGATCGGATCCACTTCCGGTGTAGGTGGTTTAGGGGTATCGATACTAACAAATATCTACGATTTGAGTCAATGGTGGTGCGGGAAACTGCAGGCAGGCAAGTTTTGGTCTCAGACCAGTGTTGCCACTTTGGATCTTTTATATCCAAATTTTGATCTTTTTCATAGCATTTAGATACTGTTTTTGACGTTTAGATCGTAAATATTTTTCTAGTTTTTTTTCATGTGGAGTTAGATATTTTATAGATTTTTTTTCTTTCATTGTCAATTTAATAATTACTGTGTAAAATATTTATAACAATATTTTTGTTTTGGTCTGGCACGTACATTGTGACAACTGCCATTACTTGAACTTTGAACTCTCACTGGGGTCAACGCACAAATATCTGGCAGCCCCGGTACTGATTAATAAAAACGCGCGTAAATCATACTAACTTTGTTTCAACCGTATCCTCACTGTGCTGACTTTGCGTTTCTTTTTCATGTGATTTAAAAAAAAAATACTTTGAAAAAACCTTTCAACATGCCAAAAGTAAAGTATGTGCAAAAAATTTGGAAAGAGTGGTTGCATGATGACAAAATTAAAAACTGGGGATATGACCAAAGCTTGTACTTGTTGTAAGTACTGCAAGTATGTAATTAAAGCGAAAATACAAAACTCAAAGAGTCATGCAGAGACTAAAAAAGCATAAAACTGCAGTTTCATTTAAATATATTACACCGCTGACATCTGTTTTCAGAACTATACTGATAAATGAATCATTAAAAGTTGAAGTATCAGTCGCAATGTTTTTAATTTGTCACTGCGCAATTTCAAACTGTGACCATTTGATCGATTTGTAAAAAATCTTGGACTAGTTCGATTTGAAAAGTGTGATGTAGAAAGTATAGTTTAGGAACTGAAGGACCTTTTAATCAGCAAACAGTTAGGCTTGAAGAATTTGGCTGTAATTGGTACTGATAATGCCTCAGTAATGGTTGGTATATTATAAACAATGGCGTTTATGCCAAATTGAAGGAAGCTAACTCATCGTTAATACTTATAAAATGTATGCGTTATTCATTGCAGCTAGCATTATCACATGCTTCATCTAAATATTTACCAAAAAATTTGGAATACCTTATTGCTGAAACACTTTACTGGTTTTCCAAATCATTTGTCAGACAACAGCAATACAATACATTATATACAGCCTTGAATGATGGTTCCACACCACCGAAAATTCTGTCAGATTGCAAAACTAGATGGTTATCAATTTAACCAGCTGTTGAAAGAATTATGAAGCAATGGCTGAAGTTGAAGACACACTTTTATATAACAAGACAAAGTGAAAAGTGCTACACTGCTGAAATACTCTATGGAATGTACAGTGATGAAAAAAATTTGTCATTCATTCTCTTTTTTATAACCAATTCTAATGGAAGTGCAAAAAGTTAATAAACTGTTCGAATCTAAACTTGTTGATAAAGTTATAAATTACTTTATGATCTCACCTTGCTATTTCACTCGGTAAAAGACTGGTGTTGCCAACTTCTAAAGCTGATTTGCTCACTTGCACTATAGAAAGCTATGTAATTTTTGACTTTTTCAATTTGGATGTTTTTTCTAGATCTTTTCCACGCAGATTTAGATCTTTTAAGATATTTTTTGACACCGTTTTGGATATTTTTTGTCAAAGAAAAGTGGCAACACTGTCTCAGACAGACACTATGTCACAGACCGTAAGACTAAACAGAGGCGGACACTGTAAGACTAAACGGAGGCAGACACTGTGAGAAAGACAGAAATATAACAGCGGTTATATAATTTATCCTTTTACGTAAATATAATGAAAAAACACTTCCACGTGTATTCTTCTTCTTCTTCTTCTTCTTTGCGTACACCAGCTGTATACTCTGGCGGAAAGTTCTGGTTTCTCGTTCATTACTGAACTGCAGTCCAGCTCCAGAACCTGAGTGTTGCGTGTGCATCAGTTTTACAGATCTCATTCTCTTGAATACAGACTGTTGGTTCCTTGCCTCTCCTGCAGATGCACTCCGACTTCAAAGGAAGCTCCCCAATTAGTCGACTCTTACGACATGCTTTTGGGGGGCAGTGGGTCTATTCTTGTTTTCCCCCACAATGGGGCCCCGGAACCCACACGGGGGCCACGTGTATTCACTTTTAGATTATTTACATTAAAGATTCTAAAAGATTCCGCGAAGTTCTGGCTTGTCAATCCGCGAAGTCACCAAGTGTAGTTCAAGTGATTGCCGGTCAGTTATTGGGGGGGGGGGGGGGGGAAGAGTTAGGGTGAGAAGGAACTAACACAAGAAATGTCACTGTAAATGATTACATTTATTAATGACGGTATTCACACACACATATCAACATATATTATTCGATAGTATATATATAATATAATTTATTAGTATATATAGTAGAATATATTATTCCATAGTTTATCATAACATGTCTGTGACTAAGGCGTTGCACGCACTTTGTAATGCCAGGGTACCGGGTTCGATCCCAGCTGCATGCCTTGCGCTGGTTTCGTCAGTGGTCTTGAGAAGCTGACCGTCCAGAAAGCAATGGCAAACTACTGGACGTAAATTTGCCTAGCAAAACCACAACAGCCAATGCTGGGTTCTGCAAAGGATACACAACTAACATTATCATAACATACATTATTAGCTAGTATGTTGTTAGAACACGCTCCCTTTTCACCGGAATTGAGGACTGCGAGGCATCAGGTGGTCCCTGTTTGCGTTTCCATACTAGTCACTATAAAACCAGACATGACCTGTCTACATATGTGCCCCCCAACATGACCTATCTAAATATGTTGTCGCCCCCCCCCCCAACAAGACCTGTCTACATATGTTGTGTCCCCCTCTCCCCCAACAAGACCTGTTTTCATATATTGTGTCCTGCAACATGACCTGTCTACATGTGTTGTGTCCTGCAACGTGACCTGTCTACATGTGTTGTGTCCAGCAACGTGACCTGTCTACATGTGTTGTGTCCAGCAACGTGACCTGTCTACATGTGTTGTGTCCAGCAACGTGACCTGTCTACATGTGTTGTGTCCAGCAACGTGACCTGTCTACATGTGTTGTGTCCAGCAACGTGACCTGTCTACATGTGTTGTGTCCAGCAACATGACCTGTCTACATATGTTGTGTCCAGCAACATAACCTGTCTACATATGTTGTGTCCAGCAACATGACCTGTCTACATATGTTGTGTCCAGCAACATAACCTGTCTACATATGTTGTGTCCAGCAACATGACCTGTCTACATATGTTGTGTCCAGCAACATAACCTGTCTACATATGTTGTGTCCAGCAACATAACCTGTCTACATATGTTGTGTCCAGCAACATAACCTGTCTACATATGTTGTGTCCAGCAACATAACCTGTCTATATATGTTGTGTCCAGCAACATAACCTGTCTACATATGTTGTGTCCAGCAACATAACCTGTCTACATATGTTGTGTCCAGCAACATACCTGTCTACATATGTTGTGTCCAGCAACATAACCTGTCTACATATGTTGTGTCCAGCAACATAACCTGTCTACATATGTTGTGTCCAGCAACATAACCTGTCTACATATGTTGTGTCCAGCAACATAACCTGTCTACATGTGTTGTGTCCAGCAACATGACCTGTCTACATATGTTGTGTCCAGCAACATAACCTGTCTACATATGTTGTGTCCAGCAACATGACCTGTCTACATATGTTGTGTCCAGCAACATGACCTGTCTACATATGTTGTGTCCAGCAACATAACCTGTCTACATATGTTGTGTCCAGCAACATGACCTGTCTACATATGTTGTGTCCAGCAACATAACCTGTCTACATATGTTGTGTCCAGCAACATAACCTGTCTACATATGTTGTGTCCAGCAACATAACCTGTCTACATATGTTGTGTCCAGCAACATAACCTGTCTATATATGTTGTGTCCAGCAACATAACCTGTCTACATATGTTGTGTCCAGCAACATAACCTGTCTACATATGTTGTGCCCAGCAACATACCTGTCTACATATGTTGTGTCCAGCAACATAACCTGTCTACATATGTTGTGTCCAGCAACATAACCTGTCTACATATGTTGTGTCCAGCAACATAACCTGTCTACATGTGTTGTGTCCAGCAACATGACCTGTCTACATATGTTGTGTCCAGCAACATAACCTGTCTACATATGTTGTGTCCAGCAACATGACCTGTCTATATGTGTTGTGTCCAGCAACATAACCTGTCTACATATGTTGTGTCCAGCAACATAACCTGTCTACATATGTTGTGTCCAGCAACATGACCTGTCTACATGTGTTGTGTCCAGCAACATAACCTGTCTACATGTGTTCACCACAACAGTTTGTGTATGTGGAGTGGTCATCTGGTCATTTATGTGGACAAGGTTCTAACACAGCATAGTTAGTTATTAGTAAAACAACTGTAAGGCATTAGTAAAACTTTCAGTGGTGTATTAGTAAAGTAATTGGAAGCAGGAAAACAGCTGTTCTAGTATTAAACAACTGCAAGACATTAGTCAAATATGAATTAATGTACAAATCCAACAGCAGTAAGGCAATAGTCAAACATGAACCACCATAAATGAGTATAGATGTGTTTCAGCATCAGTCAAGCAGTGACTGTACTCAGCATGTCAGCAGGACCAGTAAAACACTGACTGATTGTAGTCGGCACATCAGCAGAGTATACAACAACAGCCTCAGTCAAACAATGATTTTAGTCAGCACATCAGCACAACATACAACATTATCATTCAAGCAATGATTGTAGTCGGCACATCAGCAGAACATAAAACATCATCAGTCAAGCAATGATTGTAGTCAACACATCAGCACAACATACAACAACATCATCAGTCAAGCAATGATTGTAGTCGGCACATCAACACAACATACAACATCATCATGAGCCAAGCAATGATTGTAGTCAGCACATCAGCACAACATACAACATTATCATTCAAGCAATGATTGTAGTCGGCACATCAGCAGAACATATAACAACATCATCAGTCAAGCAATGATTGTAGTCGGCACATCAACACAACACACAACAACATCATCAGTCAAGCAATGATTGTAGTCAGCACATCAGCACAACATACAACATCATCATCAGTCAAGCAATGACTGTAGTCAGCATATCAGCAGAACATACAACAACATCATCAGTCAAGCAATGATTGTAGTCAGCACATCAACACAACATACAACAACATCATCAGTCAAGCAATGATTTTAGTCAGCATATCAGCACAACATACAACAACATCATCAGTCAAGCAATGACTATAGTCAGCACAACTTACATCATCATCAGTCAAGCAATGATTGTAGTCAGCATGTCAGCAGAACATACAACATCATCGTTCAAGCAATGATTGTAGTCAGCACATCAGCAGAAAATACAACATCATCATCAGTCAAGCAATGATTGTAGTCAGCACATCAGCAGAACATACAACATCATCATTCAATCAATGATCGTAGTCAGAACATCAGCACAAATAAACACAAAGGTCAAATAGTCTAAATTGTGCACTAACAGATACAACGAATATTACATCGTAATGACAGAATTTGTCTGATTATAAACTGATTTCATGTCATGATTATACAGCAAAACCTCATTAACGTAAACTTCCAAGGATTAATGATTAAAAAACGGTGCTCACCAGAACCAACATTCTGGTCATGTTAACTCAGTCTTTTTCTTAAGTGAGTTAGTGTTAACAATATTTTAGTGTAGAATTCATGTTGTGATTATAGAATTCAGGTTATGATTATAGAATTCACATTGTGATTATAGAATTCAAGTTTTGATTACATAATTCATGTTATGATTGAAGATTTGAAATAAAGGAAATTAAACAAAAAATCCAGCTACCATTTGATCACATCAACCACGGGTACACAGAATATGTGATGGAGGCTGTCACAACAAGATGATTGTGATGGAGGCTGTCACAACAAGATGATTGTGATGGAGGCTGTCACTACAAGATTATTGTGATGGAAGCTGTCACAACAAGATGATTGTGATGTAAGCTGTCACAACAAGATGATTGTGATGTAAGCTGTCACTACAAGATTATTGTGATGTAAGCTGTCACTACAAGATGATTGTGATGTAAGCTGTCACTACAAGATTATTGTGATGTAAGCTGTCATTACAAGATGATTGTGATGTAAGCTGTCACTACAAGATTATTGTGATGGAAGCTGTCACTACAAGATGATTGTGATGGAAGCTGTCATTACAAGATGATTGTGATGGAGGCTGTCATTACAAGATGATTGTGATGGAAGCTGTCACTACAAGATTATTGTGATGGAGGCTGTCATTACAAGATTATTGTGATGGAGGTTGTCACTAAAAAGATTATTGTGATGGAGGCTGTCACTACAAGATTAATGTGATGGAAGCTGTCACTACAAGATGATTGTGATGGAGGCTGTCACTACAAGATGATTGTGATGGAGGCTGTCACTACAAGATTATTGTGATGGAGGCTGTCACTACAAGATTATTGTGATGGAGGCTGTCACTACAAGATGATTGTGATGGAGGCTGTCACTACAAGATGATTGTGATGGAGGCTGTCACTACAAGATTATTGTGATGGAGGCTGTCACTACAAGATGATTGTGATGGAGGCTGTCACTACAAGATTAATGAGTCTGCAACTGTCGCTTTAAGTTACTGAAAATGAGGTTGTAATTAGACAGTTCATGCTGAGGGTATGTGCTGCACTTACAGCTGAAGTTATCAGTATCAAATTAGTATCTGAAAAATCAACAGAAACAGGTAAACTAATTTTAAGAATGACAGCAGGAGTTATCTCTCTTGCTTTCAGTGACACCATCAAAATAGGACTCCTCCAGTTCTGACATCACCGAGCTTGACAGTGATGTATGATCACTTGCCTGTTTGGCTCCATTTGGTAATGACAAAATATGCTTGATTAGAAAATTCATGGCTTCATCTGAAACAAAACATGAAATGTGGACATTGCTGTATTTGTTAGAGACGCGTGAATACACAATGATACACAGGACCACAGCCATTATAATCTCAGAGACAAGAAAAAAATTGATGTTAAGATAATTTCAGAGATAAGACAGAAGTTAAGATAATCTCAGAAATAAGACAGAAGTTAAGATAATCTCAGAGATAAGGCAGAAGTTAAGATAAGTTTAGAGAAAAGACAGAAATTAAGATAATTTCAGAAATAAGACAGAAGTTAAGATAATCACAGAGATAAGACAGAAGTTAAGATAATTTCGGAGATAAGACCAAAGTTAAGATAATCACAGAGATAAGACAGAAGCTAAGATATTCACAGAAATAAGACATAAGTTAAGATAATCTCAGAGATAAGACAGTAGTTAAGATATTCACAGAGATAAGACAGAAGCTAAGATATTCACAGAGATAAGACAGAAGCTAAGATATTCACAGAGAGAAGACAGAAGCTAAGATAATATCAGAGATAAGACATAAGTTAAGATAATCACAGAGATAAGACATAGGTTAAGATAATCACAGAGATAAGACATAAATTAAGATAATCTCAGAGGTAAGAGAAGTTAAGATAATCACAGAGGTAAGAGAAGTTAAGATAATCTCAAAGATAAGACAGAAGTTAAGATAATCTCAGAGAAAAGACACAAGTTAAGATAATCTCAGAGATAAGACAGAAGTTAAGATAATCTCAGAGATAAGACAGAAGTTAAGATAAGCTCAGAGATAAGACAGAAGTTAAGATAATCTCAGACATAAGACAGAAGTTAAGATAATCACAGAGATAAGACATAAGTTAGGATAATCACAGAGATAAGACAGAAGTTAAGATAATCTCAGACATAAGACAGAAGTTAAGATAATCTTAAAGATGAGACATAAGTTAAGATAATCTCAGACATAAGACAGAAGTTAGGATAATCACAGAGATAAGACATAAGTTAGGATAATCACAGAGATAAGACAGAAGTTAAGATAATCTCAGAGGTAAGAAAAGTTAGGATAATCACAGAGATAAGACAGAAATTAAGATAATCTCAGAGGTAAGAGGAGTTAAGATAATCACAGAGGTAAGAGAAGTTAAGATAATCTCAGAGATAAGACAGAAGTTAAGATAATCTCAGAGATAAAACATAAGTTAAGATAATCTTAGAGATAAGACAGAAGTTAAGATAAGCTCAGAGATAAGACAGAAGTTAAGATAATCTCAGACATAAGACAGAAGTTAAGATAATCACAGAGATAAGACATAAGTTAGGATAATCACAGAGATAAGACAGAAGTTAGGATAATCACAGAGATAAGACAGAAGTTAAGATAATCTCAGACATAAGACAGAAGTTAAGATAATCTCAGACATAAGACAGAAGTTAAGATAATCTCAGACATAAGACAGAAGTTAAGATAATCACAGAGATAAGACATAAGTTAGGATAATCACAGAGATAAGACAGAAGTTAAGATAATCTCAGAGGTAAGAGAAGTTAGGATAATCACAGAGGTAATACAGAAGGCATAAACATTAATAGGAATATGTGAACAAGTGGAGAATGTGATCAAATAAAGTGTGTGACCAAGTCGACAGCGTGTGAACAAGTGAACAGTGTGTGAACAAGTGAACAGTGGGTTAACAAATGGACAGTGTGTGAACAAGTGGACAGTGTGTGAACAAGTGGATAGTGTGTGAACAAGTGGACAGTGTGTGAACAAGTGGACAGTGTATGAACAAGTGGACAGTGTGTGAACAAGTGGACAGTGTGTGACTGAGTGTAGTGTGTGACAGTAACCAAGTAGACGCTGTGTGAACAAGTGGACAGTGTGTGAACAAGTAGACAGTGTGTGAACAAGTAGACAGTGTGTGAACAAGTGAACAGTGTGTGAACAAGTGAACAGTGTGTGAACAAGTGGACAGTGTGTGAACAAGTGGACAGTGTGTGAACAAGTGGACAGTGTGTGAACAAGTGAAGTGTGTGGACAGTGTGTGAACAAGTGGACAGTGTGTGACAGTAACCAAGTGGACAGTGTGTGAACAAGTGGACAGTGTGTGAACAAGTGGACAGTGTGTGAACAAGTGGACAGTGTGTGAACAAGTGGAGGGTGTGAACAGTGTGTGAACAAGTGGAGTGTGTGGACAAGTGGACAGTGTGTGAACAAGTGGACAGTGTGAACAAGTGGACAGTGTGTGAACAAGTGGACAGTGTGTGAACAAGTGGACAGTGTGTGAACAAGTGAACAGTGTGTGAACAAGTGGACAGTGTGTGAACAAGTGGACAGTCTGTGAACAAGCGGACAGTGTGTGAACAAGTGGAGTGTGTGAACAAGTGGAGTGTGTAAACAAGTGGAGTTTGTGAACAAGTGGACAGTGTGTGAACAAGTGGACAGTGTGTGAACAAGTGGACAGTGTGTGAACAAGTGGACAGTGTGTGAACAAGTGGACAGTGTGTGAACAAGTGGACAGTGTGAACAAGTGGACAGTGTGTGAACAAGTGGACAGTGTGTGAACAAGTAGACAGTGTGTGAACAAGTAGACAGTGTGTGAACAAGTGGACAGTGTGTGAACAAATGAACAGTGTGTGAACAAGTGGACAGTGTGTGAACAAGTGGACAGTCTGTGAACAAGCGGACAGTGTGTGAACAAGTGGAGTGTGTGAACAAGTGGAGTGTGTAAACAAGTGGAGTTTGTGAACAAGTGGACAGTGTGTGAACAAGTGGACAGTGTGTGAACAAGTGGACAGTGTGTGAACAAGTGGACAGTGTGTGAACAAGTGGACAGTGTGTGAACAAGTGGACAGTGTATGAACAAGTGGACAGTGTGTGAACAAGTGGACAGTGTGTGACTGAGTGTAGTGTGTGACAGTAACCAAGTAGACACTGTGTGAACAAGTGGACAGTGTGTGAACAAGTGGAGGGTGTGAACAGTGTGTGAACAAGTGGAGTGTGTGGACAAGTGGACAGTGTGTGAACAAGTGGACAGTGTGTGAACAAGTGGACAGTGTGAACAAGTGGACAGTGTGTGAACAAGTGGAGTGTGTGAACAAGTGAACAGTGTGTGAACAAGTGGAGTGTGTGAACAAGTGGAGTGTGTGAACAAGTGGAGTGTGTGAACAAGTGGAGTGTGTGAGCAAGTGGACAGTGTGTGAGCAAGTGGACAGTGTGTGAACAAGTGAACAGTGTGTGAACAGGTGGACAGTGTGTGAACAAGTGGACAGTGTGTGAACAAGTGGACAGTGTGTGAACAAGTGGACAGTGTGTGAACAAGTGAACAGTGTGTGAACAAGTGGAGTGTGTGAACAAGTGGACTGTGTGAACAAGTGGAGTGTTTGACCAAGTGGACTGTGTGACTAAGTGGAGTGAATGACCAAGTGGACTGTGTGACTAAGTTGAGTGTGTGACCAAGTGGACTGTGTGACTAAGTTGAGTGTGTGACCAAGTGGACTGTGTGACTAAGTTGAGTGTGTGACCAAGTGGACTGTGTGACTAAGTTGAGTGAGTGACCAAGTGGACTGTGTGACTAAGTTGAGTGTGTGACCAAGTGGACTGTGTGACTAAGTTGAGTGAGTGACCAAGTGGACTGTGTGACTAAGTTGAGTGAGTGACCAAGTGGACTGTGTGACTAAGTTGAGTGAGTGACCAAGTGGACTGTGTGACTAAGTTGAGTGAGTGACCAAGTGGACTGTGTGACTAAGTTGAGTGAGTGACCAAGTGGACTGTGTGACTAAGTTGAGTGTGTGACCAAGTGGACTGTGTGACTAAGTTGAGTGAGTGACCAAGTGGACTGTGTGACTAAGTTGAGTGAGTGACCAAGTGGACTGTGTGACTAAGTTGAGTGTGTGACCAAGAGTAGTGTGTGAACAAGTTGACAGCATGTGACCAAGTGGAGTGTGTGACTATCTGGAGTCCAGGTGAGAAAGCACTACTCACCAACATTATGGTTTGTTTTTGCCGATGTTTTGAACCATCCGATAAAATTATGTTCTTTACAGAAAGTATTCAGCTTCTCATCTTCATAGGATCCATCTTCAAGGTCACACTTAAACAACATTAGCAAAATCACATGAAAACAAGACATATTTAAACTCATGAAATCTTTGAACACAGGACATTTACAAACGCATGAAATCTTTGAACACAAGACACATACAAATGCATGAAATCTTTGAACACAGGACACATACAAATGCATGAAATCTTTGAACACAGGATACATACAAACACATGAAATATACGGACACAGGACACATTCAAACACATGAAATCTTTGAACACAGGACACATACAAGGTCCGACATTAAAGTTATGAGATTAATTCCATAAAAATTAAAATAATCAACAGTTGAAAATAAAACCCTTTATTTGATTCAAAGCCCCTTGTGCATTGATACAGTAAGTAGCATAATCTAACAAACACTGGACCTCTGTAGTTCTTCTGTGAAAGCCCTTAAGTTGATGTTATGACCCTTTGGATGCCATCAATTTGTCATAGAAGCGTCCTTTCAATGGTAACTTTAATTTTAGGAATAGAAAATAATCACAGGGAGACAAATCTGGGGAGTATCATCATCCTCACAGTAAAACAATGATCTTCTTGTATCCGTTCTCTGACTTTTGCAGTGAGTCCATCATTACGTGAATCGTGAATACCACCTGAAAATTTGTGCACGAGAAAAACAATTATCCCCATAAACATGTTGTATCAATTCAACTGTTTCAATGGCGCTTTTTCTGAGTTTTAAAAAGAATTTAATGTTAGCTTTTTGCTCTGTGCTGATTATGTAACAGCGCACCTCTGACTAGATCAACAAAATGGCGGCTTGTTGGTTGTCTGCTTATCAAGTGGCGATGAAAAGTTGCTAGATCATAGAAGAATGTTGCCTTTTTAGATTCTATGCTTTTGCTTCATAGATGGCATTTTCGTCTTGACCATAATCACATCAGTCTCATGACTTAATTGTCGTACCTTGTATAAACATATGAAATATATGGATTCAGGACCTTGTTTAAACATATGAAATATATGGATTCAGGACCTTGTATAAACATATGAAATATATGGATTCAGGACCTTGTATAAACATATGAAATATATGGATTCAGGACCTTGTATAAACATATGAAATATATGGACACAATATATAAACACAAAATATATGATCACACAGCATATATGAACACAGGACATATATAAAGACATGAAATATATGAAAACACAACATATATAAACACAAGACATATATGAACACATGACACATAAAACATGAAATACAGCACATATTTAAACACATAAAATATATGAACCCAGGACATATATAAACACAGGAACTATATGAACACATGATTTACATAAACACATGAAATATATGAACACAGTACACATATAAATGCATGAAATATTTGAATACAGGACATTTATAAACTTATGAAATATATGGATACAGGACATTTATAAACATATGAAATATATGAATACAGGACATTAAAAACATATGAAATATATGAACCCAGGACATATATAAAGACACTGTAAAATACAGAGCTTTCACTAGACTCGAACCCATCTGTAATGTGTGATAAGTTTATAAGTATGACTACTTATGGTCAGATAAGCACATGGGGCTGGACAGCTGGCTAGAGAAAGGGATACTTTCAGGCGTGCCATAAAGAGAGAGAGACGTTCTGTAAAGGACTTGCTGATTGATGTTGATAGTCAGATAGTTGAAGCCGCCTTCTCCCCCACTACAGGCAAAACCCTCTACAGGGCACAACTGGACTAAACCATCAACATGCCAGCTTGTAGGATCTAGAGAAATCTTCAGCTGAGGGGTCCAGTTTTCTTTCGATGAACTCGCCTCTTACCCCAAGATATGAGTTTAAACTACAAACTAGGTACACAACTGACTAACTATTGCAAACATCATCTTATTATGAGCTGTAAGGTCCCAAAAAAATGGCTGGTGACGGCCATATCCAGTTGTATATATTCCATAACTGACACAATCACCTACAAACAGATAAAATAAACTACAAACTGATACAACAGACTACAAACTGATACAACAGACTATAAACTGATACAACAGACTATAAACTGATACAACAGACTACAAACTGATACAACAGACTATAAACTGATACAACAGACTATAAACTGATACAACAGACTATAAACTGATACTACTAAACTGATACAACAGACTATAAACTGATACAACAGACTATAAACTGATACAACAGACTATAAACTGATACAACAGACTATAAACTGATACAACAGACTATAAACTGATACAACAGACTATAAACTGATACAACAGACTATAAACTGATACAACAGACTATAAACTGATACAACAGACTATAAACTGGTACAACAGACTATAAACTGATACTATAAACTGATACAACAGACTATAAACTGGTACAACAGACTATAAACTGATACAACAGACTATAAACTGATACAACAGACTATAAACTGATACAACAGACTACAAACTGATACAACAGACTATAAACTGATACAACAGACTATAAACTGATACAACAGACTATAAACTGATACAACAGACTATAAACTGATACAACAGACTATAAACTGATACAACAGACTATAAACTGATACAACAGACTACAAACTGATACAACAGACTATAAACTGATACAACAGACTACAAACTGATACAACAGACTATAAACTGATACAACAGACTATAAACTGATACAATAGACTATAAACTGATACAACAGACTATAAACTGATACAACAGACTATAAACTGATACAACAGACTATAAACTGATACAACAGACTATAAACTGATACAACAGACTATAAACTGATACAACAGACTATAAACTGATACAACAGACTACAAACTGATACAACAGACTACAAACTGATACAACAGACTATAAAACTACACAACAGACTATAAACTGATACAACAGACTACAAACTGATACAGAGACTATAAACTGATACAACAGACTATAAACTGATACAACAGACTATAAACTGATACAACAGACTATAAACTGATACAACAGACTATAAACTGATACAACAGACTATAAACTGATACAACAGACTATAAACTGATACAATAGACTATAAACTGATACAACAGACTATAAACTGATACAACAGACTACAAACTGATACAACAGACTACAAACTGATACAACAGACTATAAACTGATACAACAGACTACAAAATGTCCACCTTGTTTGCTAACAGCATGACAGGCACTGGCTGGTCATTGGATAAAACCACCTTGGAATTAACATCCTCCAGCCACTGGGGGGGAGAGAACATAAAACACTGTTTACAATGTCAGCCACTGGGGGGAGAGAACATAAAACACATGTTTACAATGTCAGCCACTGGGGGGAGAGAACATAAAACACATGTTTACAATGTCAGCCACTGGGGGGAGAGAACATAAAACACATGTTTACAATGTCAGCCACTGGGGGAGAGAACATAAACACATATTTACAATGTCAGCCACTGGGGGAGAGAACATAAACATATATTTACAATGTCAGCCACTGGGGGAGAGAACATAAACATATGTTTACAATGTCAGCCACTGGGGGAGAGAACATAAACACATATTTACAATGTCAGCCACTGGGGGAGAGAACATAAACATATATTTACAAAGTCAGCCACAAGGGGAAGAGCTCAAAGTTCTGCAAGCGAAATCATATCTCAGAGTGTATGCAGACAAGAAGCACCTCCTGCATGAAGTCCTGGGTAGAGCTAAGGGTCACAGACTGAACAGAAGAAAGTCTTGGATGGCTTAAGACATGATTGGACATGCATGCAGGCTCAATAAATGGAAGTGAGAGAGGAGTGGGTCAAAGTGTCCGAGCTAGTTTCAGACTTGTGTAAGGTTTTTATCATTCTGAGTCATGAGTGCAGGTACTGGCCAGCTGGTGCTGCAGAATTAGTTCAACACATGATTCATGACAATTCCCACCCAGGTAATGTGAATATCTATACAGATGGTTCTGTAACGAGGGGAGGATGGGGTGTTGGGGGGGGTATGTTTATAGCAAAAGCAAATGGACGTTGCTTGGGGCCTCAAAGCCTGGCATATGATATCACAACGTCTAGTTTGAGAATGGAGGTGCAGGCAGTCACTGCTGCCTTCCGCTGGCTTGAGAATCAGCTTACACACATGCCGTAATTGTAACTGACACACAGCAGAACATGTTGAGAAAGCTGGAGACAGGCATACTCCATGCAGAGTGGCAAGCATCCCTTCAGAGGTCCTGGGTAGTTAGCATCCTTTGGATTTTTCCTCCAGGTATGTTGGTGTTGGACAATGAGCAGGCAGATAAACTGGGCGGTTCTGCACCGCTTTGGTGGTGAACTGATGTATGACAAGCCGGATGTTGTGAAGGCAACAAGTGAACAGTGTGGAGGTTCAGATAGATCATTAAAGCCTGGGAATAACGACACAGCAAGGATTTGCAAGGAGATCTGGCTGGCGCTCAACACTCAGCAGAAAGGAGAGACAGATATACAATCAGACAGTTACTGGTGACATCGGAACTGAAACGCTTCACTTGCTGCTGAAAATTGGAAGAGAGCACTTATGGGGGTGTCCTGAGTGCTGTAATGTCAATTCTTAATTAAACATTTAGCCACGTAAAAATTTTTATAAAATCAGTGAGTCACACACAGACACAAGCAAGACACAAACCACACACAGATACAATCAAGACACAAAAAACACACACAATCAAGGCCCAAACTACACATAGGTACCATCAAGGCACAATCAAGACACAAGCCACTCACAGTCACAATCAAGGCACACAAGCCACTCACAGACACACAAGTAGGAAATACACCACACACAGACACAATCACAACATGTTAGATTATATCCTGCAGTTGAAACTTACTTTCAAAACTGAATCAAAAGTTGCCGGCCTGAAAATGAATGAAGTCAACTGTTATTACAAACTGACAGCTGTTTATATGTCAGACAGTACAGTGATAGAAAATATCATATGTTTAACATGCCAGACAGTACAGTAATACAAAATATCATATATTTAACATGCCAGACAGTACAGTGATACAAAATATTATATATTTAACATGCCAGACAGTACAGTAATAGAAAACATATATTTAACATGCCAGACAGTACAGTAATAGAAAACATATATTTAACATGACAGACAGTACAGTAATAGAAAATATCATTTATTTAACATGCCAGACAGTACAGTAATAGAAAATATCATTTATTTAACATGCCAGACAGCACAGTAATAGAAAATATCATTTTTTTAACATGCCAGACAGCACAGAGATTTACAATATGATGTGTTTCACATGAAAAACAATAGAGAGATATGCAATGCCATGTGTTTAACATGAAAGACAGTACATAGATTTACAATGTCATTTGTTGAGTTGTGTTGAGCTGAGTCAAGAACTGACATTACAGCACTCAGGGCATTCCCATGCATGCTCCGTCCTCATCTTCAGCAGCCAGCGCAGAGTTCCAATACTGATCGTACCGGTCACAATCTGGTTAAATGTCCATCTTGCCTTTCCTCTGAGTGTAGTGTGCCGGCCAGACCCTCTGGTTACACCCAGGTGCTTCATTCTCTCCAGGCCATAATAATCTTGTTTCTCTACTAATTCCGTTGCTTGTTCCCAAAGAGCCTTGACCACACCTGCCTTGTCATGTATCAATTCACCACCCAGTGGTGCAGATCCAGCCGATCTGTCTGCCTGTTTATTACCAACCATGCAGGCATCGCCTGGAGAAAGATCCAAAGTATGCTCACTACCCGTGACCTTTCCAATGAAGCTTGCCACTCTGCTCGAAGCATCCCTGTCTTCACCTTTTGTTTAACATGTTAAAGAGTATAAGAATATATAATATCATTGTTTAACATGTTAGAGTATATAGAAATATACAATGTCATGTGTTTAAACATGAAACACAGTAGAGATTACCAGAGATAGCTGACGTAATGCTGACCACATTACCGATTGGTCTGTAAAAATATGGGACGCTCTTCCCATATGCCTCGATGCCCCTAAGGCATGAAAAAGGGATCTTTTCTTTACTGACAGTAGAGAGAAATAGGTTGTCACATGATTAACATGTTAGAGAGTACAAAGATCTACAACATATCCAGTGTCCTATATTAGTATAAAGGTAAACATGCCAGGAAAGACATACATACGGCCATATTTTTTACATGTAAGACTGTACACACGGCAATTACGTTTAACATATCAGAACAGTAGGCACAAACATCAGATTCCCACTAGGTAGACATATCACTAGGTAGAAAATATAGGTAGATACTACTAGGTAGACACCACTAGGTAGACACCACTAGGTAGACACCACTAGGTAGATAATACTAGGTAGACACCACTAGGTAGACACACTAGGTAGACAACACTAGGTAGACACCACTAGGTAGACAATACTAGGTAGACACCACTAGGTAGACAACACTAGGTAGACACCACTAGGTAGACACCACTAGGTAGACACCACTAGGTAGACACCACTAGGTAGACAGCACTAGGTAGACACCACTAGGTAGACACCACTAGGTAGACAATACTAGGTAGTCAATACTAGGTAGACAACACTAGGTAGACACCACTAGGTAAACACCACTAGGTAGACACCACTAGGTAGACAATACTAGGTAGACACCACTAGGTAGACAACACTAGGTAGACACCACTAGGTAGACAACACTAGGTAGACACCACTAGGCAGACACCACTAGGCAGACACCACTAGGTAGACACCACTAGGTAGACACCACTAGGTAGGCACCACTAGGTAGACAATACTAGGTAGACAACACTAGGTAGACACCACTAGGTAGACACCACTAGGTAGACACCACTAGGTAGACACCACTAGGTAGACAACACTAGGTAGACAACACTAGGTAGACAGTGAATCAAGATACATGTTTATTCAGGCAACCATTAGAGAAATCATTCTGACACTGAGGAAAAATAGCATTAGGAGATGTCAGATACAGGTGTGGGTGTACAGACATCACTGATCATACATACATGTGTGGGTGTACAGACATCACTGATCATACATACAGGTGTGGGTGTACAGGCATCACTGATCATATGTACAGATGTGGGTGTACAGACATCACTGATCATACATTCAGGTGTGAGTGTAAAGACATCACTAATCATATACAGATATGTGCATACTTTCATCCTGTAAATATACAGGTGTGAGTGTACAGACATCACTGATCACAGGTGTGGGTGTACAGACATCACTGATCACAGGTGTGGGTGTGCAGACATCACTGATCACAGGTGTGGGTGTACAAACATCACTGATCACAGGTGTGGGTGTAAAGACATCACAGATCACAGGTGTGGGTGTACAAACATCACTGATCACAGGTGTGGGTGTAAAGACATCACTGATCACAGGTGTGGGTGTACAAACATCACTGATGTGTGGGTGTCACTGATCACAGGTGTGGGTGTACAGACATCACTGATCACAGGTGTGGGTATACAGACATCACTGATCATAGGTGTGGGTATACAGACATCACTGATCACAGGTGTGAGTGTACAGACATCACTGATCGTACATTCAGGTGTAAGTGTACAGACATCACTGATCAAATACAGATATGTGCATACTTTCATCTTGTAAATATACAGGTGTGAGTGTACAGACATCACTGATTGCAGGTGTGGGTGTACAGACATCACTGATCATGGGTGTGGGTGTACAGACATCATTGATCATACATACAGGTGTGGGTGTACAGACATCACTGATCATAGGTGTGGGTGTACAGACATCACTGATCACAGGTGTGGGTGTACATACATCACTGATCATACATTCAGGTGTGGGTTTACAGACATCACTGATCATATACAGATATGTGCATACTTTCATCCTGTAAATATACAGGTGTGAGTGTACAGACATCACTGATCACAGGTGTGGGTGTACAGACATCATTGATCACATGTAAGTGTCAGCATACAGACAACACTGACTACACACAGGTGCGACTGTACAGACAACAATGACCACAGACAGAAACAACTGAGTGAAGATAATACCTGGACAAATCGTAGACAATGATGGCAGCAATTCTGTTGAGGAAGAGGAGAAGCAAATATTCAGCCAGAAATTTAAGAAAAATCATCAATCAAATCAAGAAATTTAAGAAAAATCATCAAGAAATTAAAGAAAAATCATCAATCAAATCAAGAAATTTAAGAAAAATCATCAAGAAATTAAAGAAAAATCATCAATCAAATCAAGAAATTTAAGAAAAATCATCAATCAAATCAAGAAATTAAAGAAAAATCATCAATCAAATCAAGAAATTTAAGAAAAATCATCAATCAAATCAAGAAATTTAAGAAAAATTATAAATCGAAACAATAAATAAAAAAAAATATCAATCAAAGCCAGAAATTTAAGAAAAATCATAAAGAAAAATCATCAATCAAATCAAGAAATTTAAGAAAAATCATCAATCAAAGAAAAATCATTAATCAAAGCCAGAAAATGAATAAAAATCATTAATCAATGCCAGAAAGAAAAAAGTTTGAAATGGAAGAAAGCCGGAAATGGAACTGCTGATAGAAGTCTGGTGATCTCTCTGGCAAACCTCTATACCCTAAGGTAGAAGTCTGGTGATCTCTCTGGCAAACCTCTATACCCTAAGGTAGAAGTCTGGTGATCTCTCTAGCAAACCTCTACACCCTAAGGTAGAAGTCTAGCGATCTCTCTGGCAAACCTTTACACCCTAAGGTAGAAGTCTGGTGATCTCTCTGGCAAACCTCTACACCCTAAGGTAGAAGTCTGGTGATCTCTCTGGCAAACCTCTACACCCTAAGGTAGAAGTCTGGTGATCTCTCTGGCAAACCTCTACACCCTAAGGTAGAAGTGTGGTGATCTCTCTGGCAAACCTTTACACCCTAAGGTAGAAGTCTGGTGATCTCTCTGGCAAACCTCTACACCCTAAGGTAGAAGTCTGGTGATCTCTCTGGCAAACCTCTACACCCTAAGGTAGAAGTCTGGTGATCTCTCTGGCAAACCTCTACACTCTAAGGTAGAAGTGTGGTGATCTCTCTGGCAAACCTTTACACCCTAAGGTAGAAGTCTGGTGATCTCTCTGGCAAACCTTTACACCCTAAGGTAGAAGTCTGGTGATCTCTCTGGCAAACCTTTACACCCTAAGGTAGAAGTCTGGTGATCTCTCTGGCAAACCTCTACACCCTAAGGTAGAAGTGTGGTGATCTCTCTGGCAAACCTTTACACCCTAAGGTAGAAGTCTGGCAATTTCTCTGGCAAACCTCTACACCCTCAGGTAGAAAACTGGTGATCTCTCTGGCAAACCTCTACACCCTAAGGTAGAAGTCTGGAGATCTCTCTGGCAAACCTCTACACCCTAAGGTAGAAGTCTGGTGATCTCTCTTGCAAACCTCTACACCCTAAGGTAGAAGTCTGGTGATCTCTCTGGCAAACCTCTACACCCTGAGGTAGAAGTCTGGTGATCTCTCTGGCAAACCTCTACCCCCTAAGGTAGAAGTCTGGCGATCTCTCTGGCAAACCTCTACACCCTGAGGTAGAAGTCTGGTGATTTCTCTGGCAAACCTCTACACCCTAAGGTAGAAGTCTGGAGATCTCTCTGGCAAACCTCTACACCCTAAGGTAGAAGTCTGGTGATCTCTCTGGCAAATCTCTACACCCTAAGGTAGAAGTCTGGTGATCTCTCTGGCAAACCTCTACACCCTAAGGTAGAAGTCTGGTGATCTCTCTGGCAAACCTCTATACCCTAAGGTAGAAGTCTGGTGATCTCTCTGGCAAACCTCTACACCCTAAGGTAGAAAAAGAGAAAGTTGCTTCAGAGGTTACGAGTGAGGAGCATTGTCTGGATCATTTCTCTGGTGTATGCTGGTAAGTTGAGAAATGAACAGGCGGACAGACTGGCTGGCTCTGCACAACTTGGTGGAATTTTGATGTAGGATAATGCAGACCTGGTTAGTGTCTTGTAGGAGAACGTGTACAATTTTGAGGAGCAAATGGATCACCACAGCCTGGTAGAGCAATGTTTTGGGGAACGATGAGGGGATCTGGTTAAAAAAAAAGGCAAGACGGACTAATAATTAGAATGCTACTGGCAACATCAGTATTGGAACTCCACACTTGCTGCCAAAGATGGGGTCAGAGCGCTTATGAGAAATCCCCGAGTGCTGTGATGTTGACTCTTGAATCAACTGAGCTCATGCAGGTAAGGGGCAGAATTCTTTCTTTCAATAAAATGGAAGACCAGAAATGTTTAAATGTTCAGAAAAGAAAGGTTTAAATGTTTCAGAAAAGAAATGTTTAAATGTTCAGAAAAGAAATGTTTAAATTTTCAGAAAAGAAATGTTTAAATTTTCAGAAAAGAAATGTTTAAATTTTCAGAAAAGAAATGTTTAAATTTTCAGAAAAGAAATGTTTAAATTTTCAGAAAAGAAATGTTTAAATTTTCAGAAAAGAAATGTTTAAATTTTCAGAAAAGAAATGTTTAAATTTTCAGAAAAGAAATGTTTAAATGTTCAAAGGTTCAGAAAAAAAAATTATTCAATGTGTCAAACATACGCATATTTGTAGTAGACTCTTGTCATGTGACCAAATCGTTCGTGTCCTGCGATGTCCCTGAGGAAAGATAAAATACATAAGTTTCTCCGTTTCATTTTCCTAATAACATTTTTTTTTTCAAGAATAGAGGTGCTGGCACTCAAAATGTCTAAAAACAAACCCGGTATTCACCATCATTTCCTACAGCCAGGGAAAAAAAACCTATCCTGATCGTGTCTCAATTCATAACCTTTTAGTGCATCTACACCACTGGAATACATGTAAACACAATGGGTGTTATATCTATATCACTGGAACACATATGAAAAACTATGGGTGTTATATCTATATCACTGGAACACATATGAAAAACTATGGGTGTTGTATTTACACCAGAGGAATACATATATGGGTGCTGTATCTTTGTACACTGTAACAGGTAGCAACCCCCATGAAACACACAAGCAGATCAAACAAATTGGTGGTACAAACACAACAGGCAAGTGTGACATCCAAATAGAACAGCCAAGTATGACATTCAAACAGAACAGCCAAATATGTGACAAAATTAGAACAGCCAAGTGTGTGACACAAGCAGAACAGCCAAGTGTGAGATATAAACAGAACAGCCAAGTGTGTGACACACACAGAACAGCCAAGTGTGTGACACAAACAGGACAGCCAAGTGTGTGACACAAACAGAACAGCCAAGTATGTGACAAAATCAGAACAGCCAAGTATGTGACAATAACAGAACAGCCAAGTGTAAGATATAAACAGAACAGTGAAGTATGTGACAAAATCAGAACAGCTAAGTATGTGACACAAACAGAACAGCCAAGTGTGAGATATAAACAGAACAGCCAAGTATGTGAGAAAATCAGAACAGCCAAGTATGTGACACAAACAGAACAGCCAAGTGTGAGATATAAACAGAACAGCCAAGTGTGCGACACAAACAGAACAGCCAAGTGTGTGACACACACAGAACAGCCAAGTGTGTGACACAAACAGAACAGCCAAGTATGTGACACATGCAGAACAGCAAAGTGTGTGACACAAACAGAACAGCCAAGTGTGTGACACAAACAGAACAGCCAAGTGTGAGATATAAACAGAACAGCCAAGTGTGTGACACAAACAGAACAGCCAAGTGTGCGACACAAACAACAGCCAAGTGTGTGACACAAACAGAACAGCCAAGTGTGAGATATAAACAGAACAGCCAAGTGTGTGACACAAACAGAACAGCCAAGTGTGTGACACAAACAGAACAGCCAAGTGTGTGATATAAACAGAACAGTCAAGTGTGTGACACAAACAGAACAGCCAAGTGTGTAACACAAACAGAACAGCCAAGTGTGTGACACAAATAGAACAGCCAAGTGTGAGATATAAACAGAACAACCAAGTATGTGACACTCACAGAACAGCCAAGTGTGAGATATAAACAACAGCCAAGTGTGTGACACAAACAGAACAACCAAGTGTGTGACACAAACAGAACAGCCAAGTGTGAGATACAAACAGAACAGCCAAGTGTGTGATACAAACAGAACAGCCAAGTGTGAGACACAAACAGAACAGTCAAGTGTGAGATACAAACAGAACAGCCAAGTGTGTGACACAAATAGAACAGCCAAGTGTGTGATGCAAACAGAACAGCCAAGTGTGAGACACAAACAGAAGAGCCAAGTGTGAGATACAAACAGAACAGCCAAGTGTATGACACAAACAGAACAGCCAAGTGTGAGACACAAACAGAACAGCCAAGTGTGTGACACAAATAGAACAACCAAGTGTGAGACACAAACAGAACAGCCAAGTGTGAGACACAAACAGAACAGCCAATTGTGAGATACAAACAGAACAGCCAAGTGTGTGACACAAACAGAACAGCCAAGTTTGTGACACAAACAGAACAGCCAAGTGTGATAGAAACAGAACAGACAAGTGTGTGATAGAAACAGAACAGACAAGTGTGTGATAGAAACAGAACAGCCAAGTTTGTGACACAAACAGAACAGCCAAGTGTGATAGAAACAGAACAGACAAGTGTGTGATAGAAACAGAACAGCTGATGTGATAAACAAACAATAAAAAGTTGCAGGACAGCAAAGTAGAATTCAGAAAGCTAATGGACAGAACAGAGCAGGCCAGAAGTTGAGGCTGGCTAACACTGTATACCATGGAGACATGTCCGATGTGCGGTGAGGATAACCTTTTGACTAACTAACTAGTTAACTAAATAACTAACTAACTAGTCAACTAACTAACTGACTAACTAACTAGTCAACTGACTAACTAAATTACTAACTAACTAGTTAATAAACTAAACTAGACTAAAAAACTGAAGTCAACCAACTAATGACTAACTAATAGTCAATAACTAGAAGCGAACTAACTAACTAGTCAACTGGACTAAATTAACAAAGTCAACTAACTAACTGACTAACTAACTAGTCAACTAACTGACTAACTAACTAGTCAACTAACTAACTGACTAACTAACTAGTCAACTAACTAACTAGTCAACTAACTAACTGACTAACTAACTAGTCAACTAACTAACTAACTAACTAAATAACTAACTAACTAGTTAACTAAATAACTGACTAACTAACTAGTCAACCAACTAACTGACTAACTAACTAGTCAACTAACTAACTGATTAACTAACTAGTCAACTGATTAACTAACTAGTCAACTAACTAACTGACTAACTAATTAGTCAACTAACTGACTAACTAACTAGTCAACTAACTAACTGACTAACTAACTAGTCAACTAATTAACTAACTAATTAAGTAACTGACTAACTAGTCAACTAGCTAACTAACTAACTAACTAGTTAACTAAATAATTTAAAAAGTTGTACCACAGGTACTTGTCTGATGTGTAGTGAGGATAATCTTTTGACTAACTAACTAGTCAACTAATTAACTAACTAATTAACTAACTGACTAACTAGTCAACTAGCTAACTAACTAACTAACTAGTTAACTAAATAATTAAAAACATTGTACCACAGGTACTTGTCTGATGTGTAGTGAGGATAATCTTTCAATTAACTATCTAACTAGTTAACACTCTATCAGACAATTTGCAATGACAGTCGGTGAGGTTTCCTCATTCAAAGTTTGGCTCAACCAGATTCACAAAGCCCAAGTATGAAAGTTGTTACAAAAGAAAGAATTAGTTGTCAGAAAAATTGGACTTACCAAAGTTGCAGATTCACTTTGATATTGTTGTCCCAGTCTAAACTTTTTAATGCAAAATCCACACCGATGGTCAGCTTATAGTTTGGTGAAAAGTAACCTGAGAGACAAGAGTTATAGAACTTGTTGTATAAACAATTTCCATATTCAGTTTACATCTCCCCCCCCCCCCCCCCCCCCCCCCCCATCTTTTTCGATGTCTCTCTCTCTCTTTCTCATGAGGAGGCCTGTCTTTTTTTTTTTTGGTTTTTTCTATCATTCCACGATATTCTATGCATTCTTGTCAGAAATCACATCTCCACTAGAAGTCAGAAATCACGTCTCCACTAGCAGTCAGAAATCACATCTGCACTACCATTCCGAAATCACATCTGCACTACCAGTCAACAATTGTTGAGCTTGGCTACTCATTGTCCATGTCTCACATGAGTGTCTGCTTCTTCTTCTTGCATCCACCAGCTGTAAACTCTGCATGTAACAACAGAGGTTCTGTCTAGCACTTAAACTCTATCACTGAAACTGAAATCTTATTGGTGTGTTCAGCTGTGGGTAGAAAGCAATAATCTGCACAACTGTCTCCAAGTTCAGCTGTGTGTAGAAAGCAATAATCTACACAACTGTCTCCAAGTTCAGCTGTGGGTAGAAAGCAATAATCTACACAACTGTCTTCAAGTTCAGCTGTGGGTAGAAAGCAATAATCTACACAACTGTCTCCAAGTTCAGCTGTGGGTAGAAAGCAATAATCTACACAACTGTCTCCAAGTTCAGCTGTGTGTAGAAAGCAATAATCTACACAACTGTCTCCAAGTTCAGCTGTGTGTAGAAAGCAATAATCTACACAACTGTCTCCAAGTTCAGCTGTGGGTAGAAAGCAATAATCTACACAACTGTCTCCAAGTTCAGCTGTGGGTAGAAAGCAATAATCTACACAACTGTCTCCAAGTTCAGCTGTGGGTAGAAAGCAATAATCTGCACAACTGTCTTCAAGTTCAGCTGTGTGTAGACAGCAATAATCTACACAACTGTCTTCAAGTTCAGCTGTGTGTAGACATCAATAATCTACACAACTGTCTTCAAGTTCAGCTGTCTGTAGGCATCAATAATCTACACAACTGTCTTCAAGTTCAGCTGTGTATAGACATCTATAATCTATACAACTGTATTCAAGTTCAGCTGTGTGTAGACATCTATAATCTATACAACAGTCTTCAAGTTCAGCTGTGTGTAGACATCTATAATCTATACAACAGTCTTCAAGTTCAGCTGTGTGTAGACATCTATAATCTATACGACAGTCTTTAAGTTCAGCTGTGTTAGTTAGTTAGTTAGTTGGGTTATCATCATTGCACTCCGGACATGTCCATAGGTGCTCAGATCCTCCCCTCAGTATGAATCCCAACGTCCGATGGCTAATAGTACCAGTTCTATGTTGATTAACAAGTCTTCTGACGTGTCCGGTGTGCGTCTCGTTTTTTGCTGTGCCGATCTTAATTCCCAAGTCTGCCATTCTGGCGAGTGATGTGGATTCACTGCCACCAAAGTCCTCTATCCTTCCCATTTCTCTGAGGGCATGATAATATCAGCATGATCCATAGAGGCCGACCGTCGGTAGTGATAGCGGATCCAGCCAACCTGTCAGCTCTTTCATTTCCATCGACGCCTGCGTGTCCCGGAACAAAAATAAAGGTGACCCTCGCACAGTGGACTTCTGAATTGATTCAAGCCATTGTCTTCGCACTGAACCTGCCTGAACCCTCCCGGATCATACTCATTGAATCACTGAGTATACATATGCGGGTGTGTATTTTTGTGTTTCAAGCCAGGGCAAACGCTTGCGTCACTGCCATCACCTCCATCGTCATGCTGCTGGTTGTCATGGAGAAGGTGCCGTTGGCTTCTTTGACTGTTCTGCCCGCTGAGCGTGCTGTAAATGCCCATGCGCTTCTTCTTTGGCGTATAACTGATCCGTCTGTATAGATTAGTGCATCTGCTTCGTCTGAATTTTCACCGATGAGAGCGTTGACCTCTGCATTAACAGCAACAGGATTATCTTCTCTACATCGCCTGTTGAGTGTGTGTAGACATCTATAATCTATACAACAGTCTTCAAGTTCAGCTGTGTGTAGACATCTATAATCTATACAACTGTATTCAAGTTCAGCTGTGTGTAGACATCTATAATCTATACAACTGTATTCAAGTTCAGCTGTGTGTAGACATCTATGATCTACACAACAGTCTTCAAGTTCAGCTGTGCTTAGGCATCTATGATCTATACAACAGTCTTCAAGTTCAGCTGTGCGTAGACATCTATGATCTATACAACAGTCTTCAAGTTCAGCTGTGCGTAGACATCCCGGTGCTATGGAGTTCATGCACTGCACTGAGGTTTTTCATACTCGGGCTTGAGTTAGAAGCAGAACGGAGCACTTAGGGGTTACTACTCTTTTGCCATGATGTTGATTTGTTGTTTAAACCTAAACTTAAACTTTGTCTGCTAAAGATGTCTGGTTGAACAACATTTTAAAAACAGAAAATACTTTTCTGTAATCAAAATATTACAATTTAAAGAGGCCACCCCCACCCCATTTTCCACCAGCAGAACCATTCAGAAAGCAACAACAACAACAAAAAAATTTGAGAACAAAGAATATTTACAGAGGATATGAACAAGAACAAACACATCAAACACAACAGGAGATATATTTAGGGGATATAATCCTTTACTGTGAACAAGGGACATAAACACGGACTGTCAACAAGGAACATAAACATGGACTGTCAACAAGGAACATAAACATAGACTGTCAACAAGGAACATAAACATGGACTGTCAACAAGGAACATAAACATGGACTGTCAACAAGGAACATAAACATGGACTGTCAACAAGGAACATAAACACGGACTGTCAACAAGGAACATAAACATGGACTGTCAACAAGGAACATAAACATGGACTGTCAACAAGGAACATAAACATTGACTGTCAACAAGGAACATAAACATGGACTGTCAACAAGGAACATAAACATGGACTGTCAACAAGGAACATAAACACGGACTGTCAACAAGGAACATAAACACGGACTGTCAACAAGGAACATAAACATGGACTGTCAACAAGGAACGTAAACACGGACTGTCAACAAGGGACGTAAACACGGACTGTCAACAAGGGACGTAAACACGGACTGTCAACAAGGGACGCAAACATGGACTGTCAACAAGGAACATAAACATGGACTGTCAACAAGGGACATAAACATGGACTGTCAACAAGGAACAGAAACACGGACTGTCAGCAAGGAACATAAACATGGACTGTCAACAAGGAACATAAACATGGACTGTCAACAAGGGACATAAACAAAGACTGTCAACAAGGAACATAAACATGGACTGTGAACAAGGGACATAAAGAAGGACAGTCAACAAGGAACATAAACATGGACTGTCAACAAGTAACATAAACATGGACTGTCAACAAGGAACATAAACATGGACTGTCAACAAGGAACATAAACATGGACTGTCAACAAGGGACATAAACATGGACTGTCAACAAGGAACGTAAACACGGACTGTCAACAAGGGACGTAAACATGGACTGTCAACAAGGAACATAAACACGGACTGTGAACAAGGGGACATAAACACGGACTGTAAACAAGGAACATAAACATTGACTGTCAACAAGGGACATAAACACGGACTGTAAACAAGGAAACAAGGAACATAACCATGGACTGTGAACAAGGGAACATAAACGCAGACTGTCAACAATGAGTATTAACAAGGAACATAAACATGGACTGTGAACCACGGACATAAACATAATGTGAAGAAGGGGACATAAACATGGACTGTAAACAAGGGACATAAACATGAACTGTGAACAAGGGACATAAACATGGACTGTGAACAAGGGACATAAACACGGACTGTGAACAAGGGACATAAACATAAAGCGAAGAAAGAGACATAAACATGGACTGTAAACAAGGGACATAAACACGGACTGAACAAGGGACATGAACTGTGAACATAGGACATACAGGAACTGTCAACAAGAGAGATAACCATGGTCTGTGAACAAGGGACATAAACTGACCTTCTGTATATCTACGAATTAAAGATGTCTTCCCTGTGAATGAGGAAAACAGATTTTTAAAAATTCCTGACCGCCACACAGACACTGTACTAACAATAAAAACAACTGGTCCATACATGACATATTACACCACATACCGTCCTTTTTAAGATGAAATTTTTAGTTATTTGAAGCCCCACCCTGGCTGTTGCCAGGAGCCGCAATATAGCCAGGCCATAAATATGGCCAAATGGCTGAACGCGGTTTCTGGGACCTCTCCGCTGTGATCCTCATCCACATGGTGGCACATTGTGTCATCGGGTGTTTATTGCTTGTGTGATGTCCTGGTGGGGTAGAAAGTTAGTCAGTCCATACAGTTTACTACGTGTATGTAGTCACTGGGAGCCCTAGTACAACTGTTATGCAATTGACTGAGATTTCTGGATCTGACACTCACCCACACTGGCTACAGTTTACTTTGGAACTGTTTTGTGATGGCCCAATATAACTGTGCTAAATAGGGTGGGGTTTCTTCCTAGTCACCATCACCATCACCCTCACCCTCACCATCACCCTCACCCTCACCCTCACCATCACCCTCACCCTCACCATCACCCTCACCCTCACCATCACCCTCACCCTCACCCTCACCATCACCATCACCCTCACCATCACCCTCACCATCACCATCACCCTCACCATCACCCTCACCATCACCATCACCATCACCCTCACCATCACCCTCACCATCACCCTCACCCTCACCATCACCCTCACCATCACCATGGTCTGTGAGTCCCATGTCTCCTCATAGCGCAACATAACACTATCATCTGGAAAAGGCGGAAAGGTGCCAATCACCCGTCAATTATGGCGTGGGGTTTCCAGGATTTTACTTGTTTATTCTCATCCTTTAGACTGTAATCCTCAAGGAAAACAACTTAAAAAAAATAACAAATAGAAAAAAAAACCTACAGCATCAGAGACCCACCTAGACTGGACTATAAGCTTTTCTGCAAACAGTTTTATGGTGCGTCCGTATAACTTTACATGATAATAACTTGACAGGAAAAGGATATAAATCTGGCCACATACCAGTCGATAATATGAAAATAAAACGAATGGAAACATATAAGTACTTGGGTGCAAACTACATGCTGAGAAAAGAAATACAATCTAGAATACAAAATGGAAATAAAGTATACTGTGCCCTTCAACATCCGCTAAAGTCAAAGTGTCTGTCTCACAACACCATAATTAAAATATATAAAATGTTGATTAGACCAGTGATGTTATATGGCTCTGAAACTTGGAGCACAACTAAAAGAAATGTAGCCTTATTACAGGTTTTTGAAAACAGAGTCTTACGATTAATTTTTGGACACATCAAAGTTGCAAACAGCAGTTAATGGAGAGTGAGAAGCAACAATGAAATTCATAATTTGTTCAAATCACCACTGATCACTGGCACCATCAGAGCTCATAGAGTGAAATGTTTGGGGCATATTAAAAGAATGTCAGATGACAGAAGTAAAAACTGTATACACCAAGGAGATGAATGGCTGTAGACCACGAGGGAGACCAGAAGACGATAGAGAGATAATATCCAGACAGACCTGCAAACACTTGATGTCACCAACTGGAAAGAGAAGGCCAACCAGAGAGATGAATGGAGGCCAGGGATATCTGCAGCAATGAACCTCAAGGGCTCAAAATGCTGAAGAAGAAGAAGTATAACTTTGCTATCAGCTAAACAGGGTTTTTAGGGAAAACTTTCAACATCATACAAGGATTAAAAAAAACTAGCTACTTCATAACTATTTTGTGATGACCTTATACAACTGTGCTAGATGACAGAAGACACCCAGGCACTCATCCACATACCTGACACATATCCACACACCTGTAACACCCATCCACACACCTATAACACCCATCCACACACCTATAACATCCATCCACACACCTAAGACACCCATCCACACACCTAAGACACCCATCCATACACCTAAGACACCCATCCATACACCCAAGATACCCATTCACTCACCTAAGACACCCATCCATACACCTAAGACACCCAGCTACCCATCCATACACCTAAGATACCCAGCCACCCATCCATACACCCAAGATACCCATTCACACACCTAAGACACCCATCCATACACCCAAGACACCCATTCACACACCTAAGACACCCATCCATACACCTAAGATACCCAGCCACCCATCCATACACCCAAGATACCCATTTACACACCTAAGACACCCATCCATTCACGATACCCAGCCACCCAACCCTACACCCAAGATACCCATTCACAAACCTAAGACACCCATCCATACACCTAAGATACCCAGCCACCCATCCATACACCAAAGATACCCATTCACACACCTAAGACACCCATCCATACACCTAAGACACCCAGCTACCCATCCATGCACCTTAGACACCCATCCATACACCTAAGACACCCATCCATACACCTAAGACACCCATCCATACACCTAAGATACCCAGCTAACCATCCATACACCCAAGATACCCATTCACACACCTAAGACACCCAACCACACACAATAGATACCCAGCTACCCATCATACACCCAAGATACCCATTCACACACCTAAGACACCCATCCATACACCTAAGACACCCAGCTACCCATTCATACACCCAAGATACCCATCCATATACCTAAGACACCCAGCTACCCATCCATACACCTAAGACACCCATCCATACACCTAAGACACCCAGCGTCCCATCCATACACCCAAGATACCCATCCATACACCTAAGACACCCTCCATACACCTAAGACACCCTCCATACACCTAAGAAACCCATCCATACACATAAGACACCCATCCATACACCTAAGACACCCATCCATACACCTAAGACACCCATCCATACACCTAAGACACCCATCCATGCACCTAAGACACCCATCCATGCACTTAAGACACCCATCCATACACCTAAGACACCCATCCATACACCTAAGACACCCATCCATACACCTAAGACACCCATCCATACACCTTAGACACCCATCCATGCACCTAAGACACCCATCCATACACTTAAGACACCCATCCATACACCTAAGACACCCATCCATACACCTAAGACACCCATCCATACACCTAAGACACCCATCCATACACCTTAGACACCCATCCATGCACCTAAGACACCCATCCATACACCTAAGACCCCCATCCATAAACCTAAGACACTCAGCCACCCATCCGTACACCTAAGACACCCCTCCACACACCTAAGACACCCAGCTACTCATCCATACACCCATCTACACACCTAAGACCCCCAGCTACCCATCCACACACCTAAGACACCTATCCACACAATTAGGACACCCAGCGACCCTTGTAAATACATTTTTTACATCTTTGTAGTCTGAGATTCTCTCAATATGCCTCTACCATTTCTGTATATTAGCCATACATTCCATCTAATTATATCCAAGTGGAAAAATACTTAAACTTGTGTACTTGTGCTAAAATAACGCCAATGACTTCTATTACATATGTAGGCAGAACTTGAGCTAAATTAGTTGAGTACTTTTCTGTGAAATTGGCGATGCAATTGCTTCTTTCTCAGACCTTCTTTATTCAAGCTAATTCATCAGCCGGCGCGACTATCGCAACTTCATTCACGGAACTACTGACCCAATAGAACTCCCCAGTTTGCACGATATCAAAAGAGCACTTACCGACGCCGAACTCCCCGATGACTAGAACTTTGTACAAATGTTCAGTGAGATTGTTGGAGCCGCTAGCTCGCAAGGCCAGTTGTTGAGGGTTGGGTCCGGCCATAGTCTGTAAACATTGTCTGTCATGTGACTCGGACTGGCACGTGACTTCCGCCGTTTCTGGTTACCACAGAAACACACCAAGCCAAAGCTCCCTGTTTCCCAGATACGTCTTGTTTATCTTCCGTTGTTCTCATTGATATCAATGCACGTGAAGCAATCAATACCATGCATGCTCAGTCCCCCGAAATAGCAGCCACTCCAAGAAATATTAGTTAGTTAGTTAGTTAGTTAGTTGGGTTATCCTCATTGCACTCCGGACATGTCCATAGGTGCTCAGATCCTCCCCTCAGTATGAACCCCAACGTCCGATGGCTAATAGTATCAGTTCTATGTTGATTAACAAGTCTTCTGGCATGTCTGGTGTGCGTCTCGTTTTTTGCTGTACCGATCTTAATTCCCAAGTCTGCCATTCTGGCGAGTGATGTGGATTCACTGCCACCAAAGTCCTCTATCCTTCCCATTTCTCTGAGGGCATTGATAATATCAGCATGATCCATAGGCTGATCCAAGAAATATAAGATTCTTAAATTATAGAACACAGCTTGGGTACCCTTCACCATTCGTTTGATCTTTTGGGGGCTGAGTGGTGAGTGATTAGAAAGGATTATGCACTCCGGACAGATCCATAAGTGCTCGGATCTTCTCCTCAGAAGCTCCACAAATGTAAAATGACTGATGACGCCAGTTCTGTGTTGGTTAATGAAACCTCTTGTCCCGTTGTTGAAATGCTCCAGGCTGCTCCTCTATGTCCAGCAGTTTAGACTGGGATACGGAGTCATGTCCTTTGGCGTGTTCCTCGGAACGCTAAGTGCAGCGCATGGCATTGATAACATCACTTCTGTCCAGTATTGGACCAGCTATAGCAACCGCAGTGTCAGCAAGATAGTCTGTACGCTCGTTCCCTTGAACACCCACATGACCTGGCACAAAGATGAAGGTTAGGGCAGATATTCGTGAAATGGGTTCTCCTTAAAAATACAGCCACTTATTATGGCGGCCGGGGGAGTACGCCGGAGTTCAGTACTCTGGCCGCATTGCAATTGCGGAGTGGAACAGAGGGAACGAAACAATTGGCGATAGCACTGCTGTCATAATAGAGTTAGGGTCAGGGTTAGGGTTAGGTAACACATGTAACGTGGAGAACTTACCCATAATGACGGCCGCTATACCTGATAATTTTGACACAGGAGTTACAAATAATGGCCGAAAATGTGCTGCTTGTGGCAGTTACCTGAATGTTCCTTATAACTCTATGCTCAGCTAGCCATCGCAACCACGCAAGCTTATCGCTCATTAAGACATAAAGATCCGCAGGTCTCACATCCACGGCCACTAAGTCTTGCTTCGCTAATTTGAGTCGCAGCGCGTGGTCTACCAGCCATGTCGACCTCACTTTGTTTTGTAATTCGTGCCTTTTCCACTCCGTAATTGCAATGCGGCCAGGGGACTGAACTCCGGCGTACTCCCCGGCCGTCATAATAAGTGGCCGTAGTTTTAAGGAGAACCGTGAAGTGCTTAGTGTTGCAATCCAGCTTGGATTTTTTAAAGCATATTTATCGAGTCACTAAGAATGCATAAGTGTGTGAACTTTTTGAGATCAATCCATGCTAAAGCCCTTGTTACAACCATAGTTTCCATTGTAAGGCTACTAGTTGTAACATCAAAGGCGCCATTCATCTCCGTGATGGCTGTCCCCCTTGAGCTTACTGTGAATGCCCATGCATTTAGTTGCCATCAATAATCTGAGTGATCTCGGGGCATGATGTTGGCCACAAGATTGTTTCACGTGGACTTTAGTAATTTTCCCTGGTCTCCAGGTACAAAGATCGGACGCACGTGTGTATTACTGCGTACATAAAAGAATCCCTTGGCAGTTGGAAATCAAAAAGAGTAGCCAAATGGCACTGCCCGGTCAAAATGTAGAGTTACAAATCAGGATCCTCAGAGTTCGTGCACTGCGCTGAGATTCTTCAGACTCAGGCTTGAGTTAGAAGTCAAACGGAGCACTTGTGGGTTACTACACTTGTGCCATGATGTTGATCCGTTGTTTAAAACCCTTTTAACTTTCAGCAGCCAGCGCAAACTTCAAATACCGTTGATACAAGCTGTAGTGTGATTACGTGTCCACATTCCACAATCTAATTTCATGTCTATCTTATTGCGGTTTGATTATAAGTCTATTTTCATTGCGGTCTGGTAACATGTCTATCTTATTGCAGTTTGATTATAAGTCTATTTTCATTGCGGTCTGATAACATGTCTGTCTTATTGCGGTTTGATTATAAGTATATTTTCATTGCGGTCTGATAACATGTCTGTCTTATTGCGGTTTGATTATAAGTCTATTTTCATTGCGGTCTGGTAACATGTCTATCTTATTGCAGTTTGATTATAAGTCTATTTTCATTGCGGTCTGGTAACATGTCTATCTTATTGCGGTTTATTAAGCATGTCTATCTTTTGAGTTTGATTATAGTCTATTTTCATTGCGGTCTGATAACATGTCTATCTTATTGCGGTTTGATTATAAGTCTATTTTCATTGCGGTCTGGTAACATGTCTGTCTTATTGCGGTTTGATTATAAGTCTATTTTCATTGCGGTCTGGTAACATGTCTGTCTTATTGCGGTTTGATTATAAGTCTATTTTCATTGCGGTCTGGTAACATGTCTGTCTTATTGCGGTTTGATTATAAGTCTATTTTCATTGCGGTCTGGTAACATGTCTTATTGCAGTTTGATTATAAGTCTATTTTCATTGCGGTCTGGTAACATGTCTATCTTATTGCGGTTTGATTATAAGTCTATTTTCATTGCGGTCTGTAACATGGTATTGCAGTTTGATTACAGTCTATTTTCATTGCGGTCTGATAACATGTCTATCTTTTGCGGTTTGATTATAAGTCTATTTTTCATTGCGGTCTGGTAACATGTCTATCTTATTGCGGTTTGATTATAAGTCTATTTTCATTGCGGTCTGGTAACATGTCTGTCTTATTGCGGTTTGATTATAAGTCTATTTTCATTGCGGTCTGGTAACATGTCTGTCTTATTGCGGTTTGATTATAAGTCTATTTTCATTGCGGTCTGGTAACATGTCTTATTGCGGTTTGATTATAAGTCTATTTTCATTGCGGTCTGGTAACATGTCTGTCTTATTGCGGTTTGATTATAAGTCTATTTTCATTGCGGTCTGGTAACATGTCTGTCTTATTGCGGTTAGTTAGTTGTGTATCCTTTACAGGACGTTGCAGAATCAACCCCATCATTTTTTCGCTTTTATGGCTTTTCTAGGCAACTGTGACTTAGGAGTTGCGAGCACGCTTCGTAATGCCGGGTTAGATCCCAGCTGCAGACGGTTTGTCTTGCGTTGGTTTTGAAGTATTACCGAGAACTGACCGTTCAGATAGCAAGGACAAACTACTGAACGTAGCATTTGCCTAGATTAACCATAACAGCCAAAAAACGCTGGGGTTGGTTCTGCATCGTCCTGTAAAGAATATGCAACTAATTACAGTCTGATTATATGTCTGCTTTATTACAGTCTGATTATATGTCCGCTTTATTACAGTCTGATTATATGTCTGCTTTATTACAGTCTGATTATATGTCTGCTTTATTACAGTCTGATTATATGTCTGCTTTATTACAGTCTGATTATATGTCCGCTTTATTACAGTCTCTGTTTCTGGGTCCCACTGAAGAATCTGCTTACAAGCACGCCATAAACAGTCTGATTATATGTACCTAAAAGGCAAGGAGCCAGCAGTCTGCTTTATTACAGTCTGATTACCAGAATGCCTGGCTTTATTACAGTCTGATTATATGTCCTTATTGCAGTGCCTTTTACATCCATCTTATTACAGTCTGCTTATATGTCCTCCTTATTACAGTGCCATTTTACATCCGCTTTATTACAGTCTGATTATATGTCCGCTTTATTACAGTCTGATTATATGTCCACTTTATTACAGTCTGCTCCCTGTGTGGGTTTCTGGGTCCCACTGTGGGAAACACAAGAATAGACCCACTGCCTACCCACAAGCACGCCGTAACAGTCAACTAATTGGGAGCTTCCTTCAAAGTCAGAGTGCATCTACCTAAAAGGCAAGGAGCCAGCAGTCTGCATACAAATGAGCCAGATCTGTAAAACAGATGCACACGCAACACTCAGGCTTTGGAAAAGGCCTGCAGTCCAAAAGTGGATGAACAACCAGAACTTTCCGCCAGAGTTTACAGCTGGTGAACACGAAGAAGAAGAAGATTACAGTCTGCTTATATGTCCTCCTTATTGCAGTGCCATTTTATGTCCATCTTATTACAGTCTGATTATGTGTCCATCTTTGCAGTCTGATTACATGTCTGTATTATTACAGTCCGCTTACATGTCTGTATTATTGCAGTCTGATTACATGTCTGTCTTAATGCAATCTGATTACATTTCCGTTTTACTACATTTACGCCTTAATACAGTCTCATTACAAGTCTGTTTTATTACAGTCTGATTATGTCTTATTACAGTCTGATTATACCAGTCTTATTATAGTCTGATTATGTCTTATTACAGTCTGATTATGTCTTATTATAGTCTGTTATGTCTGATTACAGTCTGATTATGTCTTATTATAGTCTGTTATGTCTTATTATAGTCTGTTATGTCTTATCACAGTCTGATTATGCTGGTCCACACATTTGTGAAAGTTTTTTGGGGAACTAGAATTAAAATACATCATTGACCTGCTGAATGAAATTGGCTCTAGTTTTTTTTTGTTTGTTAATATATAATTTTTTTTATACACATGACAAATTTACATCACAGTAATGCAAATATGGTATGTTTTTTTTTTTTCAAATCCCTGGCCTGAACAGTAAGTCCTATTATTTTAACTTAACAAAAATTGTTGTTGCATACTCAATTAACAGATATTTAAACATACAATGATAGAGGGAACAATAAATAAAAACTATTTAAAGTTAATATGTTTAAAAAAGAAACATTTTAACTTTTCCCATCATTATTCAGGCACTGAGCTCTCTCTGCTTACTTCTTGTTATACTAGAAGCAAAGCCCAAGGGGGATCTTGTATAAGATGAAGGGGAGGAGATAATATGAAGGATAATATAAAAATATACTCTTTGAACCTATCTCTACTTCAGACCTACAAGAGCTCCAACAAATAATGTCTTGGTAAGTGTAAGCCAACCCACACCTGCCTAAGTAACAATAAAACATAAAGAAAAAGTTTGTTAGGTGGGAGCTAAGACCAATAGTGCCGTAACCCAGACAGGATATCTTATGTATGAAATCTAATCAGTAGTAACAGTAAAACTAGGCACACTAATGACAAGTAATAATCCAAATCAAACAACTGGAACTATATCACATTAAACATCTGTTTATTTTGCTGAACACAAAACTCACATGGTTCACAAATAACAATACATTACCAACCATCCACGTACTCGACCGGACCATGTGCTACTCACTTCACTGACAAGGAAATAAGACAATAAATGCATACAAGTCCTGGCCTTTGTGTGCTGTTCCTGCCGTTCTGTCCTGTCCCTGCCTTTCTGTGCTGTTCTTGCCGTTCTGTCCTGTCCCTGCCGTTCTGTGCTGTCCCTGTCTTTCTGTGCTGTTTCTGCCGTTCTGTGCTGTCCCTGTCTTTCTGTGCTATCCTTGCCTTTCTGTGCTGTTTCTCCCATTCTGTGCTGTTTCTGTTCTGTGCTGTCTGTGCTGTCCCTGCCTTTCTGTGATGTGCCTTTCTGTGCTGTCTCTTACTTTCTGTGCTGTATCTGCCTTTCTGTGCTGTTCCTGACTTTCTGTGCTGCTCCGGTTTATGCTTGGTTAGCTA
This sequence comes from Candidula unifasciata, assembly GCA_905116865.2. Lineage (NCBI taxonomy): Eukaryota > Metazoa > Mollusca > Gastropoda > Stylommatophora > Geomitridae > Candidula > Candidula unifasciata. Next base: position 245,138 of record CAJHNH020003691.1, read on the forward strand.
GTCTTTTGCTATTCTTGAATCACGTTTTTTTTGGTGGCCTTTCACATACAGCTTCCATATTTAATTTCATTTGCTTTTCTTTCGTGAGCCGCAAATGTGTATGTGCAATTGTATTTGTTTCGTTTTCCTTCAGTTTTCCTCTTGCCATACATGGTTAGGAAGTAGAGTAAGTAACATAGCCTGCGGATCGGAAGGTCATGGCTTCGCTCCCTGACGGAGTCGGACTTCTATAAAATATAGGTCTAGCCCTATGTACCCAATATGCCTGAAAGGGGTGGAAAAGGGTCCTTTACTTTTCCTTATGACCATCGCAATCCCTTCAAGAATTTGATGCTACGAAGAGAATTTTATCAATGTGTCAGCGACATGGGAGCTAACAATAAAAACTCAACAAAAATGGACTATTTATATACAAAAGAGTTGTTTCCTTTAGAGTAATATAGAGAAATGAATGGACTAAAGGCTTCAACCAAATTCATCGCCAAAAATCACGATTTCAATGTGAGGGCGAGCGTCCAAGGGGTAATGGTGGTAGCCAGGCGAAAACGACGGCTGATCGCATAACGTGTAGTTGTGGTAGTGGGTTAAGAAACAGCTGTACCACTGAAACACTTTTTACAAAAGTTACATTACCGCAACATTTTAAAGATAAGGTGAAGCTGTATTATAAAGCCCCACTAGACAAGGTGAAGCTAGTTATCAAACCATTCCTTCTTATTCCTAGTGCTGGCTTGGGTACCGGACCCTGTTTTGCCTGTCCGCTCCTTGCCTGGCCAGGTAACAGAGAGTCTGTTGTGTGTATGCCTGGGTGGGCTCGAGCCAGGTCCAGCCAAAGCTGTCTGTCTGAGAGGCTCTGCCAAAGCTGTCTGTCTAGAAGACTTGGTGTTTGTGTCGGTGTCATGGGAACCCAAGGGGTCTATTTTGTTTCTGAGACACAAGATGCTGAGCCTACCAAATGGGTTAGCAGCAGTGACGTCATTCTCTGGTAAATGCCAGCCACCATCATCCTTGGCTGGTCCTGTCTCATACAGGTGTCGCTTCTGGGGAGACAATCACAGACAATTATCAGTGTGACATTGTGGAGACAATCACAGACAATTATCAGTGTGACATTGGGGAGACAATCACAGACAATTATCAGTGTGACATTGGGGAGACAATCACAGACAATTATCAGTGTGACATTGGGGAGACAATCACAGACAATTATCAGTGTGACATTGTGGAGACAATCACAGACAGTTATCAGTGTGACATTGGGGAGACAATCACAGACAATTATCAGTGTGACATTGGGGAGACAATCACAGACAGTTATCAGTGTGACATTGGGGAGACAATCACAGACAGTTATCAGTGTGACATTGGGGAGACAATCACAGACAATTATCAGTGTGACATTTGGGAGACAATCACAGTTATCAGTGTGACATTGGGGAGACAATCACAGACAATTATCAGTGTGACATTGGGGAGACAATCACAGACAATTATCAGTGTGACATTGGGGAGACAATCACAGACAGTTATCAGTGTGACATTGGGGAGACAATCACAGACAGTTATCAGTGTGACATTGGGGAGACAATCACAGACAGTTATCAGTGTGACATTGGGGAGACAATCACAGACAGTTATCAGTGTGACATTGGGGAGACAATCACAGTTATCAGTGTGACATTGGGGAGACAATCACAGTTATCAGTGTGACATTGGGGAGACAATCACAGTTATCAGTGTGACATTGGGGAGACAATCACAGTTATCAGTGTGACATTGTGAAGACAATCAGTTATCAGTGTGACATTGTGGAGACAATCACAGTTATCAGTGTGACATTGTGGAGACAATCACAGTTACAAGACAATCACAGTTATCAGTGTGACATTGGGGAGACAATCACAGTTATCAGTGTGACATTGGGGAGACAGTTATCAGTGTGACATTGTGGAGACAATTATCAGTGTGACATTGGGGAGACAATCACAGACAATTATCAGTGTGACATTGGGGAGACAATCACAGTTATCAGTGTATCAGTTATCAGTGTGACATTGTGGAGACAATCACAGACAGTGTGACATTATCAGTGTGACATTGTGGAGATCACAGTTATCAGTGTGACATTGTGGAGACAATCACAGTTATCAGTGTGACATTGTGGAGACAATCACAGTTATCAGTGTGACATTGTGGAGACAATCACAGTTATCAGTGTGACATTGTGGAGACAATCACAGTTATCAGTGTGACATTGTGGAGACAATCACAGTTATCAGTGTGACATTGGGGAGACAATCACAGTTATCAGTGTGACATTGGGGAGACAATCACAGACAGCTGAGTTGAGGCGAATCAAGAATTGACATCACAGCACTCAGGGCATTCCTATGCATGCTCCATCCTCATCTTCAGCAGCCAGCGCAGAGTTACAATACTGATGGTACAGGTCACAATCTGGTTAAAAGTCCGTCTTGTCTTTTCTCTGAGTGCAGTGAGCCGGCCAGACCCTCTGGTTACATCCAGGTGCCTTATTCTCTCCAGGTCATAATAATCTTCTTTCTCTACTGATTCCGTTGCTTGTTCCCAAAGGGCCTTGACCACAACTGCCTTGTCATGTTCAATTCACCACCAAGTGGTGAGGATCCAGCCAGTCTGTCTACCTGTTCATTACCCACCACGCCGGCATGGCCTGGAGAAAAGATCCAAAGTATGCTAACCACCCGTGACCTTTTCAGTGAAGCCTGCCACTCTGCTCGAAGGCATCCCTGTTCTCACTCTTTTTAGCGTGCTTTCAGAGTCTCTTACAATTATGACATATGTATGCATCTTGTTCTCTAGCCACCGGAGCTGCAGTTAAAGCAAACACACACAGTTATCAGTCTCACACTGTAGAGACAATCACACATAGTTACTAGTCTAACATCATAGAGAAAATCTCACACAGTTATCAGTCTCACATTGTGGAGACAATCCCACACACAGTTATCAGTCTAACATCATAGAGACAATCCCACACACAGTTATCAGTCTAACATCATAGAGACAATCCCACACACAGTTATCAGTCTAACATCATAGAGACAATCCCACACAGTTATCACAATAGTACAGGTATAAATACAGCCGAAAGTATCAACAACATGACAGTCACCACACTATTCACCCAGTATCAACAACATGACAGTCACCACACTATTCACCCAGTATCAACAACATGACAGTCACCACACTATTCACCCAGTATCAACAACATGACAGTCACCACACTATTCACCCAGTATCAACAACATGACAGTCACCACACTATTCACCCAGTATCAACAACATGACAGTCACCACACTATTCACAGTATCAACAACATGACAGTCACCACACTATTCACCCAGTATCAACAACATGACAGTCACACTATTCACCCAGTATCAACAACATGACAGTCACCACACTATTCACCCAGTATCAACAACATGACAGTCACACTATTCACCCAGTATCAACAACATGACAGTCACCACTATTCACCCAGTATCAACAACCACTATCAGTATCAACAACATGACAGTCACCACACTATTCACTCAGTATCAACAACATGACAGTCACCACACTATTCACCCAGTATCAACAACATGACAGTCACCACACTATTCACCCAGTATCAACAACATGACAGTCACCACACTATTCACCCAGTATCAACAACATGACAGTCACCACACACACTAGTATTCACCCTAGTATCAACAACATGACAGTCACCACACTATTCACCCAGTATCAACAACATGACAGTCACCACACTATTCACCCAGTATCAACAACATGACAGTCACCACACTATTCACCCAGTATCAACAACATGACAGTCACCACACTATTCACCCAGTATCAACAACATGACAGTCACACTATTCACCCAGTATCAACAACATGACAGTCACCACACTATTCACCCAGTATCAACAACATGACAGTCACACTATTCACCCAGTATCAACAACATGACAGTCACCACACTATTCACTCAGTATCAACAACATGACAGTCACCACACTATTCACTCAGTATCAACAACATGACAGTCACCACACTATTCACCCAGTATCAACAACATGACAGTCACCACACTATTCACCCAGTATCAACAACATGACAGTCACCACACTATTCACTCAGTATCAACAACATGACAGTCACCACACTATTCACCCAGTATCAACAACATGACAGTCACCACACTATTCACCCAGTATCAACAACATGACAGTCACCACACTATTCACCCAGTATCAACAACATGACAGTCACCACACTATTCACCCAGTATCAACAACATGACAGTCACCACACTATTCACCCAGTATCAACAACATGACAGTCACCACACTATTCACCCAGTATCAACAACATGACAGTCACCACACTATTCACTCAGTATCAACAACATGACAGTCACCACACTATTCACTCAGTATCAACAACATGACAGTCACCACACTATTCACCCAGTATCAACAACATGACAGTCACCACACTATTCACCCAGTATCAACAACATGACAGTCACCACACTATTCACTCAGTATCAACAACATGACAGTCACCACACTATTCACCCAGTATCAACAACATGACAGTCACCACACTATTCACCCAGTATCAAAATGGGATTTCATAACCTAAGTTTTCTTTTTCTCCTTAGCGTTCATGGTTGGTAACTCTGGCAGAAAGTTCTGGTTAGTTGTCCGCTTTTTGATGAGAGTAATGGGGAGCAGTGAGTGTATTATTCTTGGTTTTAAAAAAAAAATGAGCTTCCTGAACTTTTACGCAGAACATAACAGTCAATACCGGATCTATATCACTAACTGCGACTACATAGTCATGAAGACCTGTTTGAACTTACTCCAATAATAAACTCTCCAGACTTGGAAATAAACCAGTCATAGACTTGAGCCGACAAGATCCACTGATAAAAGACGGGCCGCAGGCTGGGTTTCAGTAGAAACTTGTGATCACGCAGTTTGTCACTGGACACCACCAGTGTGTGTTTACCACTGCGCAGGGCCGCATACAGGAAGAAGGCATCGTCACATTTTCTGAAATAATGAGGATCATAAACTCACTAAAAAATCAAGGAAAATCATACAAAAATAAATAAATAAGAATCATCAAAAAAAAAAAAAAAAAAAAAAAAAAAATCAATTCATGCTGTTGGGTATATATGAGAGCAAATCTGGACACACCTCTGTCATGTTGTTGGGTAAATATGAGAGCAAACCTGGACACACCTCTGTCATGTTGTTGGGTATATATGAGAGCAAACCTGGACACACCTCTGTCATGTTGTTGGGTATATATGAGAGCAAATCTGGACACACCTCTGTCATCATGGTATATATGAGAGCAAACCTGGACACACCTATATGGGTATATATGAGAGCAAATCTGGACACAAATCTGGGTATATATGAGAGCAAACCTGGACACACCTCTGTCATGTTGTTGGGTATATATGAGAGCAAACTTGGACACACCTCTGTCATGTTGTTGGGTATATATGAGAGCAAATCTGTATATGAGAGCAAATCTGGACACACCTCTGTCATGTTGTTGGGTATATATGAGAGCAAACTTGGACACACCTCTGTCATGTTGTTGGGTATATATGATACAAATCTGTATATGAGAGCAAATCTGGACACACCTCTGTCATGTTGTTGGGTATATATGAGAGCAAACTTGGACACACCTCTGTCATGTTGTTGGGTATATATGAGAGCAAATCTGTATATGAGAGCAAACTTGGACACACCTCTGTCATGTTGTTAGGTATATATGAGAGCAAACCTGGACACACCTGTCATGTTGTTGGGTATATATGAGAGCAAACCTGGACACACCTGTCATGTTGTTGGGTATATATGAGAGCAAACTTGGACACACCTCTGTCATGTTGTTGGGTATATATATGAGAGCAAATCTGGACACACCTCTGTCATGTTGTTGGGTATATATGAGAGCAAACTTGGACACACCTCTGTCATGTTGTTGGGTATATATATATGAGAGCAAACCTGGACACACCTCTGTCATGTTGTTAGGTATATATGAGAGCAAACCTGGACACACTTCTGTCATGTTGTTGGGTATATATGAGAGCAAACCTGGACACACATCTGTCATGTTGTTGGGTATATATATGGGAGCAAACTTGGACACACCTCTGTCATGTTGTTGGGTATATATATGAGAGCAAACTTGGACACACCTCTGTCATGTTGTTGGGTATATATATGAGAGCAAACTTGGACACACCTCTGTCATGCTGTTGGGTATATATATGAGAGCAAACTTGGACACACCTCTGTCATGCTGTTGGGTATATATGAGAGCAAACCTGGACACACCTCTGTCATGCTGTTGGGTATATATGAGAGCAAACCTGGACACACCTCTGTCATGTTGTTGGGTATATATGAGAGCAAACTTGGACACACCTCTGTCATGTTGTTGGGTATATATATGAGAGCAAACTTGGACACACCTCTGTCATGTTGTTGGGTATATATATGAGAGCAAACTTGGACACACCTCTGTCATGTTGTTGGGTATATATATGAGAGCAAACCTGGACACACCTCTGTCATGTTGTTGGGTATATATGAGAGCAAACCTGGACACACATCTGTCATGTTGTTGGGTATATATGAGAGCAAACTTGGACACCTCTGTCATGTTGTTGGGTATATATATGAGAGCAAACCTGGACACACCTCTGTCATGTTGTTGGGTATATATGAGAGCAAACCTGGACACACATCTGTCATGTTGTTGGGTATATATATGGGAGCAAACTTGGACACACCTCTGTCATGTTGTTGGGTATATATATGAGAGCAAACTTGGACACACCTCTGTCATGTTGTTGGGTATATATGAGAGCAAACTTGGACACACCTCTGGCATGTTGTTGGGTATATATATGAGAGCAAACCTGGACACACCTCTGTCATGTTGTTGGGTAAATATATGAGAGCAAACCTGGACACACCTCTGTCATGCTGTTAGGTATATATGAGAGCAAACCTGGACACAACACCTTCAAGTGTTGGGTATATATGAGAGCAAACCTGGACAAACCACCTTTGTGCTGTAGGTATATATGAAAGCAAACCTAGACACACCACCTTTGTGCTGTAGGTATATATGAAAGCAAACCTAGACACAAATTAAATGTTGTTAGGTATATACGAGAGCAAACCTGGACAAATAGAGACAACACTTACATGGTAGAGGTCATGTAGACAACACTTATGTGATAGAGGTAATGTAGACAACACTTACATGACAGAGGTAATGTAGACAACACTTACATGACAGAGGTAATGTAGACAACACTTACATGGTAGAGGTAATGTAGACAACACATACATGGTAGAGGTAATGCAGACAACACTTACATGGTAGAGGTAATGCAGACAACACTTACATGGTAGAGGTAATATAGACAACACTTACATGGTAGAGGTCATGTAGACAACACATACATGGTAGAGGTCATGTAGACAACACATACATGATAGAGGTAATGTAGACAACACCTACATGGTAGAGGTCATGTAGACAACACCTACATGGTAGAGGTCATGTAGACAACACCTACATGGTAGAGGTCATGTAGACAACACCTACATGGTAGAGGTAATGTAGACAACACTTACATGGTAGAGGTAATGTAGACAACACCTACATGGTAGAGGTAATGTAGACAACACATACATGGTAGAGGTAATGCAGACAACACCTACATGGTAGAGGTAATGCAGACAACACTTACATGATAGAGGTAATGTAGACAACACTTACATGGTAGAGGTAATGTAGACAACACCTACATGGTAGAGGTAATGTAGACAACACCTACATGGTAGAGGTCATGTAGACAACACATACATGGTAGAGGTCATGTAGACAACACATACATGGTAGAGGTCATGTAGACAACACCTACATGGTAGAGGTCATGTAGACAACACTTACATGGTAGAGGTAATGTAGACAACACTTACATGATAGAGGTAATGTAGACAACAATTACATGATAGAGGTAATGTAGACAACACTTACATGATAGAGGTAATGTAGACAACACCTACATGGTAGAGGTAATGTAGACAACACTTATATGGTAGAGGTAATGTAGACAACACTTACATGATAGAGGTAATGTAGACAACAATTACATGATAGAGGTAATGTAGACAACACTTACATGATAGAGGTAATGTAGACAACACCTACATGGTAGAGGTAATGTAGACAACACCTACATGGTAGAGGTCATGTAGACAACACATACATGGTAGAGGTCATGTAGACAACACTTACATGGTAGAGGTAATGTAGACAACACTTACATGATAGAGGTAATGTAGACAACACTTACATGATAGAGGTAATGTAGACAACACCTACATGGTAGAGGTAATGTAGACAACACCTACATGGTAGAGGTAATGTAGACAACACCTACATGGTAGAGGTAATGTAGACAACACCTACATGATAGAGGTAATGTAGACAACACTTACATGGTAAAGGTTATGTAGACAACACATACATGGTAGAGGTCATGTAGACAACACCTACATGGTAGAGGTAATGTAGACAACACTTACATGGTAGAGGTCATGTAGACAACACTTACATGGTAGAGGTCATGTAGACAACACTTACATGGTAGAGGTCATGTAGACAACACTTACATGGTAGAGGTCATGTAGACAACACTTACATGATAGAGGTCATATAGACAACACATACATGGTAGAGGTCATGTAGACAACACTTACATGATAGAGGTAATGTAGACAACACTTACATGGTAGAGGTCATGTAGACAACACTTACATGGTAGAGGTCATGTAGACAACACTTACATGATAGAGGTCATGTAGACAACACTTACATGATAGAGGTCATGTAGACAACACTTACATGGTAGAGGTCATGTAGACAACACTTACATGGTAGAGGTCATGTAGACAACACTTACATGATAGAGGTCATGTAGACAACACTTACATGGTAGAGGTCATGTAGACAACACTTACATGGTAGAGGTCATGTAGACAACACATACATGGTAGAGGTAATGTAGACAACACTTACATGGTAAAGGTCATGTAGACAACACTTACATGGTAGAGGTCATGTAGACAACACATACATGGTAGAGGTCATGTAGACAACACATACATGGTAGAGGTCATGTAGACAACACATACATGGTAGAGGTCATGTAGACAACACCTACATGATAGAGGTCATGTAGACAACACTTACATGGTAGAGGTCATGTAGACAACACATACATGGTAGAGGTCATGTAGACAACACCTACATGATAGAGGTAATGTAGACAACACTTATATGGTAGAGGTCATGTAGACAAAACTTACATGGTAGAGGTTATGTAGACAACACCTACATGGTAGAGGTCATGTAGACAACACATTACATGATAGAGGTCATGTAGACAACACTTACACGGTAGAGGTCACGTAGACAACACTTACGTGGTAGAGGTCATGTAGACAACACTAACGTGGTAGAGGTCATGTGGACAACACTTACGTGGTAGAGGTCATGTAGACAACACTTATGTGATAGAGGTCATGTAGACAACACTTACGTGGTAGAGGTCACGTAGACAACACTTACGTGGTAGAGGTCACGTAGACAACACTTACGTGGTAGAGATCACGTAGACAACACTTACGTGGTAGAGGTCATGTAGACAACGCTTACGTGGTAGAGGTCACGTAAACAACACTTACGTGGTAGAGGTCATGTAAACAACTGGCTTGTCCTTCAACTTTCTGATAAGATTTGTGTAGCCTGTAAGCATACGAGTGCCCAAAACCAAGACTTTTTTCCCTTGCAGAGTAAAATACTCCACTACCTTCGCCAGCTAATGAACCGTCAGAAACAACCACAGAACAAGTCAAAGAAAAGATATGCATCTGGGTAATCATATACAATATGTAAACAAGTTCAAGAAGATTTTCTACTCACACATACACACACATCACTAGACACACACATGACTTAATATGCACATAAATCCACATGCACATGACCCGACACACACATGACTCAATACACATTACTCAACAAACACATAAAATCTAAACGAATTCAAGTTATTCTCTCTCACACACATGACTCAATCCCCACACAATCTAAACAAATTCAAGTTACCCCCCCCCCCATAAGTAGACTGTGTGTATCAAAGCTCATATGTGTGTATCATAGCTTCACTTGTGTGTATCATAGCTCACTTGTGTGTATCATAGCTACTTGCGTGTATCATAGCTACTTGCGTGTATCATAACTCGCTTGTGTGTATTATAACTCTGTGTGTATTATAGCTCACTTGTGTGTATTATAACTCACTTGTGTGTATTATAGCTCACTTGTGTGTATTATAGCTCACTTGCGTGTATTATAGCTCACTTGTGTGTATTATAACTCTGTGTGCATTATAGCTCGCTTGTGTGCATTATAGCTCGCTTGTGTGTATTATAGCTCGCTTGTGTGTATTATAGCTCACTTGTGTGTATTATAGCTCACTTGTGTGTATTATAGCTCACTTGTGTGTATTATAGCTCACTTGTGTGTATTATAGCTCACTTGTGTGTATTATAGCTCACTTGTGTGTATTATAGCTCACTTGTGTGTATTATAGCTCACTTGTGTGTATTATAGCTCACTTGTGTGTATTATAGCTCACTTGTGTGTATTATAGCTCACTTGTGTGTATTATAGCTCACTTGTGTGTATTATAGCTCACGTGTGTATTATAGCTCACTTGTGTGTATTATAGCTCACTTGTGTGTATTATAGCTCACTTGTGTGTATTATAGCTCACTTGTGTGTATTATAGCTCACTTGTGTGTATTATAGCTCACGTGTGTGTATTATAGCTCACTTGTGTGTATTATAGCTCACGTGTGTATCATAACTCACTTGTGTGTATCATAACTCACTTGTGTGTATCATAGCTCACTTGTGTGTATTATAGCTCACTTGTGTGTATTATAGCTCACTTGTGTGTATTATAGCTCACTTGTGTGTATTATAGCTCACTTGTGTGTATTATAGCTCATGTGTGTGTATTATAGCTCACTTGTGTGTATTATAGCTCACGTGTGTATCATAACTCACTTGTGTGTATTGTAGCTCACTTGCGTGTAGCTGTTATATATAAATTTTCATATTTATGAATGGCATCTTGTGCACACATTTAATATGAATTGTCTTGTGCACACATGTCATATGGATGGTATCTTGTGCACATGCCATATGGATGGTATCTTGTGCACACATATCGTATCGCCTACATATGATGAAATGTGTCATTCTTGTGACAATAAAAGAAACCGTTGCAAACATGAGCAAATGACACGTATGTCAGAATAATGCATACCACGCACTAACTACTGACTTCCAACAGATGGGACCATGTCTATTCATTAGCAGTTATGATCCACAAAGATGACACAAAACAACTGACTTTCACAGATGCCATCATGTCTCACAAACATAAATATGACAAATGAGTTACCTGTCTGGGGTCTGACTTGCCATGGCAGCCCCGGTACATCACATTCAAGCCATCAATGACCACATCAAAGGGGCCCGTTTTCTCCACAAATTTCACAAAGAAGTCAACCTCCTCTGGGCTGGATTTAAAGAAGACATTGTTTCCTACAATCACCTGATCCAGAAAGATTGACTGGATTGAATGGAAGTCACTGGAGTCAACCTCTGACCTCTTCATCTGATGTCCACAGATACTGCAGTGACCTCTTTGGATACCCAAAAAGAAAACAAACTCATGTTCAAAACAACACACATCATGTAAACAAATTCAAGTTAACTGGTATGGAGAAAATAAACATCAGTATAGAGAAAAAAGACACTGGTACAGAGAAAATAAACATAAGAATGGAGAAAATAAACATTGGTGTGGAAAAAATAAACATTGGTGTGAAGAAAATAAACACTGGAGTGGAGACTTAGACTTACTTGTGGTGGTTAATGAAGTGAGACCTACTTGTGGTGGTTAATGAAGTGAGACTTACTTGTGGTGGTTAATGAAGTGAGACTTACTTGTGTTGGTTAATGAAGTGAGACCTACTTGAGTTGGTTAATGAAGTGAGACTTACTTGTGGTGGTTAATGAAGTGAGACTTACTTGTGGTGGTTAATGAAGTGAGACTTGCTTGTGTTGGTTAATGAAGTGAGACTCGCTTGTGGTGGTTAATGAAGTGAGACTTGCTTGTGTTGGTTAATGAAGTGAGACTCGCTTGTGGTGGTTAATGAAGTGAGACTCACTTGTGGTGGTTAATGAAGAGAGACTCGCTTGTGGTGGTTAATGAAGTGAGACTCACTTGTGGTGGTTAATGAAGAGAGACTTACTTGTGGTGGTTAATGAAGTGAGACTTACTTGTGGTGGTTAATGAAGTGAGACCTACCTGTGTTGGTTAATGAAGTGAGACTTACTTGTGGTGGTTAATGAAGTGGGACTTACTTGTGGTGGTTAATGAAGTGAGACCTACTTGTGGTGGTTAATGAAGTGAGACTTACTTGTGGTGGTTAATGAAGTGAGACCTACTTGTGGTGGTTAATGAAGTGAGGCCTACTTGTGTTGGTTAATGAAGTGAGACCTACTTGTGGTGGTTAATGAAGTGAGGCTTACTTGTGGTGGTTAATGAAGTGAAACTTACTTGTGGTGATTAATGAAGTGAGACTTACTTGTGTTGGTTAATGAAGTGAGACTTACTTGTGGTGATTAATAAAGCCATAGTTGGCTGTCCACTGATTAGGCTGATACCTGCAGATAGACAGGAAATAAAGAACACTCAATGTTCTGGTACTGCAAGTTCTTAAGTACAGTCACATAAACAGGCACAGTTCGTGTGTAGACTCTAACACAACCACTCAATGTCCTGGTACTGTAAGTTCTTAAGTATAGTCACACAAACAGGCACAGTTCGTGTGTAGACTCCCCCACAACCACTTAATGTCCTGGTACTGTAAGTTCTTAAGTACAGGCACAGTTCTTGTGTAGACTCCCCCACAACCACTTAATGTCCTGGTACTGTAAGTTCTTAAGAATAGTCAAACAAACAGGCACAGTTCTTGTGTAGACTCCCCCACAACCACTTAACGTCCTGGTACTGCAAGTTCTTAAGTACAGTCACACAAACACGCACAGTTCTTGTGTAGACTCCCCCACAGCCACTTTAATGTCCTGGTACTGCAAGTTACAATCATTTAAACAATGTTGGATGAGTGCTGTTACAACACTTGAACTATGTTGGATGAGTGCTGTTTCAAAACCTGAACAATTTTAGGTGAGTGCAGTTACAACATTTAATCAGTATTGGATAAGAGCAATTACAACACTTAACAGGTGTTGGATTAGTGCCGTTACAACACTCAACCAGCCCATCGATTAGATAAGAACGAATTCCTTCCAGGTAAGTGAAATCAACCAAGTCACCTGTGAAATGCTTGAACTACTTCCTCCAGCTCAGCTCTCTTCAACACAAGCTTGTGCTTCTGCATGAAGTTCATCACCATCTCCAGACATGCCTGGCTGTTGCCAGAAAGGCCCTCTTCTATTACCTGTAGCAAAAAAAGTACATCTGCAAATATCAAGATCATATTCTGCTAGAAACTGGATGACAGTCAGAGGAGAAAGATCTACCTGTAGACAACAGACAAAGGTGGAAGATCTACCTGTAGACAACAGACAAAGGTGGAAGATCTACCTGTAGACAACAGACAAAGGTGGAAGATCTACCTGTAGACAACAGAGAAAGGATAAAGATCTACCTGTAGACAAAAGACAAAGCAGGAAGATCTACCTGTAGACAACAGAGAAATGAAGAAGATCTACCTGTAGACAAAATACAAAGCAGGAAGATCTACCTGTAGACAACAGAGAAACGAAGAAGTTCTGTTTGCTTCACATGTAGCCACGCCCCTGTGTAGAGCTGCACACCATGCATTTCGGTCTTGAGGGGCAGCCTCCCAATTGGTGTCATTCATCCCAAATGCTTTGAGTGAAGACTTGAAGGTGTCCTTAAAGCGTTTCTTTTGCCCGCCTTAAGAACGTTTGCCATTTTCCAGCTTACCATAGAAGAGTGTTTTTTTTGGGAGCCTGTGATCTGGCATGCGTGCCACATGACCAGCACAACGAATCTGGTACTGCATCAGTAGAGTATGGATGCTGGGCATGGCTGCTTTCCCAAGGACTACGGTATCAGGTACTTATCTACCTGTAGATAGCAGACAAAGGAGGAAGATCTACCTGTAGACAACAGACAAAGGAGGAAGATCTACCTGTAGACAACAGACAATTGAAGAAGATCTGGTCATAGACAACAGGCAAAGGAAAAAGATCTGACCACAGACAAGAGATAAAGGAGGAGGATCTGTAGATAACAGACAAGGGAGGAAGATCTACTTTCAGACAAGACACAAAAAAAAAAAAAAAAAAAGGAAGATCTACATGAAGACAACCGACAAAGGAGGAAGATCTACCCATGGACAACAGACCAGGAAGGAAGATCAGTAGATGATAAGGAAGGACATTTTTAGACAACAGACAGCGGAGGCAGATCTAGCTGTAGACAACAGACAAAAGTGGATCATCTATATGAATACTTCAGATAAACAAAGGTAGATAATCTACCTGTATACGAAGGACATTTCATCAGGTGCCAGATAGGGATGTGTCCTCTCATTACATACATGGATAGAATTATACAGGAGGCAATTACAGACATTCAATAAATCAATGAACTCCTTTTTGGAAACAACCAGTATCTAATTCACCACAAGAACAGAATTCAGAACACCATACTTCCTGTTATTCATACATCACGAGTGATAAACACCATACTTCTTGTTATTCGTCCATCATGAGTGATAAACACCATACTTCTTGTTATTCATACATCACGAGTGATAAACACCATACTTCTTGTTATTCGTCCATCATGAGTGATAAACACCATACTTCTTGTTATTCATCCATCACAAGTGATAAACACCATACTTCTTGTTATTTATCCATCACAAGTGATAAACACCATACTCCTTGTTATTCATCCATCACAAGTGATAAACACCATACTTCTTGTTATTCATCCATCACGAGTGAAAAACACCATACTTCTTGTTATTCATCCATCACAAGTGATAAACACCATACTTCTTGTTATTCATCCATCATGATTGATAAACACTATACTTCTTGTTATTTGTCCATCACAAGTGATAAACATCATACTTCTTGTTATTCATCCATCACATGTGATAAACACCATACTTCTTGTTATTCATCCATCACGAGTGATAAACACCACACTTCTTGTTATTTATCCATCATGAGTGATAAACATCATACTTCTTGTTATTCATCCATCACATGTGATAAACACCATACTTCTTGTTATTCATCCATCACGAGTGATAAACACCACACTTCTTGTTATTTATCCATCATGAGTGATAAACACCATACTTCTTGTTATTCATCCATCACAAGTGATAAACACCATACTTCTTGTTATTCATCCATCACAAGTGATAAACACCATACTTCTTGTTATTCATCCATCACAAGTGATAAACACCATACTTCTTGTTATTCATCCATCACGAGTGATAAACACCATACTTCTTGTTATTCATCTATCATGAGTGATAAACACCATACTTCTAGTTATTCATCCATCACGAGTGATAAACACCATACTTCTTGTTATTCATCTATCATGAGTGATAAACACCATACTTCTTGTTATTCATCCATCACAAGTGATAAACACCATACTTCTTGTTATTCATCCATCATGAGTGATAAACACCATACTTCTTGTTATTCATCCATCACGAGTGATAAACACCATACTTTTTGTTATTCGTCCATCACGTGTGATAAACACCACACTTCTTGTTATTCATCCATCAAGAGTGATAAACACCACTTTTCATCCATAGTAGCAATGATCAATGATTATGAGTATGAAGATGGCTGACTAGTCCAATATGAGCCTGGAAAGTTTGTCAGCAGTCCGGACAACAGATGGAAGCCACAGTAAGTGTTGGATTAGCGATTGTGTTCTTTCTAGTCTGCCTCTGTTTCTCTGCCTGTACAACTGGATGAAAGTGACTTGCGTAAGGACTTGAGTGAGGAGGAGTTGCGCAATTTGTCAACCTCACTCTCTCAGCTGTATTCATCTTGACACTTTGATCCAATGGCAGAATAATGTCCAGACACATAGGAAAAGGTGCAGCGGATGACCAAGGCCCTGCCTTGCTTGATGCTCTCCACAGAGCCTGCTGGTATTCAACTTTTTGTGCACTGAACCATAAGAGGTTTCACCTGCACAATCCGATGATTCCAATCTTTTCTTGCAGGGTAGACATATCCCAATCACCGAGTGGTTTTGAACCAGGTCGGCTACCTTCTCTGATTTATCCAATGGTGGGGGGGGGGGGGGGGATGCTGACAGCTGCTGGAAGCCACAGAGTGCCAGACTTAGCCCAATGGTGGGGGGGGGGGGATGCTGACAGCTGCTGGGAGCCACAGAGTGCTAGACCTAGCCCAATGGGGGGGGGGGGGGGTGCTGACAGCTGCTGGGAGCCACAGAGTGCCAGACCTAGCCCAATGGTGGGGGGGGGGGATGCTGACAGCTGCTGGGAGCCACAGAGTGCCAGACCTAGCCCAATGGTGGGGGGGGGGGGGATGCTGACAGCTGCTGGGAGCCACAGAGTGCCAGACCTAGCCCAATGGTGGGGGGGGGGGATGCTGACAGCTGCTGGGAGCCACAGAGTGCCAGACCTAGCCCAATGGTGGGGGGGATGCTGACAGCTGCTGGGAGCCATAGAGTGCCAGACCTAGCCCAATGGTGGGGGGAGGGGGGGATGCTGACAGCTGCTGGGAGCCACAGAGTGCCAGACCTAGCCCTGAGGTGGGGGGGGGGGGTGCTGACAGCTGCTGGGAGCCACAGAGTGCCAGACCTAGCCCTGAGGTGGGGGGGGGGGTGCTGACAGCTGCTGGGAGCCACAGAGTACCAGACCTAGCCCAATGGTGGGGGGAGGGGGGATGCTGACAGCTGCTGGGAGCCACAGAGTACCAGACCTAGCCCAACGGTGGTGAAATGTCCTCAGAAGGACATGATGGTTGCCCTGACACCCCAGACTGACTCAAAACATCAAACTTGTACAAAGTATGATATGAGAATATACACCACAAAAACTGAGGTAAATATGTGGGAAACATAATATCATAAACGTTTATGTTAATGGTACTACAATCAAATACATATAAGAATTCAAATATCAAGGAGGCATATTTACAGAGGATGGCAGACTGGACATAGAAAGAGAAGCCAGAATTAAAGTTAGCCGCGTCTCCTTTACATATGTTGCAGAACTAAACCAAGGATTTTTCAAGGCAAATTTTATGTTTAGTAGTTTGCTATTGTTTTCCGAAAAGTCAACTCTTGCTACCACCATTGAAACCAAAGCAAGACAAACCGTCCGCAGCTGGCACTACGAAACTTGTTTGCAATGCCTAAGCCACAGACGCCAACAGAAGCCAGAGTACAGAAGGCAAATACTGCCACCTGCTAGTAAGGCCCACTGCTTAGACACCCAAATGTCACCCTTCCAGCAAAATAGCAAATGATTAATAGCATCTTCACCCCTTCTTGATGCTATCATATTATAAAAATGCCACTAAAATAGAAAAGAATTAACTGTGAAATGCACTGTTTCCGTAAGATCACCAACAACACAATAAGTGAAAAGGTTAGAATAAGGCTGTGTCTGAATTATACTGATAAAGTATGAAATAGTCTGGCCATCTAGTGAGAATGCAGCCACACCAAACGGCAACTGATACTGTTTTTTTTTGTTTACAACAGAACATCTGGGAATAAGGCAAGGGGGAGACTCAGGTGGGTAAATGGTGTCGCTGAAACCTGCAAAAAGATGAACAAATTCATCGCCAAGCAGCACAAGACAAATAGAGAAACCATGAAAATTGGCTACAACCTGATATCAGAGACGACAACAGAAGAAAGAAGACCCAGGATACAGACAAAGATAGATTATCTGTATATAAAAAAAGAAGACACAAGATACAGACAAAGGTAGATAATCCGTACACAAGAGACAACAACAGACAGAAAAAGACAGATCATCAACCATTCTACTCTGTAAGATGGCCACAACTGACACTTCTCTCTGACCCTAGTTCTGATAAGAACAGTCATTTGACTTACCTCTGACCCTAGTTCTGATAAGAACAGTCATTTGACTTACCTCTGACTCTAGTTCTGATAAGAACAGTCATTTACTTACCTCTGACCCTAGTTCTGATAAGAACTGTCATTTGACTTACCTCTGACCTTAGTTCTGATAAGAACTGTCATTTGACTTACCTTTGGCAAATAAATGGTAACTCCAGTAGGATCAATCCACTGTTCAATCTGTGACAGTGCTGCCTGGCAAACATCAATGTCCTGGTTTCTGAGGCCGGCTCTAAGGATTCTGATTAAACTGGCGCTGCTGGGGTTGCTGGTCTCTCTGACAGTCTCCAGGAGCTGCAGACATTGCCGGTAATATTTGCTCCCAGACAAGCCAGTGATCAGCACCTGAAGAAGAAGTGCTACAACAATCAAACATCAGACAGTGCTCAACTAGCAATCAATGCACTTTAGTCAAACATCAACAAGGATAGGAGACATCAGCAGAGATTTGAGACATCAGGACACATAGGAGACATCAGGGCAGACAGGAGACACTGCTGAACTAGCAATCAATGCAACTTATTGAAACATCAGCAGAGAATGGAGCTCCAGCCTGGAAGAGATATCAGCAGGGGCAGTAGAAACTCCAGCCTGGAAGAGATATCAGGAGCAGCAGTAGAAACAACAACCAGAAGAGATATCAGGAGCAGCAGTAGAAACACCAGCAGGGAGGAGATATCAGGACAGCAGTAGAAACACCAACAGGGAGGAGATATCAGGAGCAGCAGTAGAAACACCAACAGGGAGGAGATATCAGGAGCAGCAGTAGAAACACCAGCAGGGAGGAGATATCAGGAGCAGCAGTAGAAACACCAGCAGGGAGGAGATATCAGGAGCAGCACCAGAAGGGAGGAGATATCAGGAGCATCAGTAGAAACACCAGCAGGGAGGAGATATCAGGAGCAGCACCAGAAGGGAGGAGATATCAGGAGCAGCAGTAGAAACACCAGAAGGGAGGAGATATCAGGAGCAGCAGTAGAAACACCAGCAGGGAGGAGATATCAGGAGTAGCAGTGGAAACACCAGCAGGGAGGAGATATCAGGAGTAGCAGTAGAAACACCAGCAGGGAGGAGATATCAGGAGCAGCAGGAGAAACACCAGCAGGGAGGAGATATCAGGAGCAGCAGTAGAAAGTGAGGCTACAGAAGAACAGGGCTGCCTAAGTTGGTCTTTCATACTCATTTGGTATACCTGACTCTTGCCGAGCAAAACCCTACTTCTGGTTGTCACTGAACAAATGTTGCATCAATATTTTAAATTTTGGCAATGTGTTCAACATTATCTTTAAAAAGTGATAGGTAGTGCACTAAAAATAAGTGTGATGCAGTTGTTGAAACAAATGTACCATTTGAGGTGACCGTTCGAGTGCACTTTTGTTCCAGTTTCACAGGCCAGTTTAAGAATAGAAGAAACTAACAGTGCATAATCGACCATCTAATGCTGGGGAAAAAAACAAACTCAACAATTTGGGCCTAAAGCTCCAATAAAAAAACCAGAACAATTTTGGTTTACAATCTCAGAAGAAAAAAGTGCAGATGAAAACTGCTTTTTATTAGTATAAAAATATAAACTGGAAGCCGCCACAACAAGTGACACTGAGAATGCATGTATCACAAATATAATCAACATAACAACTGGTATCACAAATATAATCAACATAACAACTGGTATCACAAATGTAATCAACATAACAACTGGTATCACAAATGTAATCAACATAACAACTGGTATCACAAATATAATCAACATAACAACTGGTATCACAAATATAATCAACATAACAACTGGTATCACAAATATAATCAACATAACAACTGGTATCACAAATATAATCAACATAACAACTGGTATCACAAATATAATCAACATAACAACTGGTATCACAAATATAATCAACATAACAACTGGTATCTGACTACTTCCACTGCTAATCTAATACCTTATTCTAGAACAGAGGTGACAAAAACAGAAAGTGTCGACTTCATTACACACGGTTTGAGGGTTTGCATACACACACAGCAAACATTACTGTAATAACTCACATGACTGTCACAATAACTCTCTCAAGGGCTATCCTCCAAATAACAGTCCCAAATTATCGAGGCCAAAAATATACCCTAACAGGGTCTCAGTCACATGTCAATTGCATACTTCCGGGGACTATACCGCCACCGCCGATTTGCGGACTTCCGGGGACTATACCGCCGAGAGTATTCCCCACGCTGCCAGAGCAGCGTGGATTGGGGCTAAACTAGATGGCTGGGACTCACAAACAAATAAAATGAAGGAAGCTGCAGGAGATGCGGTAGCTGCTGCTCATGAGTTCCAGCCATCTAGTTTAGCCCTAATCCGCGCTGCTTACGCGGTGTGGGATATACTCTCGGCGGTGACGGAAGTACACAATTTAAGTAGCTGGAAGTCCGCAATTGACACGTGACTGAGGCCCAGTGAAAATTTTCAGCCTCGATAATTTGGGACCGTTGTTCGGAGGATAGCCCCAAGTATACTATATCTTTAAAGACAATGTCTGTGAGAGTTTGTGTCCATGTAAACATGAAAAAAAAAAAAAAAACCCCACATATACAATAAGAGCCAGACAAACCTCAATGGATGCAGCATCTAAAACACTGCTCCTGGACAACAGATACTGGTAGTACTTGTGGATCTCCTCATCGAAACCTGCACAGCTTTCTCCAAGAAGGCCAATGTAGAATGTCACCACCACTAAACTTGGAGTCTTTCCCTGCCTCTCTATATAAGACATGAGGTTTTGACCCAGGGAAATATTTTTATCCACATACAAGGTATGCATACATATAACTTCCCATGATTCTTGGCCTGTTAAAGACAGACTATCAGCTAGTTGCAGCCAATCATCATCTGTCCAAGGTGTATTCCCTTTATTGCAGATCATCTGACGGAACAGCTGCTGCTTCTCCTGCCTGTCTCTTCTCATTGGTTTTGAGACAAAATTTGGAGCTGTCTCTGCAGACTCTTCTGTTGCAGGCTGACTGTCCGACACAAAGCTTCTGTGAAATGCTGCCTGTGACCATACCACTTTGTGTTGTGTACGCAGCCACAAACTACAATGAGTCATTACATCATGAGTGCTCTTTGCAGGCTCTGATCTGCAGACTTGACTCAGAACTGGCCAGTGACACAAGGTATTCACCTTGTTGAGCTTGGTATCACAACATTTCAAACTGTTTGAAAGTAAACGCACTGGCAACTTATTAAATGCAATCATTTTTTTTTTCTAGAATGAGATGTCCTTCAGTAATTGATATATTTTGCAAGCAATAAAGTACAGAAAAAAAAATTGTCTCCTCCTTCCTTCAAAACAAGAAACACAGGCTAAAATTGTAATCTTCCCGTAGGAGAAACACGGGATTAAATTGCAGTGTTGAAGTACGAGAAATACAGATTATTTATAACAATAACTTTTAACAAGACAATTTATAATAACGTTGCCGTTGATGCTGCCTTGGTTGTCAGATTCGACTCATTAAAAAAAAAAAAAAGTTAGGGGAGGGGTTATTTACGGATCATTTCAAGCTTGTTGAATCAGCATCGGAGCACGTGCTTCCATTTTTACTCACAAATATAAGATTTTAAATCTCAATCAACACATCGACTGACGTGAAGTGTCAACTGACAACTTGTAGAAACTTTCAAACACAAGCAAGGGTATCTGGCACACCACAAATATGGAGGCGTCCATCTTGGATTAGCTACACAACTTCTCAAATATCACCGCAAGAAATCTCCGTGGCAGAGCCAAGATTGTGGACCAAGCAAACAAATATTTAATTTTGATAATAATGAAAATATCGTGAAGAAAAGTTATAAGTGTAAACCTAAAGTGAACAACTGATTTAATCAATATAAAAAATACATCGTAACGGTTTTTGTCGGTGAGACGGGGCAGGCTACTCTAATGTCGGCCGCTCATTGTCAAGCCAAACAATCAACATAAATTATTTGTTGCAGGACCAGTCACTTCTCTCGGGTCTAGTCCTACACTCAGAGCTACGATAATTGTTGCCTTTACACTGAAGTTATTGCAGCTACACATCTGACAGACTGTCACCGTGGGAAGACAGAAACAAACAATCCAGCAGTCCACAGTTTCATGTTTGTTTTGTTTTGTTGACAGTCCAAGTTTAATCGATACACCGTTTTCAACCACTCGATATTTATCACCCGCTGTTTAAAGGGGGAAAAGCAGACTGGCACACGATAAACACGGCGGAACAGAAAACTAATTCACAGCCAGCGTCACTAATGTTTGCTGCACGTCTGACCAGCTGCAAGAAGAGAACAACTGCTCAAGAGATGGGCCCATGAAAAGATGGAGGGGCCGAGAGTTTGCGACCGTGAGTCACCATGTCTCATTACGTGAAAGCCACCAAGAAGACGTTCAGTAAAAACGCACAAGACTGCCTGGTGCGACCACTGATCAAGCAGAGAGAAACGGGCGAGCTCTGTGATATAGTTCTCAAGCTGAATGGACGTTGCTATAGCGCCCACCGAGCCATACTGGCTTTGTGGAGTCCATATTTCCATTCCATGTTCACCTGTGATATGAAGGAGAAGAATGTTAGCGAGCTCGACCTGTCGGCATCCCTCATCTTGGAACAGGTAAGCTCTTCATGTAGCCTGGCATCAACCAACAGCATCTCACCTGATGCCTATTATGTTCTTAGTTTTAGGACCTATTATCCTAGCACTCCAAACAAACTGACAGATGCTCTGTCTCTTTCTGATTATGAACATGCTGAATTCATCCTTTCATACATCTCTCCTCGCTCCAGTCCAAATTCAAGTATTATAAAATATTTTGCCTTTGTGCAACTATGTTTTAAATTATTAGTTCCAATTTTACCTCCAAACTTTCTCTGTTGTCTGTCAGGGATGTCTTAACTACCAGTGTTTATAAAGTCAAGAGTTGCTTTCATTGCCCCTCAGACCATGAGACTTGAAATCCCATGTCAGTCAACAGTTGCTTTCATTGCCCCTCAGACCATGAGACTTAAAATCCCATGTCAGTCAACAGTTGCTTTCATTGCCCCTCAGACCATGACACTTCAAATCCCATGTCAGTCAACAGTTGCTTTCATTGCCCCTCAGACCATGAGACTTAAAATCCCATGTCAGTCAACAGTTGCTTTCATTGCCCCTCAGACCATGACACTTCAAATCCCATGTCAGTCAACAGATGCACACACCCATTGCTACTTGCTCAGACAACATACATTTATAGTTATATCTGGGGATGTTATTAGATTTAATAGTTTGGCTATCTTCCGAATAACGGTCCCAAATTATCAAAGCAGAAAATATACTCTAACAGGACCTCAGTCACGTGTCAATTGCGTATTTCCGGGGACTATACTTCCACCACCGCCGAGAGTATCTCCCACGCCGTTCATGCGGCGTGGATTGGGGCTAAACTAGATGGCTAGGACTCACGAGCAAAAAAAAATGAAGGCAGCTGCAGGAAATGCAATCGCTGCTGCTCGTGAGTTTTAGCCATATAGTTTAGCCTCAATCCAAGCCGCGTGAGCGGCTTGTGGGATACTCTCAGTGGTGGTGGAAGTGCGCAATGTAAGTCGCCGGAAGTGCGCAATTAACACGTGACTGAGGCTCTGTTAGGGTGTATTTTCCACCTCAGTAATTTGGGATTAATATTTAGAAGATAGCCAATAGTTTTGGCACTGTTCCAAATGCCGGTCCCAAATTTTTCACTGTGAAAAACATCCCTGTGAGAGCCTCAAAAGATTATATAGTAAAAACATTTAAGCCATCATCATCATTTTCCACTTCTGCTGTTTGTTGCTCGATGGATAGCAATGTTTAGACGTTAAGCTAAGCGCAGTGGGGAGAAATAGTGTTTGATCCATTGTTAAAGCATTTTTGGGAGGAGTACTTGTCGATTCATTAAAGCGTTGTGGGGAGGAATTATTTTTGATCCATTGTTCACATTACTCGTGACTCTCCTTGTGGGTTCCAGGGCCACATGTTTAAGGGGGAAAAAAGAATAGACCCACTGCCACCTAAAAAGCATATTGTAAAAGGCGACTAATTAGGACTGCGGAATTCGGATGTGTTGGAGCAGAAGGCACAGATATACACCTAGCTGTAAACTACAGCACACCGTGCCAACTGCCCTTTCAAGGGCGAACGAAAACAAAGAAGATTACCTACCTGTGACATGATCATTGAGCTTCTCACCCATTGTTACTCATCTGTTGTCTCTCACCCATCTGTTGTCTCTCACCCATTGTTACTCATCTGTTGTCACTCATCTAGTGCCTCTCACTCATCTGTTGTCTCTCACCCATTGTTACTCATCTGTTGTCTCTCACCCATTGTTACTCATCTGTTGTCTCTCACCCATTGTTACTCATCTGTTGTCTCTCACCCATTGTTACTCATCTGTTGTCTCTCACCCATTGTTACTCATCTGTTATCTCTCACCCATTGTTACTCATCTGTTGTCTCTCACCCATTGTTACTCATCTGTTGTCTCTCACCCATTGTTACTCATCTGTTGTCTCTCACCCATTGTTACTCATCTGTTGTCTCTCACCCATTGTTACTCATCTGTTGTCTCTCACCCATTGTTACTCATCTGTTGTCACTCATCTAGTGCCTCTCACTCATCTGTTGTCTCTCACCCATTGTTACTCATCTGTTGTCACTCACCAGTTGCCTCTCATCTGTTGTCACTCATCCATTGCCTCTCACTCATCTGTTGTTACTCCTCCAATGTCTCTCACTCATCCAGTACCTCTCACTCATTGTCAGTCATCCATTGTCACTCATCAATTGCCTCTCACCCATTCACTCATCTATTACCTCTCATCTGTTGTCACTCATCCATTCCCTCTCACTCATCTGTTGTCACTCATCCAGTGTCTCTCACTCATCCAGTGCCTCTAACTTATTGTCACTCACCCATTGCCTCTCATCCATTGCCTCTCACTCATCTGTTGTCACTCATCCAGTGTCTCTCACTCATCCAGTGCCTCCCACTCATTGTCACTCACCCATTGCCTCTCATCTGTTGTCACTCATCCATTGCCTCTCGATCATCTGTTGTCACTCATTAAGTGTCTCTCACTCATCCAGTTCCTCTCACTCATTCATTGCCTCTCACCCATTGTCACTCATCCAGTGCCTCTTGTATGTTGTCACTCATCCATTGCATGCACTCCAGCATAACTCAGACACCATCTCTATATGTCAGTGACCCATGCCATTTGATGCATACGTTAGATACGGTAGATAGAACTAGACAAACATATTGTGTTTGCTCATTACTTGATTTGTTCCCCCAACAGGATGCAGTGTTTGGCACTATCTTGGACTACATGTACACTGGCTCACTGCCGCTGACAGCTGATTCTGTGACAGATGTGGTGAAGATTTCTGACTTCCTTCTCCTGGACGATGTCAGAGACTACTGTCAGCAATTTCTGTTGAGCCTTGGCAACCTTGACCTTTCCAACTGTCTTCGTGTCCGTTTTCTGGCAGAAGATCATAATTTACCAGAAGTGGCAGCTGCAGCTAAAAGCATCATTGAATCTCGTTTCCATGACTACTTGATACAACATGATGATATTCTAGAGCTGCCCTGGGATTGGTTGAAGAAACTTGTGGAGGATCCTTGTGTTGTCCAGCATACAGGTTACCAGGAGCTCCGTAGGCTGGCAAGGAGATGGATCGATCACGACAAGTGTTTCAGAACTGCTTACCATCAGCATCTGATGACAGTCATCAATGCTTGCGTTTCTGATTATGCAAATGAGGCTTCCTATTTAGGCAGAGAACTGAGGAGTTCCTTGGAGGGCAAGGATTTGAGAAATTCTTTGGAGGGCAGCAGCTGGAGAAGTTCCGACCACACCACATCGGTAACTACTGGTGCCGCAGACACAGCATCAAGCACAGGGGAACTCCTGGCAGGTGTGAAAGCTCAGGCAGGCTTGCATGAGACATCACAGATATTATTCACTGTCGTTTGCAACCAAGGATTAAAATTTCTCAAACTGTTTCTCTACAGTCTGGACGAGCAGGTGTGGCTTCACTTCCCAGTGTCGGGAGAGCGTCTGCTCAAATATGTGCCCATGAGGCAGACGGTGTGCAACATGCTGGCTCATGAAGGCAAGCTGTATATGTACTTGTGTTCTTCCTTCCCGTACCCAACAGACATGCTGAAAATTAATATACTGACCATCGACCTGCTGACGGGACAGCCAGCACTGTTCTCCTTTCGGACCATGGACTACTACAAACCCACCTACAGAACCACTCTGACCAACTTCCGCACTGCCCCACCAGCCATGGTCATGTGCAGTGGTCAGCTGTTTGTGGTGGGCAATAAGGAAGGGGCCGGTCACTTGTTTGCCTGCAACCTGGCCAACAACCAGTACGCCTGCTATCAGATACCCGGCTCTCGCTTCATCAGTTTAGCCAGATGTGTGGTTAGAAATGACCGACAGATTTTTATTTGGTACAGACACAGGACCGGCCCGTCAGAGGAATTCTCTATCCGAAAGTCTGTTGGCTTTGTCTTGTTTGATGCCAAAATGAAAATCTTCAGCTCCTGGGAACTGACGCCTCCTGATATCTGCTACGATGATTTTGCCAAGTGTTATGCCATGTGTGTACGCGACGACACAGTGCATATTTATCAGCCTGGTGAGCCAGCCATCGTTCTAGATGAAATCAGAGCGAAGTGGGTCACATCTCTGCGTCGCATTCCAACCCCAGGCTCAGGCTACAGCAGAGATGTCCAAGCCTACGGCTATCAGATAGCCATTCCCGCCCAGGAAGGTGTCCTGGTGCTCAACAACTGGCAGCCTTACACCACCTCATTACACCAAGTCTCAGAAAAGTTCCCCTGCGCCATGGCTCACATTCCACCACCCATTGACAATATTTCTGTGGCTGCTCTAGCAGAACTACCTCGGCGTGCGCTGGGCACACTTCAGCGCTGTACCAGCTATGATGAAGCTTATGCCAGTGCTCTCCATGTTGCTATGCAGTATTCTGATGGTGATACTGATGACAGTGCCGGATCAGTTCTGGAGGAAGCTAGTTCTGACAACGATGAGTATGAATATGATGAAGATATTTATGAATATGATTATGAAATAGAGGGTTACGAAGTCTAACATCAAAAGATTGCTGACCTAATAATGGCTGATGTATAAGTAGCACATACTGAATGAAGGCTACCGGGTATCTCTCAATGAGACAGGCAGACAGCGAAACTATGGTCATCTGTGGTGACCTGATGTGTCAAGGCAGTGATGTCTCAGGTGCAGATAGGTGACACAGCAGACATATTTGAGAGAGATGACAACAGTGTCTCAGGTGCAGATATGAGGCAGCAGACAGTGTCTGGGTGGAGAGAGGTGACAGAGGGAAGTGACAGGATGTTGTTTGTGACAGTTATAGCAATATAGCAGATGGATAGGAGGTTGTCTGTGAGTTTATAGCACAGACAGGAAGTGTCTTGTGAATTTTATCAGTAAAGCACAGACAGAAGCTTGTCTGTGAGGTCTAGCAGACAGACATGAGCTATAATATATGTAAGTAATAGACAGACAGGAGCTTGTCTGTGATTTATAGCAGTGTAGCACAGACAGACAGGAGATTTGGATGTGAGTTATAGCATTAACGCACAATCACACAATAGATTATCGGTAAGTTATAGCAGTGTAGCACAGACTGACAGGAGCTTGTCTATAAGTTACGACAGTATAGCACAGACACACAGGATGTTGTCTGTGAATTATAGCAGATAGCACAGACACACATAAGATTGTCTGTGAGTTATAGCAGACAGACAGGAGCTTGTCTGTGATTTATAGCAGTATAGTACAGACAGACAGGAGCCTGTGTATGAGTTATAGCAGTATAGCACTAAAAATCATGAGATAGTCTGTGAGTTATAGCAGTTAGCACAGATAGACAGGAGTGTGTCTATGAGTTTAACAGTATAGCACAGACATACCGGAGGTTGTATGTGAGTCATAGCCGTATAGTACACATACACATAAGATTGTGAGTTATAGCAGTTGTCTTGGACAGTTACAGTAACATAAGTAGGACTAATGGAAAATGGTTGTCTTGGACAGTTACAGTAACATAAGTAGGACTAATGGAAGATGATTGTCTTGGACAGTTACAGTAACATAAGTATTACTGCTAGAAGGAGATTATCTAGGACAGTTACAGAAACATAAGTAGGACTAATGGAAGGAGATTGTCTAGGACTTTTACAGTAACATAAGTATTACTGCTAGAAGGAGATTATCTGTGACAGTTACAGTAACATAAGTATTATTGCTAGAAGGAGATTGTCTAAGATAGTTACAGTAACATAAGTATTACTGCTAGAAGGAGATTGTCTATGACAGTTACAGTAACATAAGTATTACTGCTAGAAGGAGATTGTCTTGGACAGTTACAGGAACATAAATAGGACTAATGGAAGGAGATTGTCTAAGATAGTTACAGTAACATAAGTATTACTGCTAGAAGGAGATTGTCTAGGACAGTTACAGGAACATAAATAGGACTAATGGAAGGAGATTGTCTAGGACAGTTACAGTAACATAAGTATTACTGCTAGAAGGAGATTGTCTAGGAAAGTTACAGGAACATAAGTAGGACTAATGGAAGGAGATTGTCTAGGATAGTGACATACAGTCACGTCTGAACAAAGCTAGAGCTGCTTTTGGAAGGATGAGGCAAATCTGAAAATCCAACAATTACTGCAGAAGAACGAAACTCCGACTCTACAAGAGCATCATTTTACCAGTTCTTCTTTATGGAGCGGAATGCTGGAGAATGACCAAAAAGAATGCACACAAGCTGTCCACCTTCCACCACACATGTCTACGTAGAATTATCAAAATTTTCTGGCCAGATACAATCTCAAACACTAAAATACTTCAAGCCACAAACCAAGAAACTTTAGACAGTATGATTACCGAGAGAAGATGGAAATGGCTTGGCCACGTTATGAGAATGACTTCTGATATACCTGCCAATACAGCTCTCACATAGACACCAGAGGGAAAGAGAAAACAGGGGCGCCCAAAAACAACATGGAGACGAACGATGGAAAGTAACCTGAGTGCGGCATCTTTGACATGGAAAACTGCACTGAAGATTGAACAGGACAGGAAAGCATGGAAAGTCCTCTGTGAAGCCTCATATGCCACTAGGCATAACGAGAACTGATGATGATGATGAAGTAGGACTAATAGAAGGAGATTGTCTAGGACAGTTACAGTAACATAAGTAGGACTAATGGAAGGAGATTGTCTAAGGACAGTTACAGGAACATAAGTAGGACTAATGGAAGGAGATTGTCTAGGACAGTTACAGTAACATAAGTAGGACTAATGGAAGGAGATTGTCTAGGACAGTTACAGTAACATAAGTAGGACTAATGGAAGAAGATTGTCTTGGATAGGACAGTTACAGTAACATAAGTAGGACGGATGGAAAAAGTCTAGGACAGTTACAGTAACATAAGTAGGACTGATGGAAGGAGATTGTCTAGGACAGTTATAGTAACATAAGTAGGACTAATGGAAGGAGATTGTCTTGGATAGAACAGTTACAGTAACATAAGTAGGACTGATGGAAAAAGTCTAGGACAGTTACAGTAACATAAGTAGGACTGATGGAAAAAGTCTAGGACAGTTACAGTAACATAATTAGGACTGATGGAAAAAGTCTAGGACAGTTACAGTAACATAAGTAGGACTGATGGAAAAAGTCTAGGACAGTTAACAGTAACATAAGTAGCAATGACTGGAGGAGTCTAGGACACTTACAGTAACATAAGTAGGACTAATGGAAGGAAATTGTCTAGGACACATAAGCTACAGAAACATTGAAGTATATGATGATGTTGGAGACTTCCCAGTTTGTCAAGCTATAGAAAGAGAAGCCTTTGTTGCAGTTCACCTTCAACTTGTATCTAATCATATTCAGACAGTCTTGTATTTCCAAATATATAGATATGTATACATTACAGATTTTGATATGCCAGAAATATAACATTGCTGTTTAATTTTTCTACAATATTGATTTTGTATATTTTAAAAACTTAATGTCATGCTTTCTATTTGTATGTTTATATGGTTATGTGACACATTTGGTGTGTATATGACACAGGAAGTGTATCTGTGGCACACTGAATGTGAAAATGTATGTGTTTGTCATATTAAAAACTGTGTGTATATTTGTGACACATTGTGTATCTTCATTGCACATTGTGTTTGTTTGTAACATACTGGGTATGTACGTGTTCCATGCTCATCATTTGCCAGATTTTTTGTTTCTAAGGAAACAACATGTCCACTTGGTAGGATGTCCTCTTTGTGGAACTTTGAGCAGGTGATGCACTTTTCATTGTCTTCACATATCACTTCCGAATGGGTCTCTGCTGCTGATATTTTGCCTTCTTAATTGTCTTTTAAACTTACATACACATCTTGTCTTGAATCTAAGAACTGTGTTTGAAAACCAGATTCATGAAGATCATAATGACACATAATGCAATATTTAATATAGTTAGTCAGGTGTTCAGGGACTGATTCCAACATTTTCCAAGTTATAAATGCCAATTGTTTGTTAGCAAAAAAAGTGTAATGATCTCGAGGGAATGTATGAAATTTCATTTGTGTCAGGAAGTTGCTTATCCATAAACCCATCTCATCCTTTGGGGGGGGGGGGGGGGGGGGGGGGGAATACCATTGTACCTCTTGTACTGCTTTGATTTGCCTTGTTCCTTCATTCTTTCTTTTTTTCAATGGCTAACTTTCTCTTTGAGCCATTTTTAATCTTTTTTCTTATTTAAGTCTCTGCCTCTTCTTGTGTAACTCTGCACATTCACTGCTATTTTTTTTTCCCCAACTGCAGTTCTTTTTCTTGTTCAAGCTGTTTCTTTTTTAAATTCTCTTTTTTGTTCAAGTTCTTTTTTGTTTTTTCTGCTTTTCCTTTAACTGAAGTTTGTGTTCTCTTATCAAACATCTTTCTTCTCTCTGTTTATCTTATCTTGTCCTAAAATCTTCATCTTCCAAGGTTTACTCTTTAACTAG
Organism: Candidula unifasciata; assembly: GCA_905116865.2. Lineage (NCBI taxonomy): Eukaryota > Metazoa > Mollusca > Gastropoda > Stylommatophora > Geomitridae > Candidula > Candidula unifasciata. Next base: position 276,673 of record CAJHNH020003691.1, read on the forward strand.
CTTGATAACCTCCGTGGGTCAGACATTCTTCACTATAATACAATCAATTGAAAAATAAAATATACACACTCTTTATACAGTATCAATAAACGCTCATCAATTCCTGAGTGGAGTAATTATGGAGAGTTAATGATGAATTATAATTGTAAAACAGGATGAGTGCTATTACAGTGTCCATTATGAATAACTAATACTGAAAGTTTATTAAAATTTATTTTCAATGAACCAGTATTATCAGATGAAATGAATAATAAAACGACTACAATAAATATTATTTTGTCATGTTTCTCTTACTGTAATAATTGACTGGTCATTCCCTAATGTTAACAGAGTAGATGGGACGGAGTTTCTCTCCAATCAACTCCCGCAACTCCTCCACATAACAGTCGGCACCAGTTGACAGTCGGCACCAGTTGATGACAGTTTCACGTTTAATTGTCACAACACAAGAGCTGGTCTAACAAACAGCCTAGTGAAACCTACATCATTACACTTATTTCAAACATACAGGTTCCACTTTTCTTAACTTTGGATCACATGGCCAAACCCTCAACGTCCATTGTTGACATGTAAATGACAACAATCAATACTCAGTAGAAACACATCAGTAAAGCCTTTCTCTCAGTCTTCATACAGCATAGCTTTCAATGCAGATGATCAGCTTTCACATTCTCCAGCTCTGGGGACAGCATAGCTTTCAATGCAGATGATCAGCTTTCACATTCTCCAGCTCTGGGGACAGCATAGCTTTCAATGCAGATGATCAGCTTTCACATTCTCCAGCTCTGGGGACAGCATAGCTTTCAATGCAGATGATCAGCTTTCACATTCTCCAGCTCTGGGGACAGCATAGCTTTCAATGCAGATGATCAGCTTTCACATTCTCCAGCTCTGGGGACAGCATAGCTTTCAATGCAGATGATCAGCTTTCACATTCTCCAGCTCTGGGGCCCTGATGCAGAATGAATTCCTATTCAGCTTTTTCGCTGGTTCTCCCACAAAGTTCACCCATTTATGAGGTTTCACTCTCTCATGCTGACTTCATGTCTGGCAACCTAGGGCTTCTCTGGTTCTAACAACTAGTAAAATCCCTTACTTTAATCCTCTATTTAATATCCCTACAAGTCTCTCCTAAACTCATAAACAAATCCATTCAGCCATCTATAACCTTGCTTTTATCAATCACTCCTTTGCTCACAGCTGTTATCTGTCAATGTACCATGAGTTTCATGGCTTGGACTACAGCTATAACATCTTTTCTCTTCTATTATCCATGACAACTCTTGGCAGTATGTTAACAATAAACCATATACTGGCTCTGTGACATAGTTATCCAGCTCTGAAGTCTGTCTCCTTAATGAGACAGAACAACACTCCAAAGCATTCCTCAAACATCTTGGAAGTCCAAAATTGTCTTTAAAATAAGACATGGGCCATAAAGTCCTGTATTAAACCACATTATCAAGCGTATGTGTGTTCTAAAGGTGTTCTTTGTCTCTATGTGTCAGCTCAAATATGATTATAACACCTTTCATCAACATCTTACCGATATCTTGTGCACATACTGATTAATAACGAGATGATAATGTCACCATATGAAGAAACAAATACGCCAGACATTGTCTACACATATGTACAGACACACTCAACACAGCATCCACATTTATCTATGCACATATACTGATTACAGACACACTCAACACAGCATCCACATTTATCTATGCACATATACTGATTACAGACACACTCAACACAGCATCCACATTTATCTATGCACATATACTGATTACAGACAATATGCACTATCTATGGATGCCTGTCCATATATACACACACACACACATATACATCCATGGACAAACAGTTCCCACACTGGTGAATGCTGATCCATGGACGAATCATTGGCACACAGAGCCATGGGCAGACATCATTTACAAGATGGCAGCTGTCTGGGAAGTAATCTGGACACGGCCACTGTGAAATCTTTTAAGGAGCTTTTTCCAAGGAATGGATGCAGGAAAGGCATCTGCAAAAATAAACAGTATTGTCAAACTGATCTTTCAGCAGACGGCTAGTTTCTGGCAATACAGCATGTGTCAACTGTCAACCACAAGTGCATGTATCATGTCTAGCACTCTTTCTAATTGAGTATGCTCAATACATAAGTGTGTTTTCTAGACATGATACATAAGTTTGTTTTCTAGACATGATACATAAGTGTGTTTTCTAGACATGATACATAAGTTTGTTTTCTAGACATGATACATAAGTTTGTTTTCTAGACATGATACATAAGTTTGTTTTCTAGACATGATACATAAGTTTGTTTTCTAGACATGATACATAAGTTTGTTTTCTAGACATGATACATAAGTTTGTTTTCTAGACATGATACATAAGTGTGTTTTCTAGACATAATACATAAGTTTGTTTTCTAGACATGATACATAAGTTTGTTTTCTAGACATGATACATAAGTTTGTTTTCTAGACATGATACATAAGTGTGTTTTCTAGACATGATACATAAGTTTGTTTTCTAGACATGATACATAAGTTTGTTTTCTAGACATGATACATAAGTTTGTTTTCTAGACATGATACATAAGTTTGTTTTCTAGACATGATACATAAGTTTGTTTTCTAGACATGATACATAAGTTTGTTTTCTAGACATGATACATAAGTTTGTTTTCTAGACATGATACATAAGTTTGTTTTCTAGGCATGATACATATGTGTCTTTTCTTAACACGATACATAAGTTTGTTTTCTAGATATTATACATAAGTGTGTTTTCTTAACACAATATATAAGTGTTTTCTTGACAAAGGCCTCTGCTATGTTTGCAAATCTCACAAAGAGAGTCTGGTCAAAAAAAAAGCTAACTGATAATACAAAAATGAAGGTTTATGAGTCTTGTGTCCTGAGCACATTACTGTACGGTTGCGAATCCTGGACTCTCTATGCTCCACAGGAAAAAAGACTGAATACCTTCCATATGCGCTGTCTGAGACGCATCCTTGGTATATTATGGCGAGACCTTGTCTCCAACGAATGTGTGCTCACAAGAGCAAAAATACCATCAATGTATTGTATACTGAAGCAAAGACGTCTAGGCTGGCTGGGACATGTCTCCCTTATGGAGGATGGTTGTATTCCAAAAGATCTCCTATATGGTGAATTGGTAACTGGGAATAGACCTACAGGAAGGCCAAAGCTGTGCTATAAAGATGTATGCAAACGTGACCTAATAGATACCAACATAGGCACAGAGACATGGGAAAAATCAGCTGCAGATCGACTACTATGGAGACAGAAAGTGAAAGATGGACTGTCACATTTTGAAAGAAACCGAACACAACGAGCTGTGGAGAGGAAGGAGGCACCGGAGAGTAAAACTGCCTCACAACGAGGGAGTATCTGCTTTTGTGTGTATTCTGTGTAGACACGATACATAAGTTTGTTTTCTAGACACGATACATAAGTTTGTTTTCTAGACATGATACATAAGTGTGTATTCTAGACATGATACATGAGTGTGTATTCTAGACATGATACATAAGTGTGTTTTCTAGACACGATATATAAGTGTGTTTTCTAGACACGATATATAAGTGTGTTTTCTAGACACGATATATAAGTGTGTTTTCTTAACACAATACATAAGTGTTTCTAGTACATAAGGCTCAGGTATGTCTAGTATAAAAGGTCTAGGTATGTCTAGTATAGAAGTCTTAGATATGTCTAGTATAGAAGTCTTAGATATGTCTAGTATAGAAGTCTTAGATATGTCTAGTATAGAAGTCTTAGATATGTCTAGAATAGAAGGCCTAGGTATGTCTAGTATAGAAGGCTTAGATATGTCTAGAATAGAAAGCCTGGGTATGTCTAGTATAGAAGTCTTAGATATGTCTAGAATAGAAGGCCTGAGTATGTCTAGTATAGAAGTCTTAGATATGTCTAGAATAGAAGGCCTAGGTATGTCTAGTAAGAAGTCTTAGTTATGTCTAGAATAGAAGGCCTAGGTATGTCTAGTATAGAAGGTTTGCGCGAGTCTAGAACAGAAAACATGAATAAGGATTATTAATGCCCACGTACCTTAAGTAAAGACTGAACAAGTTCTGGCAAGCTCTTGCTATCTGTGTCTTGTCTGTCTTCAGTGAACATTGTTCCATGCAGGCAAATGAGGAGGAGCACTCCAAGAAGTGATGAAATGACACCCTCATTGTGGCTGATGTTGAATAATGGGAACTCTGTGGACAGGGTGTCAACAGGCGGGTTGAGTTGATGTGTGTGCCATAAGACGTGGCTTGAGGGTGATATTTATAAATATCTAAACATTGCACTAGGAACATGTCATCAACATGAAATTATCAACACTCAAACAAGAGCCTCTAGTCAGGTGGAAACACAGACAGTTTATACTGAGATCTGTAACAGACCCTTATCAGGCTAGTGATGGCTCATGGTGCTAAACCATCTTCTGACAGAGCTATTGCCACTGAACATTTGGTGTGGTCCACATGACACTGGATGTGTGGTGTGGTCCACAGGGTACTGGATGTGTGGTGTGGTCCACAGGGTACTGGATGTGTGGTGTGGTCCACAGGGTACTGGATGTGTGGTGTGGTCCACAGGGTACTGGATGTGTGGTGTGGTCCACAGGGTACTGGATGTGTGGTGTGGTCCACAGGGTACTGGATGTGTGGTGTGGTCCACAGGGTACTGGATGTGTGGTGTGGTCCACAGGGTACTGGATGTGTGGTGTGGTCCACATAACACTGGATGTGTGGTGTGGTCCACAGGGTACTGGATGTGTGGTGTGGTCCACAGGGTACTGGATGTGTGATGTGGTCCACATGACACTGGATGTGTGGTGTGGTGTGGTGTGGTCCACATAACACTGGGTGTGTGGTGTGGTCCACATGACACTGGATGTGTGGTGTGATCCACATGAGACTTGATGTGTGATGTGGTCCACATGAGACTGGATGTGTGGTGTGGTCCACATGAGATTAAATGTGTTAAACATCACCAACATATGATGTTCACTATTTACACATCACAGACATATGATGTTCACTAATTATCCATCACAGACATATGATGTTAACTAATTACACATCATAGACATATAGACATATGATGTTCACTAATTACACATCATAGACATATAAAGGTAAAGGGAAAGTCGGGAGATGTGAACCAGCGTCATTGCACACGGCTATAAACCATAAGTGCTCTGCCACCATTACGGACAGCTGATAAGAAACTGTCCGCCTGTGTCGCCGTCTGCACGTAACTCTGTGGCTACAGCGACGTTCCTCCATTTACCCCAGAGTGTCACTCTGTTACCCATTTCCTAGAGGCTGGGTGAACCTCGGGAGCCGCCCGGTTTCGAACACTGACCATGGGCTGCAGGAAGTCGCAGCTGGATTGGAAAGCGAGCCTCTTATCGACTGTGGTAACGCAACCCCCTACTGAATGCTGAACCTTAACATTAGTAAAATCCCTTTCCCTCAATTGTTTCCACATGTCTGTGAGAACATCAATCATTCCGAATCAACAAATCCAGAAGGTATCTCTGCAATCAAACCACAATTATGTGTCACCACTTGAATTGCTCTTCACATAGATACACACAAAATGTGACATCTCAACTAACAATCTATGTATAACAATTTGACTAGTTTCTAAATTACAATACTGCTGAATTACATCACAAATGTCACACATTTACACAAGACAAAGTAGTAACTGTTCAAGAAGAAAAAGATTTAAAAGATGAACTTGATATACATTTTAAACAAGATTACTGAGTTGCTTTTATTCTCTTCCTTCCTCTAGCAGCTTTTTTGTCTTTCTTCTTCAGTCCATCCATGTTTGCTTTCAACAGATTACCATATGCCATTTGAAACTTTGTTACATCTTTGTGGTTTATCACAGTTGTTATTTTTTTGTTTCCAAGTGTGGCACGCACCAGACACTTATATTCAATGGGTTCTACAATATTTCCAGTTCTTGGTTTAGTCTTGTTTCGTCCATCATATCTTTTCATTGTCATGACAACCGAGCCGGTAGTCTTCCCTTTTACTGAAAAATTTTGTAAGCTCTGTAAGAAACGTGTCATTTTGTTTTTATCAAGACGTCCGTTGATTTATCCCCAGTTAACGACCGACAAGACGATGAAATACAGAATTACACGACTCACGCCACCACTTTCTATAGCGTAATCATAGACATATGTTGTTCACTAATTACACATTACAGACATGATGCTCACTAATTACACATCACTGACAAATGATGTACACTATTTACACATCACAGACATATGATGTTCACTGTTAACACATCACAGACATGATAACTTATTACACATCACTAACAAATGATGTTCACTATTTACACATTACAGACATATGATGTTTACTAATTACACATCACAGACATATGATGTTAACTAATTACACAACACAGACATATGATGTTAACTAATTACACATCACAGACATATGATGTTCACTGTTAACACATCACAGACATGATAACTTATTACACATCACTAACAAATGATGTTCACTATTTACACATCACAGACATATGATGTTAACTAATTACACATCATAGACACATAGACATATGATATTCACTAATTACACATCATAGACATATGTTGTTCACTAATTACACATTACAGACATGATGTTCACTAATTACACAACACTGACAAATGATGTTCACTATTTACACATCACAGACATATGATGTTCACTAATTACATATAAACATATGATGTTCACTAATTACACATCACAGACATATAATGTTAACTAATTACATATAGAAATATGATGTTAACTAATTACATATAGACAAATGATGCTCACTAATTACACAACACAGACTTATGACATTAACTAATTACACATCATAGACATATGTTGTTCACTAATTACACATCACTGGCTAAACATTCCTAATATACAGTGTTCATTGACCACACATCCCTAATGATGTTTACTGAAAACATGGATCTGTGAAGCGCGGATCAAGGTCAGAGTGGGCATATACAGTGCAAAGAATGGGGAAAACAATACAAGAGGACAGCGCCATTTATTAGGCAACCCTGTCAAGCATGACCAGGGAGACAGCTGCTGCTTCCAGTGTGGTCATCAGAGCAAACAGCCAGTAATTGGATCAGACTCCATGAACATGCTTCAGAAGATAGCAACAGAAGGTGTGCGCTCTGAATGAGGGGAAAGCATTTGACCTTGACCTCCCTCATCTGGATCTACAAACCTGGTCATGCTGGCGTCAAGGGTAATGAGCGAGTGGACCAATTGGCAAGAAATGCACCAAAGAATGTGGGAAGAGGCATGGACAAAGCTCAAAACCTCAACGCTCTACAGACTGGGCTTGTGGATAATGAGGCACCTCTGACATTAACACAATTGCGTGATGTGGGAGTAGAGCGTGGTGAAGCACGTCTATGTCGTCTCTGAGGCCGAGATAGATATTATGATCAACTTCTCTTGGGAACAATTGGAAGTACCTTGGAGTGCTGCTGCATCAGAGAACGGAGCATGCATGGGAAATGTGCGGTGATGTCGATTGTGATAACATAACATAACTGACTATACATCGCAGACATATGATGTTCACTGACTACACATCCCTGACATATCATGTTCACTGACTACACATCCCTGACATATCATGTTTACTGACTACACATCTCTGACTTATGTTGTTTACTGACATATGATGTTTAGTGACTTACCACACAGATTGTCCCTGATGAGATCCATGTTAGAGTTGAGATCATCTCTGGCACACCGGACTGCAGCCTGCACTTGCTGCAAGACTGGACTGCTAGTAGTAGCAGCTAACATCTTTAATCAAAGAAACAAAATGGTTGAAATCTTCTGAGATGAGAGTGTTCAGCTGTGCTACAGGGATGTATGGGATCAACAGCCCATTGCAACAGTGACTAGCAAAACCAGCTTGTGTTCAGAAGAATCTTCCACAGTTGATGCATGAGCTTTCAGGACCACTGCTTACACCACCAGTATTTTCATGTGTTTCTCTCTCAGACATTCAGCTCTTAAGCTATCTGCCATCCAGTTCTCATCCCTTTTCAATTCCTCCCTCTACGCAATGCAATCCATGGCATCCTGCTCCAATAGATCCACCTCAATACCTGTATCATTCATGTCCTACTTGCACACATCTTTAAATCACAGAATAGACTGACCCAGACATCTGTAATTGACTACAGAGGATGTACTCAGAGACTCTAGCATCCTTCAAGTGTGTTCTGACTGTATCAGCCTTGAACCCTACCAGACCTGAGGCCCTGAACCTAACTGCCCCCTATACCTGAGCTCCTGGGCATTAGAAAAAAAAACAAAAAAACCATGATATACAAATATGGCAAGAAAATATACAAAAGTGGCAGGATAATACACACAAGTGGTAAGATAATACACACAAATGGCAAGATAATACATTAAAGTGGCAGGATAATACACACAAGTGGCAGGATAATACATTAAAGTGGTAAGATAATACACACAAATGGCAAGATAATACATTAAAGTGGCAGGATAATACAAAAAAGTGCAGGATTATACACAAAAATGGCAAGGTAATCCATAAAAATGTCAAGAAAATAAAAAAAAAAGTTGCAAGATAATACACACAATTAGTAAGATGATAAAAAAAAAAAAAAAAAAGATAACAGTGGCAAAATAATACACAGAAGTGGCAAGATAATACACAAAAGTGGCAAGATAATACACAAAAGTGGCAAGATAATACACAAAAGTGGTAAGACAATACATAGAAGTGGCAAGATAATACACAAAAGTGGTAAGACAATTCACAGAAGTGGCAAGAAATGTTATACATCACTAACAACAAAAGCACTAAGGACATGCTGTTATGTGCTCTGTCTTCTTCAGAAGATGTAGAAAAATATGAATTGACAGCTGCATATTCTTCTCAATAAAAGCAGAGGATGATAAAACTGTGTACCTGGAGAGTGTTGTAGGCCCAGATTTGACGGATGTGACATTCTGACAAACAACTGGTGGTCTCCGGTTCAAACAACACTTGCCGCCTGCAAATATTTCAAGTCTGTGAACATCACACTTATATTCATTCAATCATACTTTTCCACACACACACACACTCTCACACAGTCACATTTTTGTCATGCACACATGTACACTGAGCACTGAGGTACATACAAACATACATATACTCACACACATTATCACATACAGTGTTTGCATGTGCCATTATCTTGATCAATGTTGATGACCAGTGAAAGCATTTTCTTTGGTCTCACTGTCCACTGTCTGACTGACCAATGAAAGCATTTTCTTTGGTCTCACTGTCTGACTGACCAGCAAAAGCATTTTCTTTGGTCTCACTGTCCACTGTCTGACTGACCAATGAAAGCATTTTCTTTGGTCTCACTGTCTGACTGACAAGTGAAAGCATTTTCTTTGGTCTCACTGTCTGACTGACCAGTGAAAGCATTTACTTTGGTCTCACTGTCTGACTAACCAATGAAAGCATTTTCTTTGGTCTCACTGTCCACTGTCTGACTAACCAATGAAAGCATTTTCTTTGGTCCCACTGTCTGACCGACCAATAAAAGCATTTTCTTTGGTCTCAATGTCCACTGTCTGACTGACCAATGAAAGCATTTTCTTTGGTCTCACTGTCCACTGTCTGATTGACCAATGAAAGCATTTACTTTGGTCTCACTGTCTGACTGACCAATGAAAGCATTTTCTTTGGTCTCACTGTCCACTGTCTGACTAACCAATGAAAGCATTTTTTTTGGTCCCACTGTCCACTGTCTGACCAACCAATGAAAGCATTTTCTTTGGTCTCACTGTCCACTGTCTGACTGACCAATGAAAGCATTTTCTTTGGTCTCACTGTCCACTGTCTGACTGACCAGTGAAAGCACTTTCTTTGGTCTCACTGTCTGACTGACCAATGAAAGCAATTTCTTTGGTCTCACTGTCCACTGTCTGACTGACCAATGAAAGCAATTTCTTTGGTCTCACAGTCCACTGTCTGATTGACCAATGTAAGCATTTTCTTTGGTCTCACTGTCCACTGACTGACTGATCAATAAAAGCATTTTCTTTGGTCCCACTATCCACTGTCTGAACGACCAATGAAAGCATTTTCTTTGGTCTCACTGTCCACTGTCTTACTGATCAATGAAAGCATTTTCTTTGGTCTCACTGTCTGACTGACCAATTAAAGCACTTTCTTTGGTCTCACTCTCCACTGTCTGACCGATCAATGAAAGCATTTTCTTTGGTCTCACTGTCCACTGTCTGACTGACCAATGAAAGCAATTTCTTTGGTCTCACTGTCCACTGTCTGACTGATCAATGAAAGCTTTTTCTTTGGTCTTACTGTCCACTGTCTGACTGATCAATGAAAGCATTTTCTTTGGTCTCACTGTCCACTGTCTGACTGACCAATTAAAGCATTTACTTTGGTCTCACTGTCTGACTGACCAGTGAAAGCATTTTCTTTGGTCTCACTGTCCACTGTCTGACTGATCAATGGAAGCACTTTCTTTGGTCTCACTGTCTGACTGATCAATGGAAGCACTTTCTTTGGTCTTACTGTCTGACTGATCAATGGAAGCACTTTCTTTGGTCTCACTGTCTGACTGATCAATGGAAGCACTTTCTTTGGTCTTACTGTCTGACTGATCAATGGAAGCACTTTCTTTGGTCTCACTGTCCACTGTCTGAATGATCAGTGAAAGCATTTTCTTTGGTCTCACTGTCTGACTGATCAATGGAAGCACTTTCTTTGGTCTCACTGTCTGACTGATCAATGGAAGCACTTTCTTTGGTCTCACTGTCTGACTGATCAATGGAAGCACTTTCTTTGGTCTCACTGTCTGACTGATCAATGGAAGCACTTTCTTTGGTCTCACTGTCTGACTGATCAATGGAAGCACTTTCTTTGGTCTCACTGTCCACTATCTGACTGACCAATGAAAGCATTTTCTTTGGTCTCACTGTCTGACTGATCAATGAAAGCATTTTCTTTGGTCTCACTGTTCACTGTCTGCCTGAACAGTGAAAGCATTTTCTTTGGTCTCACTGTCCACTGTCTGACTGACCAATGAAAGCATTTTCTTTGGTTCCACTGTCTGACTTATCAATGAAAGCATTTTCTTTGGTTCCACTGTCTGACTTATCAATGAAAGCATTTTCTTTGGTCTCACTGTCTGACTGATCAATGAAAGCATTTTCTTTGGTCTCACTGTTCACTGTCTGCCTGAACAGTGAAAGCATTTTCTTTGGTCTCACTGTCCACTGTCTGACTGACCAATGAAAGCATTTTCTTTGGTTCCACTGTCTGACTTATCAATGAAAGCATTTTCTTTGGTTCCACTGTCTGACTTATCAATGAAAGCATTTTCTTTGGTCTCACTGTCCACTATCTGACTGACCAATGAAAGCAATTTCTTTGGTCTCACTGTCTGACTGATCAATGAAAGCATTTTCTTTGGTCTCACTGTCCACTGTCTGACTGACCAATAATAGCATTTTCTTTGGTCTCACTGTCGACTGTTTTACTGACCAGTGAAAGCATTTTCATTAAATGACAGCTTAAAGCAATGTACTGAGTGCCAGTATTTAAGTGACAGCTGAAAGCAATGTACTGAGTGCCAGTATGTAAGTGACAGTTGAAAGCAATGTATTGAGTGCCAGTATTTAAGTGACAGCTGAAAGCAATGTACTGAGTGCCAGTATTTAAGTGACAGCTGAAAGCAATGTACTGAGTGCCAGTATTTAAGTGACAGCTGAAAACAATGTACTGAGTGCCAGTATTTAAGATCCAATACAATAAAGCATGTGCCAGAGTAAAGCTTGTAGTTAATAAGGCTAAAAGAGATAAATGGACAGAAACTTGCTCCAACTTAGACCTTAGACAGAATGGAAATAAAGCATGGACTTTAGTTAAAAACCTCTCCGGAGAAAGTAGAAGGGTGAACCCAAAACCAGTGACAGATGGGAGTAAGACAATCACTGAAGACAAGAAGAAAGCAGAACATTTCAATCATTATTTTGCCTCGGTTAACAGAGCAGGTAAGCTGTCAGAACTCGATAGAACACAGCTCTCTCAGTTGAAGAAACAAGAGAGAGCTCCAACAGCCAGCGACTCCCTTTTTGAAAATGAATTTAGCATGGATGAATTAGAGCAAGCCCTGAAGAAATTAAAACCTAGAAAATCTCCAGGCCCAGATAAGATCCACAACGAAATGCTGCTACATCTTGGCCGGTCTGGGAGAGAAGTAGTTCTCAGGCTTATTAATAAAACTTGGAGGTCAAGCAAACTTCCAAGGGCATGGAGGAATGCATATATCGTCCCCATCCTTAAAACCAAAAAGCCTCCAGATGACCCCAAAAGCTACCGCCCGATATCCTTAACATCATGCTTGGGCAAAGTTGCAGAAAGAATGATAAACAGGCGCTTATATTGGTTCCTTGAGAGTTCTGGTGTTCTATGCCATGAACAGGCAGGCTTCAGAACCAACAGCTGCACAGAAGACCAGCTGTTCAGACTGACACAAAGAATACATGATGGCTTCCAGAATAAGAAACACACAGTGGCAGTCTTTGTCGACCTCCAGCAGGCCTATGACAGAGTATGGAGAAAAGGTCTCCTGATGAAGATGATGAGCATAGGAATACATGGCAGATTGTATAACTGGGTGAAATACTTCCTGATAGATAGAACAATCCAGACTAAGATGCACAACGCAATCTCTTCTAAAGAAGTCTTGGAGGAGGGCTTGCCACAAGGCTCATCATTGAGCTGTACACTATTCCTAATCTTTATCAATGACCTGCCAGAACAAATCAAGGCCGACAAAGCCTTGTACGCTGATGACCTAGCAATATGGCAGAGTCATGAAAATGTGGAAAGTGGAGCCCAAAGACTGAATGGAGACCTTAGAAGACTGCATGATTACTGCCAAAGATGGAAACTCAAGATTAACTGTGCAAAGACGGTCTACACAATCTTTACCAAAAGCCACCAAGTAGCAAGGAAGAATATTAACCTGAGGTTAGACAAACACCAAGTGATGAAAGAAGAGCATCCCACATACCTTGGAGTCACACTTGACCCGCAGCTCAGCCTCAAGAACCATATTGAAAACATCAGGAATAAGGCATTGAGGCGGTTACAGTTATTAAAGAGACTTGCAGGTACATCATGGGGATCAGACAAGGAAACTCTGAGGGGCTTATACCTAGGATATGTTCGCTCTGTGATAGAGTACAACAACTCACTGCTTACAACTTGTTCCAAAACTAACCTAGAGACTCTTGACAGAGAGTACAAAATAATGCCCTCCGATTAATCTGCGGAGCTATGCAGTCTACACCAACTGCTGCATGTGAAATCCATACAAATGTGGAACCCCTCGGGTTGCGGAGAGAAAAAGCCACTTTAGAAATTTATGAAAGATGCGTTAGGAAAAATCGTAACCATCCTAATAGACATCTTGTAGAAAACTGGGAATCCAAACAAAGAATAAAGCACAAATCGGTTTTACACTGTGTAAATGAAATTCAGGACAGATACCACCTCCCAGAAAGACGTCAAGGAATTCAGAATGTTGCAAAAAACCTACCACCACATGCTCGCTTTAAAGCTCCAGAAGTCCAAACTAAATTGGTAGGCGAGGAAACCAAACAGTCCGACCCAATCGCTCTTATGAACTCATCACTAAAGACCGTTGATTCTTACCCCCAAGAATGGATACATGTCTATACTGATGGATCAGCATTTAAAGCTACCATTAAAGCAGGTTACGGAATCTACATAGGTTATCCCGATGGATCTGTTGAAGAGATTTTTGATGCATGCGGGGAATTCTGTTCAAACTATGAAGCTGAAATAATTGCACTGGAAACAGCAGTATACCACCTAAAGACTGTAATGGATGTTTACCCCTCAAAGGTCCAAAATATTGTCATCTTCACAGATTCAATGTCTGCCCTTCAAGCTCTGGAGGGCAATGAACGCTGCAGAACTGACATAGCCAAGATAATCCTGGATGCCGATCATCTTATTACCTCATACAACATCAGAATAGTGATGCAGTGGATTCCAGGTCACTCCGGCACACCAGGTAATGACAGAGCTGACAGATTGGCAAAGAAAGGAGCAACACAAGAACAACCACCTACAGCGACAACCCTCCAGACAGCAAAAACACTGATAAGAGCTATAAACAAAGAGACTTGGTTGAACAGATGGGCCATGGGAGACACTGGAAGAGAGGTTTATAGACATATGTCTGGCCCTGATCCTAATGACAGCATTAACCATCTAACAAGAAGGGACCAGGCCACCATCTTCAGACTTAGAACGCAATATACTCCACTCAATGGACACCTAAACAGAATACAGCCACAACACTCCCCAGAGTGCCAGCTATGTAACTACCCCTACGAAACTGTTGAACACCATCTCTTTGAGTGCCCAAAACTCAGTGAGACAAGAAGAACGCTACTCCCTCCGAGACCAGACAAGTGGAACACCTTGTACGGAGGAAAAGAACAGCTTGTGAAAACATGCAAATTCCACTACATGGCATTGGGCCAAAGGGCGAAAGCTCATGCGCCGCTGGATCGATAACAACAACAACAACAACAAGTGACAGCTGAAAACAATGTACAGAGTGTCAGTATGTAAGTGACAGCTGAAAGCAATGTACTGAGTGCCAGTATTTAAGTGACAGCTGAAAGCAATGTACTGAGTGCCAGTATTTAAGTGACAGCTGAAAGCAATGTACTGAGTGCCAGTATTTAAGTGACAGCTGAAAGCAATGTACTGAGTGCCAGTATTTAACTGACAGCTGAAAGCAATGTATTGAGTGCCAGTATTTAACTGACAGCTGAAAACAATGTACTGAGTGTCAGTATTTAACTGACAGCTGAAAGCAATGTATTGAGTGTCAGTATTTAAGTGACAGCTGAAAGCAATGTATTGAGTGACCTGTCAAAAGAGCCAGACTAGAGCTGATACACTAATAATCTCTAGTTATGTCTCTCCACTCCTTCATATAAAACAAGAACACTTTGCCACCACTTTCTGTACACATAAACAGGGAGATACACCAGAACAGTTACATATGGTCATATTATTTAAAAATATTCATTATTTAATCAAAAATAATCAAACAACAAATGTTAAAATTAAATATAGTTTCTCTCTCTCACACATGTAAGCACGCACGCACACATGCATGCACACCCCCAACCCCGATGACTGTGGGAGATAACAGAGAATACGGATATGTGACGTCTGTTTACCTGAGGCTGAAAGCAGCATCAATGGCCAAGCCTAATTGCCCTGGAGTGTACAACACTTCAGTGAGAGTGTCCACAAGGTCTGAGTTCCAGCACAGCTCTGCAATAACTAATTGTGACAGAGCCTGAAATAAACACAAATGTCACTGCACTCATTAAATTATATCAATTTTACTCTGTCTCTGTCTCTCTCTCTCTCTCTCTCTCTCTCTCATGCTTGCAAACATTCTGGGAGACAGAAGATGTTCTAATAGACTAAAAGCCTAACAGAAGATGTTCTGGGAGACCACATGTCTAACAGAAGATGTTCTGGGAGACCTCATGTCTAATAGAAGATGTTCTGAGAGACTTCATGTCTAACAGAAGATGTTCTGGGAGACCACATGTCTAACAGAAGATGTTCTGGGAGACCTCATGTCTAATAGAAGATGTTCTGAGAGACCACATGTCTAACAGAAGATGTTCTGGGAGACCTCATGTCTAATAGAAGATGTTCTGGGAGACCTCATGTCTAACAGAAGATGTTCTGGGAGACCACATGTCTAACAGAAGATGTTCTGGGAGACCACATGTCTAATAGATGTTCTGAGAGACCACATGTCTAATAGAAGATGTTCTGGGAGACCACATGTCTAATAGAAGATGTTCTGGGAGACCACATGTCTAATAGAAGATGTTCTGGGAGACCACATGTCTAATAGAAGATGTTCTGGGAGACCACATGTCTAACAGAAGATGTTCTGGGAGACCACATGTCTAACAGAAGATGTTCTGGGAGACCACATGTCTAACAGAAGATGTTCTGGGAGACCACATGTCTAACAGAAGATGTTCTGGGAGACCACATGTCTAACAGAAGATGTTCTGAGAGACCAGATGTCTAATAGAAGATGTTCTGGAAGACCTCATGTCTAACAGAAGATGTTCTGAGAGACCACATGTCTAATAGAAGATGTTCTGAGAGACCACATGTCTAATAGAAGATGTTCTGGGAGACCACATGTCTAATAGAAGATGTTCTGAGAGACCTCATGTCTAATAGAAGATGTTCTGAGAGACCACATGTCTAATAGAAGATGTTCTGGGAGACCACATGTCTAATAGAAGATGTTCTGAGAGACCACATGTCTAATAGAAGATGTTCTGGGAGACCACATGTCTAACAGAAGATGTTCTGGGAGACCACATGTCTAATAGAAGATGTTCTGAGAGACCACATGTCTAATAGAAGATGTTCTGAGAGACCACATGTCTAATAGAAGATGTTCTGGGAGACCACATGTCTAACAGAAGATGTTCTGGAAGACCTCATGTCTAATAGAAGATTTTCTGGGAGACCAAATGTCTAACAGAAGATGTTCTGGGAGACCACATGTCTAACAGAAGATGTTCTGGAAGACCTCATGTCTAACAGAAGATGTTCTGGGAGACCACATGTCTAACAGAAGATGTTCTGGGAGACCACATGTCTAATAGAAGATGTTCTGGGAGACCAAATGTCTAACAGAAGATGTTCAGGGAGACCACATGTCTAACAGAAGATGTTCTGAGAGACCTCATGTCTAACAGAAGATGTTCTGGGAGACCACATGTCTAACAGAAGATGTTCTGAGAGACCACATGTCTAACAGAAGATGTTCTGAGAGACCACATGTCTTTCTAGAATTATCCCCTTTCTAGAATTATCATTTGTTATTAACAGATAAATATTTAGCAAATGAATCATCTATAAATAGTATATGATGTAACTGTTGACGTGCCCTATCAAAGTGAATGCAGTAGTACTGGCTTTCTGGAGATCATGAGGCCAGCTGCCAAACGAATGAGTATATTTAGGTGCAGAATTGGATAACGCAATCTGGTGCAATCAAGATGTAATTAGAAAATCCAGAGTGAGAACGTACATAGTAAACAAGTTTTAGCATACAAGAATATTCTAGAAGCATTTAGTGAGTAGAAAACACATATCATGCATTCCAGCATTTGGGTATAAACAGCGGGTAAGAAATGACTCAAATATATCCTTTGAAGAGGAGTGACTAGTAACATGCACCCTCAAAGAGAGTCTTCAGTCGTTGAGACATTGAAGCAGAGGAACCAGTCACATGAAGCCTCAAAGACAGTCACTAGAGAGGAGATATGAAACAAGACATCGAGCTACAGAGACGACACACAAGATACATGGATCTATGGTTAACAGAGACACATTAGACAGAAACACTGTTATTGAGATGTTAGAGTCGATGATCAAGCCGTTAGTACCAAACAGCACTAGAAGCCAGGTGGCAGTTACAGACACAAGAACCAGTTAACAAAGTAGTTAGAGATGAATAACACAATGCAACCTCAAGAGTATGTAACCATAGAGCGAACACAGTGCCATTCAGAATGTCATTGATGTTGTTTGTGACATTACTGAGGTAACACAATAAAGGCACTACAGAAGAACATTTGTTTCCATAAATTTTTTATGCAAGCATCAGAGATGTGAGAAGAATGAAGCAAACAAGACATCATCATCATCACCACTATCGACACGACCATCTTTCTTCTTGTCTATTCTCTTTCAATTGACTCCTCCTGTAGCAAACCTAAAGATGAACCTGGGTGTGACATCAAGCACATGAAGAAGACAGCTGTGCTACGGAGAAGATGATCTGGGAGACTGCATGCCTAACAGACAATGTTCTGGGAGACCACATGCCTAACAGATGAAGTTCTGGGAGACCATATGCCTAATAAAAGATGTTCTGGGAGACTGCATGCCTAACAGAAGATGTTCTGGGAGACCACATGCCTAACAGAAGATGTTCTGGGAGACTACATGCTTAACAGAAGATGTTCTAGGAGACTACATGCTTAACAGAAGATGTTCTGGGAAACCATACACCTAACAGAAGATGTTCTGGGAGACCACAAGCCTAATAGAAGACAATCTGGGAGACCAAATGATTAATAAAAGATGTTCTGGGAGACTGCGTGCCTAACAGAAGATGTTCTGGGAACCCACATGCTGAACAGAAGATGATCTGGGAGACCAAATGTCTCACTAAAGATGTTTTGAGTGACCATATGTCTAACAGAAGATGTTCAGGAAGACCACATGTCTAACAGAAAATGTTCTGGGAGACTGCATGCCTAACAGAAGATGTTCTGGGAGACTGCATGCCTAACAGAAGATGTTCTGGGAGACTGCATGCCTAACAGAAGATGTTCTGGGAGACCACATGACTAACAGAAAATGTTCTGGGAGACTGCATGCCTAACAGAAGATGCTCTAGCAAACTACATGCCTAACAGCTACTTGAAGATGTTATCCTCACCTGAGATCTGAACATGGCAAGGTGGCTGCCCAAAAGTTGTAAAGTACTCCAGTGGGTGCCATTTCCATGTGGTATACCAGGAAACAAAACCACAGATCTGGTGCACTTATTTCTATAATTGAACATTAGAGAAACACTCACCGGGTAACACCAGGTGCCTGTCAGTGTGTTGAGGCTGGAAGTCTGGCAGAGAAAGCTTGACACAAGCTGTCTCACTTCAGCTTCAGTATCTTCCAACAGTTGTAGACTTGCTCTCAATATACTGTCAGTGGGAGGCAAAGTAAAACCATAACTGCACCGAACATGTGCTTAGTGACAATCAATGACATCTCAAAGAGATGTGTTCTAGGTTTGTCAAGTCTAGTGGGTAGAATATCCTTCACATCACAAAGATAAATATGTCTATGTTTGCCCAGTCTAATGGATAGAATGTCTCTCACATCACAAAGATAAATATGTTTATGTTTGCTCAGTCTAATGGATAGAATGTCTCTCACATTTTAAAAGATAAATATGTCTATGTTTGCCCAGTCTAATGGATAGAATGTCTCTCACATCACAAAGATAAATATGTCTATGTTTGCCCAGTCTAATGGATAGAATGTCTCTCACATCACAAAGATAAATATGTCTATGTTTGCCCAGTCTAATGGATAGAATGTCTCTCACATCACAAAGATAAATATGTCTATGTTTGCCCAGTCTAATGGATATAATGTCTCTCACATTTTAAAAGATAAATATGTCTATGTTTGCTCAGTCTAATGGATAGAATGTCTCTCAGATCACAAAGATAAATATGTCTATGTTTGCCCAGTCTAATGGATAGAATGTCTCTCAGATCACAAAGAAAACTGTGTCTATGTCTGATCAGGCAAGTGGGTAGGATATCACCATCTCTCTTTCTCTGTCTTCTTTAGTCACTCTTTTGTACTCACTGCATATATCTCTGTCTTCTCTCATCCTTCTCTCTGTTATACACAACATACTACAGATCTAACTGTCTTCTCTTATCCTTCTCTCTGTCATACACAAAACACTACAGATTTATCTGTCTTCTCTCATCCTTTTCTCTGTCATACACAACACCTTACAGATCTTACTGTCTTCTTTCATCCTTCTCTCTGTCATACACAAAACACTGCAGATATATCTGTCTTCTTTCATCCTTCTCTCTGTCATAAACAACATACTACACTCCCCACACCTTTCTCCATGGATGTCTCAGCATTCTCTTGCCCTTCTCTTTCATACATTACGTACTACAGCTACCTGGAGAGAAGTTTTTCAAGGCCAGCGACATCTCTGCAGGTACAAGCAAACTTGAATATGTTGGCTCCTGATATGGCTAATGATCTGGCAGCCAGCAGACGCAGCATTTCATTCTGTGTAGGCTGTGAGTAGGCTAGCAACTGGTGACTCCAGACTTCAAGCCAACAGCAGCTGCAAACATTCACAGATAACACAGACAGCTCAAACACAAGCATCTAAGTCAGACAGAAAAGGGGCTGACATAGTTGCCAGGTTTGACACTGCTGTCAACTAAAAGCTAGGATTAACGACTGTCAGCTAAAAGCTAGGATTATAAATGTCAGCTAAAACCTAGGATTAATGACTTTCAGCTTAAAGCTGAGATTATGACTGTCAGCTAAAAGCTGGGATTATGAATGTCAGCTAAAACCTAGGATTAATGACTTTCAGCTTAAAGCTGAGATTATGAATGTCAGCTAAAAGCTGGGATTATGAATGTCAGCTAAAACCTAGGATTAATTACTGTCAGCTTAAAGCTGGGATTATGAATGTCAGCTAAAAGCTGGGATTATGAATGTCAGCTAAATGCTAGTATTAACGACTGTCAGCTAAAAGCTAGGATTATGAATGTCAGCTAAAACCTAGGATTAATGACTGTCAGCTTAAAGCTGGGATTATGAATGTCAGCTAAAAGCTTGGATTATGAATGTCAGCTAAAAGCTGGGATTATGAATGTCAGCTAAAAGCTGGAATTATGAATGTCAGCTAAAAGCTAGGATTATGAATGTCAGCTAAAAGCTAGGATTAACGACTGTCAGCTAAAAGCTAGGATTAACAACTGTCAGCTAAAAGCTAGGATTAACGACTGTCAGCTAAAAGCTAGGATTAACAACTGTCAGCTAAAAGCTAGGATTAACAGCTGGCATTATAAATGTTGGCTTAAAAATTAGGATTAATGATCATCACCTAAAAACTAAGATTGTGACTGACTCCAAAAGGATTAACTCTTTCTGGCCCATGAATTTTGACAGACTTAGCTCACATTAATTCCCCTTTACAAACACGGCAAAGGGGTGGTGTTAAAAAGGAAAGAAAAAAAGGCAATTGAGAATGTAATATATTTATAATCCCTACAAAAGTATTTACTTTTTAAAAAGGAACGAATGTACATTTTCAATCTGGTGATGTATTTTTGTTTAATTCTGTTATAAATAGTAGAAACAATGAATTCAGCAGGTGTTATGTTGACTGAGACAAAATGTTAACCCCCCCCCCCCCCCCAAAAAAAAAATCTTTACTAACCACGGTTCTGCAGCCACACGACCATGGTTCTGCAGCCACAAGAGCATGGTTCTGCAGCCACAAGAGCATGGTTCTGCAGCCACAAGAGCATGGTTCTGCAGCCACACGACCATGGTTCTGCAGCCACACGACCATGGTTCTGCAGCCACACGACCATGGTTCTGCAGCCACACGACCATAGTTCTGCAGCCACACGACCATGGTTCTGCAGCCACAAGACCATGGTTCTGCAGCCACAAGAGCATGGTTCTGCAGCCACAAGACCATGGTTCTGCAGCCACAAGACCATGGTTCTGCAGCCACAAGACCATGGTTCTGCAGCCACACGACCATGGTTCTGCAGCCACACGACCATGGTTCTGCAGCCACACGACCATGGTTCTGCAGCCACACGACCATGGTTCTGCAGCCACAAGAGCATGGTTCTGCAGCCACAAGAGCATGGTTCTGCAGCCACATGACCATGGTTCTGCAGCCACAAGAGCATGGTTCTGCAGCCACAAGAGCATGGTTCTGCAGCCACACGACCATGGTTCTGCAGCGACACGACCATGGTTCTGCAGCCACACGACCATGGTTCTGCAGCCACAAGAGCATGGTTCTGCAGCCACAAGAGCATGGTTCTGCAGCCACACGACCATGGTTCTACAGCCACACGACCATGGTTCTGCAGCCACACGACCATGGTTCTGCAGCCACACAACCATGGTTCTGCAGCCACAAGAGCATGGTTCTGCAGCCACACGACCATGGATCTGCAGCCACAAGAGCATGGTTCTGCAGCCCCGCGACCATGGTTCTGCAGCCACGCGACCATGGTTCTGCAGCCACAAGAGCATGGTTCTGCAGCCACACGACCATGGTTCTGCAGCCACACGACCATGGTATTGCAGCCACACGACCATGGATCTGCAGCCACAAGACCATGGTTCTGCAGCCACACGACCATGGTTCTGCAGCCACAAGAGCATGGTTCTGCAGCCACAAGAGCATGGTTCTGCAGCCACAAGACCATGGTTCTGCAGCCACAAGAGCATGGTTCTGCAGCCACAAGAGCATGGTTCTGCAGCCACACGACCATGGTTTCTGCAGCTGCACACGACCATGGTTCTGCAGCCACACACGACCATGGTTCTGCAGCCACAAGAGCATGGTTCTGCAGCCACAAGAGCATGGTTCTGCAGCCACACGACCATGGTTCTGCAGCCACACGACCATGGTTCTGCAGCCACAAGAGCATGGTTCTGCAGCCACAAGAGCATGGTTCTGCAGCCACAAGACCATGGTTCTGCAGCCACACGACCATGGTTCTGCAGCCACACGACCATGGTTCTGCAGCCACACGACCATGGTTCTGCAGCCACAAGACCATGGTTCTGCAGCCACAAGAGCATGGTTCTGCAGCCACAAGACCATGGTTCTGCAGCCACAAGAGCATGGTTCTGCAGCCACAAGAGCATGGTTCTGCAGCCACACGACCATGGTTCTGCAGCCACACGACCATGGTTCTGCAGCCACACGACCATGGTTCTGCAGCCACAAGAGCATGGTTCTGCAGCCACAAGAGCATGGTTCTGCAGCCACACGACCATGGTTCTGCAGCCACACAGACCATGGTTCTGCAGCCACACGACCATGGTTCTGCAGCCACAAGACCATGGTTCTGCAGCCACAAGAGCATGGTTCTGCAGCCACACGACCATGGTTCTGCAGCCACAAGAGCATGGTTCTGCAGCCACGCGACCATGGTTCTGCAGCCACGCGACCATGGTTCTGCAGCCACAAGAGCATGGTTCTGCAGCCACAAGACCATGGTTCTGCAGCCACACGACCATGGTTCTGCAGCCACACGACCATGGTTCTGCAGCCACAAGACCATGGTTCTGCAGCCACACGACCATGGTTCTGCAGCCACAAGACCATGGTTCTGCAGCCACACGACCATGGTTCTGCAGCCACACGACCATGGTTCTGCAGCCACACAAGACCATGGTTCTGCAGCCACACGACCATGGTTCTGCAGCCACAAGACCATGGTTCTGCAGCCACAAGAGCATGGTTCTGCAGCCACAAGAGCATGGTTCTGCAGCCACCACAAGAGCATGGTTCTGCAGCATGGTTCTGCAGCCACACGACCATGGTTCTGCAGCCACACGAGCATGGTTCTGCAGCCACAAGACCATGGTTCTGCAGCCACAAGAGCATGGTTCTGCAGCCACAAGACCATGGTCTCTGCAGCCACACAGACCATGGTTCTGCAAGAGCCACAAGAGCATGGTTCTGCAGCCACAAGACCATGGTTCTGCAGCCACAAGACCATGGTTTCTTCAACGCAGCCACACGACCATGGTTCTGCAGCCACAAGACCATGGTTCTGCAGCCACAAGACCATGGTTCTGCAGCCACAAGACCATGGTTCTGCAGCCCACAAGACCATGGTTCTGCAGCCACAAGAGCATGGTTCTGCAGCCACAAGCCACGCAGCCACCATGGTTCTGCAGCCACAAGACCATGGTTCTGCAGCCACAAGAGCATGGTTCTGCAGTTCTGCAGCCACAAGAGCATGGTTCTGCAGCCACACGACCATGGTTCTGCAGCCACACGACCATGGTTCTGCAGCCACAAGAGCATGGTTCTGCAGCCACAAGAGCATGGTTCTGCAGCCACAACGACCATGGTTCTGCCACAAGCAGCCACCATGGTTCTGCAGCCACAAGACCATGGTTCTGCAGCCACAAGACCATGGTTCTGCAGCCACAAGAGCATGGTTCTGCAGCCACAAGACCATGGTTCTGCAGCCACAAGACCATGGTTCTGCAGCCACAAGACCATGGTTCTGCAGCCACGACCATGGTTCTGACAAGAGCATGGTTCTGCAGCCACAAACGAGCATGGTTCTGCAGCCACACCACGCATGGTTCTGCAGCCCATGGTTCTGCAGCATGGCCACACAACCATGGTTCTGCAGCCACACGACCACGGATCTGCAGCCACAAGACCACGGTTCTGCAGCCACACGACCATGGTTCTGCAGCCACAAGAGCATGGTTCTGCAGCCACAAGAGCATGGTTCTGCAGCCACAAGAGCATGGCTCTGCAGCCACACGACCATGGTTCTGCAGCCACAAGACCATGGTTCTGCAGCCACACGACCATGGTTCTGCAGCCACACGACCACGGTTCTGCAGCCACAAGACCATGGTTCTGCAGCTACAAGAGCATGGTTCTGCAGCCACAAGAGCATGGTTCTGCAGCCACAAGAGCATGGTTCTGCAGCCACAAGAGCATGGTTCTGCAGCCACAAGAGCATGGTTCTGCAGCCACAAGGGCATGGTTCTGCAGCCACAAGAGTACTGAACATCTACATTTAAAAATACAACTTTAAAGTTGATTCAGTTTCCTAAAAATTCAAAAGTTATAAGATGTTTCTGTGTTTGTTTTTCACTCAGATGCTGAACAAAATTTCAAAGAAAACTAGGCTATCCTCCGAATAACGGTAATGATGGCGGCCGCAAAATATCCTTTTGAGCCAAAGTTACGTGTCAATGCGCACCTCCGGCGACTTAAATTGCGGTTTTCCAGCGACTACCGCCACCGCCATGAGTCCCCCATGCCGCTCACGTGGCATGGATTGGTGCTAAACTAGATGGCTAGGACCCACGTGCAGCAGCTTCCGCATCTCCTGAAGCTTAGCCATAATGTGAGTATGGTACTGTCTGAAACAGTCTTTTTGATTAATGATTGTTTTCTTCTTCTCACAACATGTTCCAGTTTCCTTCTTGTCACAACATGTTCTAGTTCCTTTCTTCTCCCAACATGTTCCAATTTCCTTATTCTCACAACATGTTTCAGTTTCCTTCTTCTCACAACATGTGATATACTCTACCTGCTGACAGCCAGGGAGACACCAGGAGAGTTCAGACAGACTGTTGTAATGAGCAACCATACACAAATATACTCTACCTGCTGACAACCAGGGAGACACCAGGAGAGTACAGACAGACTGTTGTAATGAGCAACCATACACAAATATACTCTACCTGCTGACAACCAGGGAGACACCAGGAGAGTACAGACAGACTGTTGTAATGAGCAACCATACACAAATATATTCTACCTGCTGAGAGCCAGAGAGACACCAGGAGATCCCAGGCAGACTGTCTGCATGATGAAGTGGACCAGCTGAAACTGTGACCAACGACTAGTGAGACCTGCAGCCACAAAGTCACCAGCCTGAAGCTGTAGATGCCCCCTCAGTGCCCATCTCATCAACAGTCGGGCACATGCCAGAAGTCTGGCCACATTTGTCTCCTTGGTCATGCTCACTAACACAGCCTCCTGTACATGGAGAGTACATAAGTGTACATTATATATCACAGCCTCCTGTACATGGAGAGTACATAAGTGTACACTATATATCACAGCCACCTGTACATGGAGAGTACATAAGTGTACATTATATCTTACAGCCTCCTGTACATGGAGAGTACATAAGTGTACATTATATCTTACAGCCTCCTGTACATGGAGTTTATAAGTGTACATTATATATCACAGCCTCCTGTACATGGAGTTTATAAGTGTACATTATATATCACAGCCTCCTGTACATGGAGTTTATAAGTGTACATTATATCTTACAGCCTCCTGTACATGGAGAGTCCATAAGTGTACATTATATATCACAGCCTCCTGTACATGGAGAGTCCATAGGTGTACATTATATATCACAGCCTCCTGTACATGGAGTTTATAAATGTACATTATATACCACAGCCTCCTGTAAATGGAGAGTCCATAAGTGTACATTATATATCACAGCCTCCTGTACATGGAGAGTCCATAAGTGTACATTATATCTTACAGCCACTTGTACATGGAGAGTCCATAAGTGTACATTATATATCACAGCCTCCTGTACATGGAGAGTACATAAGTGTACATTATATATCACAGCCTCCTGTACATGGAGAGTCCATAAGTGTACATTATATATCACAACCTCCTGTACATGGAGAGTACATAAGTGTACATTATATATCACAACCTCCTGTACATGGAGTACATAAGTGTACTTTATATATCACAGCCTTCTGTACATGGGGAGTCCATAAGTGTACTTTATATATCATAAACCTATGTATATAGAGAGTCTACAAGTGTACATTATATATCACAGCCTCCTGTACATGGAGAGTCCATAAGTGTTACATTATATATCACAACCTCCTGTACATGGAGAGTCCATAAGTGTACTTTATATATCACAGCCTCCTGTACATGGAGAGTCCATAAGTGTACATTATATACCACAGCCTCCTGTAAATGGAGAGTCCATAAGTGTACATTATATATCACAGCCTCCTGTACATGGAGAGTACATAAGTGTACATTATATATCACAACCTCCTGTACATGGAGAGTACATAAGTGTACATTATATATCACAACCTCCTGTACACGGAGAGTACATAAGTGTACTTTATATATCACAGCCTTCTGTACATGGGGAGTCCATAAGTGTACTTTATATATCATAAACCTATGTATATAGAGAGTCTACAAGTGTACATTATATATCACAGCCTCCTGTACATGGAGAGTCCATAAGTGTTCGTTATATCACAACCTCCTGTACATGGAGAGTCCATAAGTGTACTTTATATATCACAGCCTCTTGTACATGGAGAGTCCATAAGTGTACATTATATATCACAACCTCCTGTACATGGAGAGTACATAAGTGTACTTTATATATCACAGCCTTCTGTACATGGAGAGTACATAAGTGTACATTATATATCACAACCTCCTGTACATGGAGAGTACATAAGTGTACATTATATAT
Organism: Candidula unifasciata; assembly: GCA_905116865.2. NCBI lineage: Eukaryota > Metazoa > Mollusca > Gastropoda > Stylommatophora > Geomitridae > Candidula > Candidula unifasciata. The sequence goes on from CAJHNH020003691.1 coordinate 303,782, forward strand.
CACAACCTCCTGTACACGGAGAGTACATAAGTGTACTTTATATATCACAGCCTTCTGTACATGGGGAGTCCATAAGTGTACTTTATATATCATACACCTATGTATATAGAGTTTATAAGTGTACATTATATATCACAGCCTCCTGTACATGGAGTTTATAAGTGTACATTATATCTTACAGCCTCCTGTACATGGAGAGTCCATAAGTGTACATTATATATCACAGCCTCCTGTACATGGAGAGTCCATAGGTGTACATTATATATCACAGCCTCCTGTACATGGAGAGTCCATAAGTGTACATTATATCTTACAGCCACTTGTACATGGAGAGTCCATAAGTGTACATTATATATCACAGCCTCCTGTACATGGAGAGTACATAAGTGTACATTATATATCACAGCCTCCTGTACATGGAGAGTCCATAAGTGTACATTATATATCACAACCTCCTGTACATGGAGAGTACATAAGTGTACATTATATATCACAACCTCCTGTACACGGAGAGTACATAAGTGTACTTTATATATCACAGCCTTCTGTACATGGGGAGTCCATAAGTGTACTTTATATATCATAAACCTATGTATATAGAGAGTCTACAAGTGTACATTATATATCACAGCCTCCTGTACATGGAGAGTCCATAAGTGTTCATTATATATCACAACCTCCTGTACATGGAGAGTCTATAAGTGTACTTTATATATCACAGCCTCTTGTACATGGAGAGTCCATAAGTGTACATTATATATCACAACCTCCTGTACATGGAGAGTACATAAGTGTACTTTATATATCACAGCCTTCTGTACATGGAGAGTACATAAGTGTACATTATATATCACAACCTCCTGTACATGGAGAGTACATAAGTGTACATTATATATCACAACCTCCTGTACACGGAGAGTACATAAGTGTACTTTATATATCACAGCCTTCTGTACATGGGGAGTCCATAAGTGTACTTTATATATCATAAACCTATGTATATAGAGAGTCTACAAGTGTACATTATATATCACAGCCTCCTGTACATGGAGAGTCCATAAGTGTTCATTATATATCACAACCTCCTGTACATGGAGAGTCCATAAGTGTACTTTATATATCACAGCCTCTTGTACATGGAGAGTCCATGAGTGTACATTATATATCACAACCTCCTGTACATGGAGAGTACATAAGTGTACTTTATATATCACAGCCTTCTGTACATGGAGAGTACATAAGTGTACATTATATATCACAACCTCCTGTACATGGAGAGTACATAAGTGTACATTATATATCACAACCTCCTGTACACGGAGAGTACATAAGTGTACTTTAAATATCACAGCCTTCTGTACATGGGGAGTCCATAAGTGTACTTTATATATCATAAACCTATGTATATAGAGAGTCTACAAGTGTACATTATATATCACAGCCTCCTGTACATGGAGAGTCCATAAGTGTTCATTATATATCACAACCTCCTGTACATGGAGAGTACATAAGTGTACATTATATATCACAACCTCCTGTACATGGAGAGTACATAAGTGTACATTATATATCACAACCTCCTGTACATGGAGAGTACATAAGTGTACATTATATATCACAGCCTCCTGTACATGGAGAGTCCATAAGTGTTCATTATATATCACAACCTCCTGTACATGGAGAGTACATAAGTGTACATTATATATCACAGCCTCCTGTACATGGAGAGTCCATAAGTGTTCATTATATATCACAACCTCCTGTACATGGAGAGTACATAAGTGTACATTATATATCACAGCCTTCTGTACATGGAGAGTCCATAAGTGTACTTTATATATCACAGCCTCCTGTACATGGAGAGTACATAAGTGTACATTATATATCACAGCCTCCTGTACATGGAGAGTCCATAAGTGTACATTATATATCACAACCTCCTGTACATGGAGAGTCCATAAGTGTTCATTATATATCACAACCTCCTGTACATGGAGAGTACATAAGTGTACATTATATATCACAGATGAAATCAGCAATAATATCCTCAGCAGTGCTAGGCCTGTTATTTGCGAGTTGTTGAGTTTTTTAAATAACCAATGTCTTGACAAAGGCTACTTCCTAGCAAGATTTAAGATTGCCAAAATATATCCATAACTAAAATCTGGTTTCTGAGATAGTCGTATGCCAGGTAACTATAGACTGATCTCCCTGTTATCGTTGCTATCGAAACTACTAGAGAAACACATCACAATATAGTATTTGAGCATTTAGATGGCAACTAACTGATACTGGATAACCAGTCTGGGTTTAGACTAAAATATTCTTGCCATACTGCCCTAACAAACATGATAAGAAACCTGTATCAGAAAATAAACAATAATAAAATATGTGGAGTGGTATTTATAGACTTTAGGAAAGCTTCTGACATGATAGACCATGATATTCTTATCAGAAAATTAGAAGCAATAAAATTTAACTCTAGACTATCAAGTTTAATAAAATCCTTCTCCTTAAATAGAAAACAAGTGATCTCATACAATCAATCCCTATCGCAGACTACCACCCTAAATACTGGAGTTACCACAAGGCTCGAGTCTTGGTCCTCTGTTATTCTATATTTACATAAATGATCTTCCTTTATATCTGACGTCGTTCTGCGATTCATTCCCAGACGACTGTACAGGCTATACAAATGCTAAAACTTCTCATGCACTAGAGGCGTCATTACAACAAGAATTAAATAGTGTACTTAAATGCAGCTGTAAAAATCGTATGCAATTTAAAAATAAATAAAACAAAGTCTATGTTAATAATGACTATACAACAAATATGTCGCTTAAATTCACAGAGAGCACTGCAACTCTACATTGGGAGGACTTAAGTGGAAAGTGTAACTGAGCATAAAGTACTAGGGGTGATCATTGATGCAAATCTAACCTTCAACTTCCATGTACAAGTCCTTATAAAACAAACAGCTAAAAAGTAATTCAGCTTTCAAAAGTTAAAAACTTGCTTGATGAAAACACTAAAAAGATATTCTATACTTCTCCAATCCAGACTTATCCAGATTATTGCTCTACAGAATGGGATGGTTGTTCCAGTTCTGTCATCAACCGGCTAACCTCACTGCAGAACCGCTCCATTCGCTTAATGAGTAATGATCATGGGACAGTCAGTTCCGAAACATATAAATGTCTTATGCTACTAACGCTCCGTGAATGCCTACTTTTCAATAAGGCTAATTTATTCAAAGTTTTTTATCCCAGAAGGCACCATACTACTTGTGGCCGTTGTTTAAATATAACAGAAGGCACCATACTACTTGTGGCCGTTGTTTAAATATAACAGAAGGCACCATACTACTTGCGGCCATTGTTTAAATATAACAGAAGGCACCACTAAATGCCTGAACATATCCAGGAGAGACCTATATAAAACAAATCTAGCATACTCAGCAGCTCAGTTGTGGAACCGTCTTTGACAACAAATCTAGCATACTCAGCATCTCAGTTGTGGAACCGTCTTTGACAACAAATCTAGCCTACTCAGCATCTCAGTTGTGGAACCGTCTTGGACAACAAATCTAGCATACTCAGCATCTCAGTTGTGGAACCGTCTTCGACAACAAATCTAGCCTACTCAGCATCTCAGTTGTGGAACCGTCTTTGACAACAAATCTAGCCTACTCAGCAGCTCAGTTGTGGAACCGTCTTCGACAACAAATCTAGCATACTCAGCATCTCAGTTGTGGAACCGTCTTTGACAACAAATCTAGCCTACTCAGCATCTCAGTTGTGGAACCGTCTTTGACAACAAATCTAGCATACTCAGCATCTCAGTTGTGGAACCGTCTTTGACAACAAATCTAGCATACTCAGCATCTCAGTTGTGGAACCGTCTTTGACAACAAATCTAGCCTACTCAGCAGCTCAGTTGTGGAACCGTCTTGGACAACAAATCTAGCATACTCAGCATCTCAGTTGTGGAACCGTCTTTGACAACAAATCTAGCATACTCAGCATCTCAGTTGTGGAACCGTCTTGGACAACAAATCTAGCATACTCAGCAGCTCAGTTGTTGAACCGTCTTCGACAACAAATCTAGCCTACTCAGCATCTCAGTTGTGGAACCGTCTTGGACAACAAATCTAGCATACTCAGCAGCTCAGTTGTGGAACCGTCTTCGACAACAAATCTAGCATACTCAGCATCTCAGTTGTGGAACCGTCTTTGACAACAAATCTAGCCTACTCAGCATCTCAGTTGTGGAACCGTCTTTGACAACAAATCTAGCATACTCAGCAGCTCAGTTGTGGAACCGTCTTTGACAACAAATCTAGCATACTCAGCAGCTCAGTTGTGGAACCGTCTTCGACAACAAATCTAGCATACTCAGCAGCTCAGTTGTGGAACCGTCTTGGACAACAAATCTAGCATACTCAGCATCTCAGTTGTGGAACCGTCTTTGACAACAAATCTAGCCTACTCAGCATCTCAGTTGTGGAACCGTCTTTGACAACAAATCTAGCATACTCAGCAGCTCAGTTGTGGAACCGTCTTGGACAACAAATCTAGCATACTCAGCATCTCAGTTGTGGAACCGTCTTTGACAACAAATCTAGCCTACTCAGCATCTCAGTTGTGGAACCGTCTTTGACAACAAATCTAGCATACTCAGCAGCTCAGTTGTGGAACCGTCTTTGACAACAAATCTAGCCTACTCAGCATCTCAGTTGTGGAACCGTCTTGGACAACAAATCTAGCATACTCAGCATCTCAGTTGTGGAACCGTCTTTGACAACAAATCTAGCATACTCAGCATCTCAGTTGTGGAACCGTCTTGGACAACAAATCTAGCATACTCAGCAGCTCAGTTGTGGAACCGTCTTCGACAACAAATCAAAAATAAAAGTAGTCCCTATAAATACAATCATAAACTGTTTGAACATTATTGGAGCACAACTCATAGCATGTTGAGAAAGATGAAGACAGGCATGCTTTGTGTACAGTGGTAAGCATCACTTCAGAGGTCCCGGGTAGTTAGCATCCTTTGGATATTTTCTCCAGGTGACGCCGGTGTGTTGGGAAATGAGCAGGCAGATAGACTGGATGGCTCTGCACCACATGGTGGTGAATTGATGTATGACAAGCTAGATTTTGTGAGGGTCCTTTAGGAATGAGTGTGTGAATGTGAAGATAGATCATTATGGTCTGAGGAGAATGGCGCTGCTAGGAGTTACTAGGGGATGTGGCCGACGCTCAACACTTAGGCGAAGGATGAGACGGATATACAATCAGTTTGCTACTGGTGCCATCAATATTGGTACTCTTCGCTTGCTGCTGAAGATGGGGACGGAGCACTTATAGAAGTGTTCCGAGTGCTGTGATGTCGATTCCTAATACAATATTCAACATTTTTATCTGAGCACAGATTTTACACCCCCATAAAAAGATTTTAAAATAATTATACTTTAGAAATAGTGCTTATTTTTCCTAGAATTATTACAGTTACTACTGTGGTCGTAAATGTGTACATTCCAGTGCTTATATTGAATATTTGGATGCTATTGATTTTCATTATTACTTGACATGTAAATGAAATGATGTATGAAGGGAATGAGACTAGAGGGGCAGAATTTTAGACGAGCCTGTGTTCCGGATTTTTAACCCTTTGAAAATAAATTGTTGTTGGTTGGTTCGTTCATGTATCTGATGTAATAATATTATGTGATCTACTTTAACTGGACCTGAAGAAACACATCTATCTGACATAATTATACTATGTGATCTACTGGAACATGACCTCAAGAAACACATGTATCTGATATAATTATACTATGTGATCTACTGTAACATGACCTCAAGAAACACATGTATCTGACGTAATTATACTATGTGATCTACTGTAACATGACCTCAAGAAACACATGTATCTGACATAATTATACTATGTGATCTACTGTAACATGACCTCAAGAAACACATGTATCTGACATATTTATACAATGTGATCTGTTGTAACATAACCTCATGAAACACATGTATCTGACATAATTATACAATGTGATCTACTGTAACATGACCTCAAGAAACACATGTATCTGACATATTTATACTATGTGATCTACTGTAACATGACCTCAAGAAACACATGTATCTGATATAATTATTCAATGTGATCTACTGTAACATGACCTCAAGAAACACATGTATCTGACATAATTATACTATGTGATCTACTGTAACATGACCTCAAGAAACACATGTATCTGATATAATTATACAATGTGATCTACTGTAACATGACCTCAAGAAACACATGTATCTGACATAATTATACAATGTGATCTACTGTAACATGACCTCAAGAAACACATGTATCTGACATAATTATACTATGTGATCTACTGTAACATGACCTCAAGAAACACATGTATGTGACATAATTATACTATGTGATCTACTGTAACATGACCTCAAGAAACACATGTATGTGACATAATTATACTATGTGATCTACTGTAACATGACCTCAAGAAACACATGTATGTGACATAATTATACTATGTGATCTACTGTAACATGACCTCAAGAAACACATGAATGTGACATAATTATACTATGTGATCTACTGTAACATGACCTCAAGAAACACATGTATGTGACATAATTATACTATGTGATCTACTGTAACATGACCTCAAGAAACACATGTATCTGACATAATTATACTATGTGATCTACTGTAACATGACCTCAAGAAACACATGTATGTGACATAATTATACTATGTGATCTACTGTAACATGACCTCAAGAAACACATGTATCTGACATAATTATACTATGTGATCTACTGTAACATGACCTCAAGAAAAACATGTATGTGACATAATTATACTATGTGATCTACTGTAACATAACCTCAAGAAACACATGTATGTGACAAAATTATACAATGTGATCTACTGTAACATGACCTCAAGAAACACATGTATCTGATATAATTATACTATGTGATCTACTGTAACATGACCTCAAGAAACACATGTATCTGATATAATTATACTATGTGATCTACTGTAACAGGACTGACCTGAATGCCAGCATCTGTGATCAGGTCATGGGTAGCTTGCAGACACCCCAGAGCTGCCTGTCTCAAGTCCTCCTGTGGGGACTGCAGTGTCTCCAACAGTAGCTGAGGTAGCTGATGTGTCAATGCTGGTGCTAGAACACTGCTAGCTCTGTGGATGGCTGTCAGTGTCTGCAGACAATGCTTCAGACATAGGTCCCTGTCAATCTGGAAGTAGACATGTCACTCCAATAGTCTGCGTACAGGGTTGACACAAGCACACATGCCCACATTCAAAAACATACCTGTCTAGTTCTGTGCACAGCTGACAGACACATTCATATACATACCTGTCTAGTTATGTGTATAGCTCACACACACACACAACCAAAAACACACACACACACATATAAATATATATATATATATACACACACACATATATATATATATACCTATATATTTCTATGTATAGCGTGTGCGTGTGCACATACACACACACAAACTAATTCTGTGTTAGCTGGGTGTTCTCTAACTGTTTACATGTGTCTTACTTGACCCACACTAGGTGTTCTCTAACTGTTTACATTTGTACAATCTAACCCACACTGGGTGTTCTCTAACTGTTTACATTTGTACAATCTAACCCACACTGGGTGTTCTCTAACTGTTCACATTTGTACAATCTAACCCACACTGGGTGTTCTCCAACTGTTCACATTTATACAATCTAACCCACACTGGGTGTTCTCTAACTGTTCACATTTATACAATCTAACCCACACTGGGTGTTCTCTAACTGTTCACATTTATACAATCTAACCCACACTAGGTGTTCTCTAACTGTTCACATTTGTACAATCTAACCCACACTGGGTGTTCTCTAACTGTTCACATTTGTACAATCTAACCCACACTGGGTGTTCTCTAACTGTTTACATTTGTACAATCTAACCCACACTGGGTGTTCTCTAACTGTTTACATTTGTACAATCTAACCCACACTAGGTGTTCTCTAACTGTTCACATTTGTACAATCTAACCCACACTAGGTGTTCTCTAACTGTTCACATTTATACAATCTAACCCACACTAGGTGTTCTCTAACTGTTTACATTTGTACAATCTAACCCACACTGGGTGTTCTCTAACTGTTTACATTTGTACAATCTAACCCACACTAGGTGTTCTCTAACTGTTCACATTTGTACAATCTAACCCACACTAGGTGTTCTCTAACTGTTCACATTTGTACAATCTAACCCACACTGGGTGTTCTCTAACTGTTCACATTTGTACAATCTAACCCACACAGGGTGTTCTCTAACTGTTCACATTTATACAATCTAACCCACACTGGGTGTTCTCTAACTGTTCACATTTGTACAATCTAACCCACACTGGGTGTTCTCTAACTGTTCACATTTATACAATCTAACCCACACTGGGTGTTCTCTAACTGTTCACATTTATACAATCTAACCCACACTGGGTGTTCTCTAACTGTTCACATTTGTACAATCTAACCCACACTGGGTGTTCTCTAACTGTTCACATTTGTACAATCTAACCCACACTAGGTGTTCTCTAACTGTTCACATTTGTACAATCTAACCCACACTGGGTGTTCTCTAACTGTTCACATTTGTACAATCTAACCCACACTGGGTGTTCTCTAACTGTTCACATTTATACAATCTAACCCACACTGGATGTTCTTGGTTTACTTGTGTACAATATGACTCACACTGATGTTTTCTGTTTACATGTGTACAACTTGACCCATTCTGGATGTTCTCTAACTATTGACATCTGTACAACTTGACCCATACTGTATGTTCTCCATTTACATTTGTACTGTTCATCATGTCTGTATACACAAGTAATAAGCACACAACAAAAAGCGTCACCTGGAAAAGGATATCTGATGTAGCAACTGTCCCCAGGCAGACTTGCACCAACTGCCAAAGTTTGTCAAGCAATGGAAGATCAGGCTGTGATCTGGCCAAGGCCAGTTGGATGATGTGTAGAGATACAGACACAGGAAGCAGGCAGGATGGCAAGCCTAACAGCAGCCAGTCATTCTTCACAACAAACATCAGTAGCTCTTTGCTCATGTAACCACTGAAGAGAAAACATTCAACAACTGTAGCAAACAACAAACACCAGTAGCTCTTTGCTCATGTAACCACTGAAGAGAAAACATTCAACAACTATAGCAAACAACAAACATCAGTAGCTCTTTGCTCATGTAACCACTGAAGAGAAAACATTCAACAACTATAGCACACAACAAACATCAGTAGCTCTTTGCTCATGTGATCACTGAAGAGAAAACATTCAACAACTATAGCACACAACAAACATCAGTAGCTCTTTGCTCATGTGATCACTGAAGAGAAAACATTCAACAACTATAGCAAACAACAAACATCAGTTGCTTTTTGCTCATGTGATCACTGAAGAGAAAACATTCAACAACTATAGCAAACAACAAACATCAGTAGCTCTTTGCTCATGTGATCACTGAAGAGAAAACATTTAACAACTATAGCACACAACAAACATCAGTAGCTCTTTGCTCATGTGATCACTGAAGAGGAAACATTCAACAACTGTAGCACACAACAAACATCAGTTGCTCTTTGCTCATGTGATCACTGATGAGGAAACATTCAACAACTGTAGCAAACAACAAACATCAGTAGCTCTTTGCTCATGTGATCACTGAAGAGGAAACATTCAACAACTGTAGCAAACAACAAACATCAGTAGCTCTTTGCTGATGTGATCACTGAAGAGAAAACATTCAACAACTGTAGCAAACAACAAACATCAGTAGCTCTTTGCTTATGTGACCACTAGGGGATCTGGCAGATGCTCAACACTAATGGGAAGGCGAGAGGGAGTTACAATCAGAGTTACTGGTGACATCGGAATAGAAACTTTCACTTGCTGCTGAAGATGGGGATGGAGCACTTATGGGAGTGTCCCGAATGCTATGGTGTGATTATTAATTCAACATTTTTGTATGTAACCCTTGAATTTAAAACATTCAATAACTGTAGCCCACAAAAAACATCAGTAGCTCTTTGCTCATGTAAAACATGTCATATCTAGCAATATAATATAAACACATCATTCCTAGCAACATCAACATCTCATATCTAACAACATAATATAAACACATTATATTTGGAAAAACGATCTAAACATGTTATATCTTGCAATCTAACATAAAAAATGCCATAACTAGCAGTATAAAAATAAACATGTCACATTAAGCAACATAAAATAAACATGTCGTATCTGGAAATATGAACCAAACATGTTATATCTTGCAGTATAACATAAACATGTTATTTCTTGCAGTATAACATACACATGTCATATCTAGTAGCACACACACACAAAAAGTCCTATCTGGCAACATAAAAGAAAACATGTCATATCCAGCAACATAGAATAAACATGACACATCTAGCAACATAAAATAAACATGTCATATCTAGCAACATAAAATAAACATGTCATATCCAGCAACATAGAATAAACATGACACATCTAACAACATAAAATAAACATGTCATATCTAGTAACATATCATAAACATGTCATATCTAGCAACATAAAATAAACATGTCATATCTAGTAACATATCATAAACATGTCATATCTAGCAACATAAAATAAACATAAAATAAACATGTCATATCTAGTAACATATCATAAACATGTCATATCTAGCAACATAAAAAAGTCATATCTAGCAACATAAAATAAACATGTCATATCTAGCAACATAACATAAAAATGTTATATCTAGGAACTTAATATAAACATGTCTTATCTTGCAACATTATATAAACATTTCATATCTAGCAACAAAACATAAACAATTCATATCTAGCACATAACATAAACATGTCTTATCTTGCCACATAACATGAACATGTCTTATCTGGCAACATAATATAAACACATAATTTCTAGCAAAACAACAAGATATCTGTAGAGCCTGTAAACAAATGTCTACTCCTGTCATACAGTGCTAACTGGGGACTCAACATGAGATATCTTGACATATAACATAAACATGACATATCTTGCAACATAATATAAACACATAATTTCTAGTAAAACAACAAGATATCTGTAGAACCTGTAAACAAATGTCTGCTCCTGTCATACAGTGCTAACTGGGGACTCAACATGTGAATGTGTGTAGCTGTGATATAACACCTACCTGATGATCTCTGATGACATGAAGCAATGAACACACAGCAGCCAGCCATGCAGTTCATTCATCTTGATGTTTCTGTTCCCAATCTTCTGTAGAATATTGCTAAGTGTTTCATCAGCCATGTCCAAAGCAGATAATGCCACATATGCTTGGCCAGACAACTTGCGCAGAGAGTAGATGGGGCTTGACATCAAATATGTGACTGAATCTGTCAGCAAGCTTCGACAGCTGCAACAAAATTTGTCTCAATCTTCAACATACATGTGGCAAATTCTTCTACTAGTACTGCTAGGATCTCTAAACATTCTTGCAGTTATTGTCTTTATTTAAATCGGGCACAGTTAAACATCACATACTGCACTCAGCCGATGTATACCGCCACCGCCGAGAGTATCCCCCACGCCGCTCACGCGGCGTGAATTGAGGCTAAACTAGATGGCTGGGACTCACGAGCAAAGCTGCAGGAGATGCGGAAGCTGCTGCTCATGAGTCCCAGCCATCTAGTTTAGCCCCAGTCCATGCCGCATGAGCGTGGGGTATACTCTCGGCGGTTGCAGTAGTTGCCGGAAGTCCGCAAATTAGGTCGCCGGAAGTGCGCAATTGACATGTGACTGAGGCCCTGTTTTTGGCCACCATAATATGTGCCGGTGTTTTGGAGGATAGCCCTTTAGTGCATTCAGATCTTTTTTGGACCCTTGTCACAACTTCCTCTATGTGATCCTTGAAAGAGAAACTTTTGTCAAAGGTGATTCCCAGGTACTGCAGTCTGCTGTCTCTTTTGATGTCACTGCCATTTATTTTGAGTCTGGGAACATCAGCTCTGACAATCCTGATGTCCAAAGAACACCACAGGACAGTTGCCTTTTCTGGGTTGATTACAGCACTCATCTCTGTACACCAGCCGATCATCATATCTACTGTCACATGTAACTCTTGAGTAATTTGATTCTGATCTCTCCCCTCCCATGATCTCTCCCGCTCAATTACCAATTACCATGATCTGAAAAGGTCAAGAAATTTTGCTTGTGGTTTCAGGGAGACCAATTACCAATTACTTGTGCTATATAATAATGGATCTGAAAAGGTCAAGCTAAATGACAGTGTTGTGTTGACTTACCCACATGCTCAAGTTGTCACACACAAAGTGCAGCAGCTGTGGAAACTGGGCTAAAAATACTTCCAGGCTCAAGCCTCTACTGCTGCCATCTTGGCTTTTCTGTCCAAATATTTTGGTCATCAGAGTACCTGTGGTTGCAATGCACATTATTCCTGGTCACTCACGTATCATCACGATTCTACTGCATTAATGTACATTTACTGTTGTCACTCATGTATCATCACCATTCTATTGCAGTAATATACATTTATTGTTGTCACTCATGTATCATCACCATTCTACTGCAGTAATATACATTTATTGTTGTCACTCATGTATCATCACCATTCTACTGCAGTAATATACATTTATTGTTGTCACTCATGTCTCATCATAATTTTACTGCAGTAATATACATTTCCTGTTGTCACTCATGTATCATTACCATTCTACTGCAGTAATATACATTTACTGTTGTCACTCACGTATCATCAACATTCTACTGCAGTAATATACATTTACTGTTGTCACTCACATATCATCACCGTTCTACTGTAGTAATATACATTTACTGTTGTCACTCACATATCATCACCATTCTACTGCAGTAATATATATTTACTGTTGTCACTTATGTATCATCACCATTCTACTGCAGTAAGTAACATTTATTGTTGTCACTCACATATCATCACAATTCTACCATAGTAATATACATTTACTGTTGTCACTCACATATCATCACCGCTCTACTGTAGTAAAATACATTTACTGTTGTCACTCACATATCATCACCATTCTACTATAGTAATATACATTTACTGTTGTCACTTATGTATCATCACCATTCTACTGCAGTAATTAACATTTACTGTTGTCACTCACATATCATCACAATTCTACCATAGTAATATACATTTACTGTTGTCATTCACGTATCATCACCATTCTACTATAGTAATATACATTTACTGTTGTCCCTCATGTATCACCACCACTCTACTGCAGCAATATATGTTTAATGTACTGGTTACATTCTCTGACTCCTGTCCTGGTTGCACTCTCTCTTCTGTCCTGGTTACACTTTCTGACTCCTGTCCTGGTTACACTCTCTGACTCCTGTCCTGGTCACACTCTCTGACTCCTGTCCTGGTTACACTCTCTGACCCCTGTCCTGGTTACACTCTCTGGCCCCTGTCCTGGTTACACTCTTTGACTCCTGTCCTAGTTACACTCTCTGACCCCTGTCCTGATTACACTCTCTGACTCCTGTCCTGGTTACACTTTCTGACTCCTGTCCTGGTTACACTCTCTGACTCCTGTCCTGGTCACACTCTCTGACTCCTGTCCTGGTTACACTCTCTGACCCCTGTCCTGGTTACACTCTCTGGCCCCTGTCCTGGTTACACTCTTTGACTCCTGTCCTGGTTACACTCTCTGACTCCTGTCCTGGTTACACTCTTTGACTCCTGTCCTGGTTACACTCTCTGACTCCTGTCCTGGTTACACTCTCTGACCCCTGTCCTAGTTACACTCTGTCCTGGTTGACTCTCTGACTCCTGTCTGATTACACTCTTTGACTCCTGTCCTGATTACACTCTCTGACTCCTCCTGGTTACACTGGTTGACTCCTCTCTGATTACACTCCTGTCCTGTCCTGATTACACTCTCTGACTCCTGTCCTGATTACACTCTCTGACTCCTGTCCTGATTACACTCTCTGACTCCTGTCCTGATTACACTCTCTGACTCCTGTCCTGATTACACTCTCTGACTCCTGTCCTGGATTTACACTCTCTGACTGACTCCTGTCCTGATTACACTCTCTGACTCCTGTCCTGGTTACACTCTCTGACTCCTGTCCTGGTTTACACTCTCTGACTCCTGTCCTGATTACACTCTCTGACCCCTGTCCTGATTACACTCTCTGACTCCTGTCCTGATTACACTCTCTGACCCCTGTCCTGATTACACTCTCTGACTCCTGTCCTGGTTACACTCTTTGACACTCTGGTTACACTCTCTGACCCTGTCCTGGTTACACTCTCTGACTCCTGTCCTGGTTACACTCTCTGACTCCTGTCCTGATTACACTCTCTGACTCCTGTCCTGATTACACTCTCTGACTCCTGTCCTGACTCTTACACTCTCTGACTCCTGTCCTGATTACACTCTCTGACTCCTGTCCTGGTTACACTCTCTGACTCCTGTCCTGATTACACTCTCTGACTCCTGTCCTGATTACACTCTCTGACTCCTGTCCTGATTACACTCTTTGACTGTTACACTCTGTACTCCCTGATTGACTCCTGTCCTGTCCTGTTACACTCTCTGACTCCTGTCCTGGTTACACTCTCCTGTCCTGACTCCTGTCCTGATTACACTCCTGTCCTGACTCCTGTCCTGGTTACACTCTCTGACTCCTGTCCTGGTTACACTCTCTGACTCCTGTCCTGGTTACACTCTCTGACTCCTGTCCTGATTACACTCTCTGACTCCTGTCCTGGTTACACTCTCTGACTCCTGTCCTGATTACACTCTTTGACTCCTGTCCTGGTTACACTCTCTGACTCCTGTCCTGGTTACACTCTCTGACCCCTGTCCTGATTACACTCTTTGACTCCTGTCCTGATTACACTCTTTGACTCCTGTCCTGGTTACACTCTCTGACTCCTGTCCTGATTACACTCTCTGACTCCTGTCCTGGTTACACTCTCTGACTCCTGTCCTGATTACACTCTCTGACTCCTGTCCTGGTTACACTCTCTGACTCCTGTCCTGATTACACACTCTGTCCTGACTCCTGTCCTGATTACACTCTCTGACTCCTGTCCTGATTACACTCTCTGACTCCTGTCCTGATTACACTCTTTGACTCCTGTCCTGGTTACACTCTCTGACTCCTGTCCTGGTTACACTCTCTGACTCCTGTCCTGATTACACTCTCTGACTCCTGTCCTGATTACACTCTCTGACTCCTGTCCTGATTACACTCTCTGACTCCTGTCCTGATTACACTCTCTGACTCCTGTCCTGATTACACTCTTTGACTCCTGTCCTGATTACACTCTCTGACTCCTGTCCTGATTACACTCTCTGACTCCTGTCCTGGTTACACTCTCTGACTCCTGTCCTGATTACACTCTTTGACTCCTGTCCTGGTTACACTCTCTGACTCCTGTCCTGATTACACTCTCTGACTCCTGTCCTGATTACACTCTCTGACTCCTGTCCTGATTACACTCTCTGACTCCTGTCCTGATTACACTCTCTGACTCCTGTCCTGATTACACTCTCTGACTCCTGTCCTGATTACACTCTCTGACTCCTGTCCTGGTTACACTCTCTGACTCCTGTCCTGATTTACACTCTTTGACTCCTGTCCTGTCCTGATTTACACTCTTTGACTCCTGTCCTGGTTACACTCTCTGACTCCTGTCCTGATTACACTCTTTGACTCCTGTCCTGGTTACACTCTCTGACTCCTGTCCTGATTACACTCTCTGACTCCTGTCCTGGTTACACTCTTTGACTCCTGTCCTGGTTACACTCTCTGACTCCTGTCCTGATTACACTCTTTGACTCCTGTCCTGATTACACTCTCTGACTCCTGTCCTGATTACACTCTTCTGACTCTGACTCTCCTGTCCTGATTACACTCTCTGACTCCTGTCCTGATTACACTCTTTGACTCCTGTCCTGGTTACACTCTCTGACTCCTGTCCTGGTTACACTCTCTGACTCCTGTCCTGATTACACTCTCTGACTCCTGTCCTGTTACACTCTCTACACTCTCTTTGACTCCTGTCCTGATTACACTCTCTGACTCCTGTCCTGATTACACTCTCTGACTCCTGTCCTGATTACACTCTCTGACTCCTGTCCTGGTTACACTCTCTGACTCCTGTCCTGGTTACACTCTCTGACTCCTGTCCTGATTACACTCTGGTTACACTCTCTGACTCCTGTCCTGATTACACTCTCTGACTCCTGTCCTGATTACACTCCTGTCCTGACTCTCTGACTCCTGTCCTGATTACACTCTCTGACTCCTGTCCTGGTTACACTCTTTGACTCCTGTCCTGATTACACTCTCTGACTCCTGTCCTGGTTACACTCTCTGACTCCTGTCCTGATTACACTCTCTGACTCCTGTCCTGATTACACTCTCTGACCCCTGTCCTGGTTACACTCTCTGACTCCTGTCCTGGTTACACTCTCTGACTCCTGTCCTGATTACACTCTCTGACCCCTGTCCTGGTTACACTCTCTGACCCCTGTCCTGATTACACTCTCTGACTGTCCTGTCCTGATTACACTCTCTGACCCCTCCTGGTTACACTCCCTGTCCTGGTTACACTCTCTGACTCCTGTCCTGATTACACTCTCTGACTCCTGTCCTGGTTGACTCTCTGACTCCTGTCCTGATTACACTCTCTGACTCCTGTCCTGATTACACTCTCTGACTCCTGTCTTGGTTACACTCTTTGACTCCTGTCCTGGTTACACTCTCTGACCCCTGTCCTGATTACACTCTCTGACTCCTGTCTTGGTTACACTCTTTGACTCCTGTCCTGGTTACACTCTCTGACTCCTGTCCTGATTACACTCTCTGACTCCTGTCCTGGTTACACTCTCTGACTCCTGTCCTGATTACACTCTCTGACTCCTGTCCTGATTACACTCTCTGACCCCTGTCCTGATTACACTCTCTGACTCCTGTCCTGGTTACACTCTCTGACTCCTGTCCTGATTACACTCTCTGACTCCTGTCTTGGTTACACTCTCTGACCCCTGTCCTGATTACACTCTCTGACTCCTGTCTTGGTTACACTCTCTGACTCCTGTCCTGATTACACTCTCTGACTCCTGTCTTGGTTACACTCTCTGACCCCTGTCCTGATTACACTCTCTGACTCCTGTCCTGATTACACTCTCTGACTCCTGTCTTGGTTACACTCTTTGACTCCTGTCCTGGTTACACTCTCTGACCCCTGTCCTGATTACACTCTCTGACTCCTGTCCTGGTTACACTCTCTGACTCCTGTCCTGATTACACTCTCTGACTCCTGTCCTGATTACACTCTCTGACCCCTGTCCTGATTACACTCTTTGACTCCTGTCCTGATTACACTCTCTGACCCCTGTCCTGATTACACTCTCTGACCCCTGTCCTGATTACACTCTTTGACCCCTGTCCTGGTTACACTCTTTGACTCCTGTCCTAGTTACACTCTCTGACCCCTGTCCTGGTTACACTCTTTGACTCCTGTCCTGGTTACACTCTTTGACTCCTGTCCTGGTTACACTCTCTGACTCCTGTCTTGGTTACACTCTCTGACTCCTGTCCTGGTTACACTCTTTGACTCCTGTCCTGGTTACACTCTTTGACTCCTGTCCTGGTTACACTCTCTGACCCCTGTCCTGATTACACTCTTTGACTCCTGTCCTGGTTACACTCTTTGACTCCTGTCCTAGTTACACTCTCTGACCCCTGTCCTGGTTACACTCTTTGACTCCTGTCCTGGTTACACTCTTTGACTCCTGTCCTGGTTACACTCTTTGACTCCTGTCCTGGTTACACTCTCTGACTCCTGTCTTGGTTACACTCTTTGACCCCTGTCCTGGTTACACTCTCTGACCCCTGTCCTGATTACACTCTTTGACTCCTGTCCTGGTTACACTCTCTGACCCCTGTCCTGGTTACACTCTTTGACTCCTGTCCTGGTTACACTCTTTGACTCCTGTCTTGGTTACACTCTCTGACTCCTGTCCTGGTTACACTCTTTGACTCCTGTCTTGGTTACACTCTCTGACTCCTGTCCTGGTTACACTCTCTGACCCCTGTCCTGATTACACTCTTTGACTCCTGTCCTGGTTACACTCTTTGACCCTTGTGCAGGCTTCTGTATCATGTAGCGGCGCTGAGTGTACCCTACACCTGACATGTGTCCCTGTTGTAATGTGTCACGTGTTGTTTATCTCTCTGGAACGTGGAGTTAGTACTGAACATAAAGGAGTCAAGCCAGCTCACTGATAAGTTGTGTGGCTGCATTTCTGATAGCCCAGGAGGGTGAGTCAAAGCCCTCAACTACAAGGATGGTCATCTGGGACAGCAAAGGCAACAGCTGGGCTGCTAAACTGGCATCACTGAAGACTGTCTGTAAATATACAAAGGATTGACTTGTTGACATGGTGACTTCAACAGAATCAAGACAATCTTCAGCATGCAGGGAAACACAGTACTAGGTGCATCAAATGTTTCTCTCAGAACATCTCACAAACACAACACTTGGTGCATCAAATGTTTCTCTCAGAACATCTCACAAACACAACACTTGGTGCATCAACTGTTTCTCTCAGAACATCTCACAAACACAACACTTGGTGCATCAACTGTTTCTCTCAGAACATCTCACAAACACAACACTTGGTGCATCAACTGTTTCTCTCAGAACATCTCACAAACACAACACTTGGTGCATCAACTGTTTCTTTCAGAACATCTCATAAACAGAGTACTAGGTGCCTCAACTGTTTCTCTCAGAACATCACATAAACACAGCACTAGGTGGCTCAACTGTTTCTCTCAGAACATCTCATAAACACAACACTTGAGTCATCAACTGTTTCTCTCAGAATATCTCACAAACACAGTACTAGGTGCCCCAACTGTTTCTTTCAGAACATCTCATAAACAGAGCACTAGGTGCCTCAACTGTTTCTCTCAGAACATCACATAAACACAGCACTAGGTGGCTCAACTGTTTCTCTCAGAACATCTCATAAACAGAGCACTAGCTGTCTCAACTGTTTCTCTCAGAACATCACATAAACACAGCACTAGGTGCCTCAACTGTTTCTCTAAGAACATCACAACAAGCTCACTAAATATGATATGGCCCTAAACATCAATGTTAACCACACAGTACATCCCCAGAGACTAACAACAATATAATGTAATACAGTGATATCAATGAAGCATAGTACATAAGGAGACTTTATGAGACATTCATCACACGCGAATATCTGACACAAAACATTGTAAACATTTGAGACAACCATCAGACACAGACAAGAAAGAGGACACAGACAAGAAAGTAACTTAACGTATGAGACAACCATCACTCACTAATACTGGACACAGACAAGAAAGTAACTTAACGTATGAGACAACCATCACTCACTAATACTGGACACAGACAAGAAAGTAACTTAATGTATGAGACAACCATCACTCACTAATACTGGACACATACAAGAAAGTAACTTAACGTATGAGACAACCATCACTCACTAATACTGGACACATACAAGAAAGTAACTTAACGTATGAGACAACCATCACTCACTAATACTGGACACAGACAAGAAAGTAACTTAACGTATGAGACAACCATCACTCACTAATACTGGACACATACAAGAAAGTAACTTAACGTATGAGACAACCATCACTCACTAATACTGGACACAGACAAGAAAGTAACTTAACGTATGAGACAACCATCACTCACTAATACTGGACATAGACAAGAAAGTAACTTAACGTATGAGACAACCATCACACAACAATACCTGATACAGACAAGAAAGTAACTTGACCCTCTTAGCACGGGAAGTTTTTCAGATGTCTAGCCAAAAACATGGAGCATTTTTTCAGTAAATTTGGTTATTATTTTATTTTTTTAACACATTTCTGTTATTCTGACCCCCATGAAATAATATATTTATTTGAAGGATATAGATTGAAGTTCATGATTTTCACAATGCCGTTAAAATTAATTGATGTATATGCAAATTATCTCATTTGCATATCTAAAAATAGAAAATTAGAATGTGAATTTTCAACTTCAATGCATGAAACATATAGCTAAAAACAAAAATAAATTTTATTTAAAATCTTTTTATTGATCTTTGGCCTTTTTACAAATGTAAGCAATTCAATAGTCAAAAACAGGTATATATATATATAACAGCAATAATATCTTTAGGTGACATGTGTTTTTGACCATCAGTCAGCACAAGAAATGGATGTGCCAGAGTGTCAACACCTTCGGGTGGATATACCCTGAGCTATGGTTGGGCTGTGGTCTGAACACAACAGCGTCCCCATCTGATTCCCCACTATTACTACTAACACTAGATCCTGCATCAGTATCAATAGAATTAGTGTCATCACTTGATTCAAATGTTTTATCAACATCAAGTTTAGGGGCAGAAACATACGAGTCAGACATACTTTTAGCGGTTCAGGTCACTATCTAAAAAATTCAACAACAATTTTCACTTTGATACCAAACACTCGAAAGTCGCCATGTGTAAAGCTAATACAGCAGTGAATATAAAAGAATCACTTTCAGTGTTTCAAAATAGGAGATTTCTTAGCGTGTCCAGGCGAAACATGATCGGGCCGATGATTGGCCGTTCCGTGTTTTTGGCCAGACATCCGCCGGCCGATAATCGGCTCGTCCGTGCTAAGAGGGTTAACATATGAGACAACCATCACACAAAAATACCTGACACAGAGAAGAAAGTAACTCAATGTATGAGACAACCATCACTCACTAATACTGGACACAGACAAGAAAGTAACTTAACGTATGAGACAACCATCACTCACTAATACTGGACACAGACAAGAAAGTAACTTAACGTATGAGACAACCATCACTCACTAATACTGGACATAGACAAGAAAGTAACTTAACGTATGAGACAACCATCACTCACTAATACTGGACACAGAGAAGAAAGTAACTTAACGTATGAGACAACCATCACTCACTAATACTGGACACAGACAAGAAAGTAACTTAACGTATGAGACAACCATCACTCACTAATACTGGACACAGACAAGAAAGTAACTTAACCTATGAGACAACCATCACTCATTAATACTGGACACATACAAGAAAGTAACTTAACGTATGAGACAACCATCACTCACTAATACTGGACAGTTACCAACCTTGAGGATATGAAGTGCATGACCTTGACAGAGATCCTGAAGCTGGTCATGTTCCGCAGGAAGCTCTCGTGCAGCAATATCATACAAGTGGCTCACAGCGGACATCACCAGTGTTCTCTAGCCAACCAGAAAGCATACATAGCACCAATGCTGTTTCTTAACAATGGTGAACAAAACACACACTGTGACCACATGCCTAGTAACTTCAGAAGGTGTTTTTCCCTAACTTAATATATTTTATGGATTTTAAGTTATAGAGAAAATATGTTTTTTGATATAACCTAAATCTAGACCAATCCAGTCCAAAGCCATTTAATTTCCCTGGTATTGAAGTGACATCAAACACTCAGATCCTTTCACAGTGTTCAGGTGTCTGGTATCCAGATAACACTGACCAGGTATTGAAGTGACATCAAACACTCAGATCCTTTCACAGTGTTCAGGTGTCTGGTATCCAGATAACACTGACCAGGTATTGAAGTGACATCAAACACTCAGATCCTTTCACAGTGTTCAGGTGTCTGGTATCCAGATAACACTGACCAGGTATTGAAGTGACATCAAACACTCAGATCCTTTCACAGTGTTCAGGTGTCTGGTATCCAGATAACACTGACCAGGTAGACCTAGAGACACCAGTTCACTGGAAAGTACAGACCATCTAGCTTGAAGGTATCATGAAATTATCAGAGGCCTAACCATCAGGGGTTGGCAACTCAAGATACAGGCACAACTCATGTCTAACTACAACTTCATCCGACATCTTATATAGACACAATTCATGTCAACCTAGACAAGGTTGCCAAGCTAGACTAATCTTGTTCACATGCTGTCAACAACAACAATAAAACTAGACAAGGTTGCCAAGCTAGACCAATCTTGTTCATATGCTGTCAACAACAACAATCAAACTAGACAAGGTTGCCATGCTAGACCAATCTTGTTCATATGCTGTCAACAACAACAATCAAACTAGACAAGGTTGCCATGCTAGACTAATCTTGTTCATATGCTGTCAACAACAACAATCAAACTAGACAAGGTTGCCATGCTAGACCAATCTTGTTCACATGCTGTCAACAACAACAATCAAACTAGACAAGGTTGCCATGCTAGACAAATCTTGTTCATATGCTGTCAACAACAACAATCAAACTAGACAAGGTTGCCAAGCTAGACAAATCTTGTTCATATGCTGTCAACAACAACAATAGCAAAGAAACTAAATACAACAACTGTCAATACAGATGCAAACACTGTCAACACAGACACATACTGTCATCAACTGCAGACACATATGCTGTCAACATTTAGACACAAAGAAACTATCAACAACTATATAGACACATATACTGTCAATATAGAAACACATACTGTCAACAACTATATAGAAACATATGCTGTCAATATAGAAACACATATATATATATATAGTTGTTGACAGTATGTGTTTCTATATTGACACATATGCTGTCAATATAGAAACACATACTGTCCACAACTATATAGACACATATGCTGTCAACATTAAGATACACAACAACTATCAACATTTCCACAGATACATATGCGGTCAACATTGAGACAAACAGTAAGTATCAACAACTATACAGACAGAAAGACTATCAACACTGAGTCATATACAGAAACACTGAGTCATATACAGACACATACAATGTCAACACATATAGTCACTATCAATGACAACTTACATGGCCATATTTGTTAGCCACTTGCAACACTGTTTGAATGAAGACTGGCAGACCAGCTGATCTGCGGGTGACGGAGGATGTCAGGTCATTCTGTGACACGCCGTCCAATATCTAGAGGCAGAGATACACTGAGATAAACAACCAAACTGGAAAATGTCAGAGCTTACAACATGGTGAGATCATTGAAGAGAAGAGATGTCAGAGCTTACAACATGGTGAGATCATTGAAGAGAAGAGATGTCAGAGCTTACAACATGGTGAGATCATTGAAGAGAAGAGATGTCAGGGTTTACAACATGGTGAGATCATTGAAGAGAAGAGATGTAAGGGCTTACAACATGGTGAGATCATTGAAGAGAAGAGATGTCAGAACTTACAACATGGTGAGATCATTGAAGAGAAGAGATGTCAGGGTTTACAACATGGTGAGATCATTGAAGAGAGGATATGTCAGAGCTTACAACATAGTGAGATCACTGAAGAGAAGATATGTCAGAGCTTACAACATAGTGAGATCATTGAAGAAAAGATATGTCAGAGCTTACAACATAGTGAGATCATTGAAGAGAAGATATGTCAGAGCTTACAACATAGTGAGATCATTGAAGAGAAGATATGTCAGAGCTTACAGCATAGTGAGATCATTGAAGAGAAGAGATGTCAGAGCTTACAACATAGTGAGATCATTGAAGAGAAGAGATGTCAGAGCTTACAACATAGTGAGATCATTGAAGAGAAGAGATGTCAGAGCTTACAACATAGTGAGATCATTGAAGAGAAGAGATGTCAGAGCTTACAACATAGTGAGATCATTGAAGAGAAGAGATGTCAGAGCTTACAACATAGTGAGATCATTAAAGAGAAGAGATGTCAGAGCTTACAACATAGTGAAATCATTGAAGAGAAGAGATGTCAGAGCTTACAACATAGTGAGATCACTGAAGAGAAGATATATCAGGGCTTACAACACAGTGAGATCACTGAAGAGAAGAGATGTCAGGGCTTACAACACAGTGAGATCACTGAAGATGAAGAGATTTTAGGACTTACAACAAAGTGAGATCACTGAAGATAAGGAAATATCAGGGCTTACAACATAGTGAGATCACTGAAGAGAAGATATATCAGGGCTTACAACACAGTGAGATCACTGAAGAGAAGAGATGTCAGGGCTTACAACACAGTGAGATCACTGAAGATGAAGAGATTTTAGGACTTACAACAAAGTGAGATCACTGAAGATAAGGAAATATCAGGGCTTACAACATAGTGAGATCACTGAAGATAAGGAAATGTCAGGGCTTACAACATAGTGAGATCACTGAAGAGAAGAGATGTCAGGCTTACAACATAGTGAGATCACTGAAGAGAAGAGATGTCAGGGCTTACAACATAGTGAGATCACTGAAGGGAAGAGATTTCAGGGCTCACAACAAAGTGAGATCACTGAAGAGAAGAGATTTCAGGGCTTACAACACAGTGAGATCACTGAAGAGAAGAGATGTCAGGGCTTACAACACAGTGAGATCACTGAAGAGAAGAGATGTCAGGGCTTACAATATAGTGAGATCACTGAAGAGGAAGATATTTATGGGCTTACAACATAGTGAGATCACTGAAGAGAGAAGATAGGGCTTACAACAGGTGCTTCACAATATAGTGAGATCACTGAAGAGAGAGATTTTTACAACACAGTGAGATCACTGAAGATGAAGAGATTTTAGGACTTACAACAAAGTGAGATCATTGAAGATAAGGCAATGTCAGGGCTTACAACAAAGTGAGATCATTGAAGAGAAGGAAATGTCAGGGCTTACAACACAGTGAGATCACTGAAGAGGAAGATATTTCAGGGCTTACAACATAGTGAGATCACTAAAGAGAAAGATATTTATGGGCTTACAACATAGTGAGATCACTGAAGAGTGAGATCACTGAATCACTGAAGGAAAGATATGGGCTTCATAGTGAGATCACTGAAGAGGGATATTTCAGGGCTTACAACATAGTGAGATAGTGAGATATCACAATATAGTGAGGAAGAAGAGGAAGATATTTCAGGGGTTACAATATAGTGAGATCACTGAAGAGGAAGATATTTCAGGGGTTACAATATAGTGAGATCACTGAAGAGAAAGATATTTATGGGCTTACAACATAGTGAGATCACTGAAGAGGAAGATATTTCAGGGCTTACAACATAGTGATATCACTGAAGAGGAAGATTTTTTAGGGCTTACAACATAGTGAGATCACTGGCCCAAGTTATTCAGACTTGTCAGAACCTGATCCTGTATTAAGTGACAAGCCTGCCAGCCTTGATCATATATACCAGACATTTCTGTGTAATTATTTAGTCCATCAAGTAGTAATTCATTGTCAAGACTGAAACTTTCGTTATTCTTTCCTTCCAAACTACACCTAACCTGAGGAAATGAATGATAAAATTGATTCTCTGTATGCACTTTTGTATTGTGGGATTTTTCTCTCAGTGATTTAATTGCGTATAGCCAGGGAGACTTGCAATGACTAGACATTAGAGCTAATTGATTGAAATTTAGTACCAGTTTCCATTTAGTTTCCACTAGCCATGCAGCCATTATAAGATCTCTCCCCCCCCCCCCCTTTTTTTACACTGCAACAGAGGTCAATACAGGTAGTCATAACAGTTGATTGTTTGATTGTACTTTTAATTTCCTGTGACTTTCACAGATTTCATGGTGTCTTTTGTATTTTAATATCTCTATCAGTTTGCCCATTCTGTATCTACAGCAGTCTAAACAGGTTTATACCTACAGATCCTGGAGGAAGATTTCCCTGCATCACAGCTTGCCTTTGTTTTCTCATTATCTTTGACCTTCCTTTAGGGACGCCGAGAAGTGATTGTTGTGATCTCCCATCAAGCAAGCTTCTTTGATCTTCCCCCGGTTTTGTGAGTGGGACAGAAGGAGAGTGTCACTAGCGATGTCCAGATCATCAAGTTGTTCTGGTGGGGCCCACTATATACAATTTGTAGTGGTGGCTGTCGCTGTCTTCATAACCCAGTTTGCCGCCAGGTCGAGGTGACAACAGGGGCATCTAATGCTCTGTCACACACTTGCTCTTGTTTCATGTGTGTCTGCTGCCAGGTCGAGGTGACAACAGGGGCATCTAATGCTCTGTCACACACCTGCTCTTGTTTCATGTGTCTGCTGCCAGGTCAAGGTGATGTTGTTGTTGTTGTTGTTATCGATCCAGCGGCGCATGAGCTTTCGCCCTTTGACCCAATGCCATGTAGTGGAATTTGCATGTTTTCACAAGCTGTTCTTTTCCTCCGTACAAGGTGTTCCACTTGTCTGGTCTCGGAGGGAGTAGCGTTCTTCTTGTCTCACTGAGTTTTGGGCACTCAAAGAGATGGTGTTCAACAGTTTCGTAGGGGTAGTTACATAGCTGGCACTCTGGGGAGTGTTGTGGCTGTATTCTGTTTAGGTGTCCATTGAGTGGAGTATGTTGCGTTCTAAGTCTGAAGATGGTGGCCTGGTCCCTTCTTGTTAGATGGTTAATGCTGTCATTAGGATCAGGGCCAGACATATGTCTATAAACCTCTCTTCCAGTGTCTCCCATGGCCCATCTGTTCAACCAAGTCTCTTTGTTTATAGCTCTTATCAGTGTTTTTGCTGTCTGGAGGGTTGTCGCTGTAGGTGGTTGTTCTTGTGTTGCTCCTTTCTTTGCCAATCTGTCAGCTCTGTCATTACCTGGTGTGCCGGAGTGACCTGGAATCCACTGCATCACTATTCTGATGTTGTATGAGGTAATAAGATGATCGGCATCCAGGATTATCTTGGCTATGTCAGTTCTGCAGCGTTCATTGCCCTCCAGAGCTTGAAGGGCAGACATTGAATCTGTGAAGATGACAATATTTTGGACCTTTGAGGGGTAAACATCCATTACAGTCTTTAGGTGGTATACTGCTGTTTCCAGTGCAATTATTTCAGCTTCATAGTTTGAACAGAATTCCCCGCATGCATCAAAAATCTCTTCAACAGATCCATCGGGATAACCTATGTAGATTCCGTAACCTGCTTTAATGGTAGCTTTAAATGCTGACCCATCAGTATAGACATGTATCCATTCTTGGGGGTAAGAATCAACGGTCTTTAGTGATGAGTTCATAAGAGCGATTGGGTCGGACTGTTTGGTTTCCTCGCCTACCAATTTAGTTTGGACTTCTGGAGCTTTAAAGCGAGCATGTGGTGGTAGGTTTTTTGCAACATTCTGAATTCCTTGACGTCTTTCTGGGAGGTGGTATCTGTCCTGAATTTCATTTACACAGTGTAAAACCGATTTGTCAAGGTGACAACAGGGGCATCTAATGCTCTGTCACACACCTGCTCTTGTTTCATGTGTCTGCTGCCAGTGAAAACAAGTAGAGCAGATGACAGGCTCTGTGACACACTTGTTGTTATTTCATATGTGTCTGCTGGTGTTTCCCCCACACAGTGTGACATGTCATGTGTCTGCTGGTGTTTCCCCCACACAGTGTGACATGTCGTGTGTCTGCTGGTGTTTCCCCCACACAGTGTGATATGTCATGTGTCTGCTGGTGTTTCCCCCACACAGTGTGACATGTCATGTGTCTGCTGGTGTTTCCCCCACACAGTGTGACATGTCATGTGTCTGCTGGTGTTTCCCCCACACAGTGTGACATGTCATGTGTCTGCTGGTGTTTCCCCCACACAGTGTGACATGTCATGTGTCTGCTGGTGTTTCCCCACAAAGTGTGACATGTCATGCATCTGCTGGTGTTTCCCGCACACAGTGTGACACGACATGTGTTTTACCTTGACAGAGTTCATGGTTTGCCTGTGGTATCCCCTAGAAGAAAACACATTACCTGCTGCAGAAGTGTGGATGGAATCTGGACCAGGTCAGGGACATGACTGGACATGAGAGAACAGCAAAAGTGGTAGAGTCCATGGCGTGATCCTTCAATGGCACCCTGACAACACAGCCACAAGACAAGACAGAACTAAATTAATGCTAATGTTACCTTATTTTAATGAATGCAAACATGTTAACTATCTGAATTCAATGAATGAAAACATGTTAACTATCTGATTTCAATGAATGCAAACATGTTAACTATCTGAGAACAAAAAATGCAAACATGTTAACTATCTGAATTAAATGAATGCAAACATGTTAACTATCTGAGAACAATAAATGCAAACATGTTAACTATCTGAATTAAATGAATGCAAACATGTTAACTATCTGAGAACAATAAATGCAAACATGTCAACTTTCCGAATACAATGAATGCAAACATGTCAACTTTCCGAGTATAATGAATGCAAATATTTTAACTATCTGTTTACAATGAATGTCCAGATATTAACTATCCAAGTACAATGAATACAAACATGTTAACTGAGTACAATGAATACAAACATGTTAACTGAGTACTATAAATACAAACATGTTAACTGAGTACAATGAATACAAACATGTTAACTGAGTACTATAAATACAAACATGTTAACTGAGTACAATGAATGCTAACACATTAACTGAGTACGATGAATGCAAACATGTTAACTATCTGAGGTCAGCAAATGCAAACATGTTAACTATCCCATTACAATGATAGCAAACATGTTTGTTTATTATTCCCGTGACAAAAATTACCCCTACCAAAAGATGTTATCAATTACCCTATGATTGGATGTTGTTATGGCAAACGTTATCCCTATCATTAGTGATGATTGGCACCTTTCCATCTTACCAGACGACAGTGTTGTATTAACTGACTGATGTTATGAGGGGTTACACTGATTGCATGAGGAGGCATGGGACTCACAGCCCATAGTGATGGTGAGTGTAACCAGCAAGACATGGGACTTACAGCCCATAGTGATGGTGAGTGTAACCAGCAAGACATGGGACTTACAGCCCATAGTGATGGTGAGTGTAACCAGCAAGACATGGGACTTACAGCCCATAGTGATGGCCAGTGTAACCAGCAAGACATGGGACTTACAGCCCATAGTGATGGTGAGTGTAACCAGCAAGACATGGGACTCACAGCCCATAGTGATGGCCAGTGTGACCAGCAAGACATGGGACTTACAGCCCATAGTGATGGCCAGTGTGACCAGCAAGACATGGGACTCACAGCCCATAGTGATGGCCAGTGTGACCAGCAAGACATGGGACTTACAGCCCATAGTGATGGCCAGTGTGACCAGCAAGATATGGGACTTACAGCCCATAGTGATGGCCAGTGTGACCAGCAAGATATGGGACTCACAGCTCATAGTGATGGCCAGTGTGACCAGCAAGACATGGGACTCACAGCTCATAGTGATGGCCAGTGTGACCAGCAAGATATGGGACTTACAGCCCATAGTGATGGCCAGTGTGACCAGCAAGACATGGGACTCACAGCCCATAGTGATGGCCAGTGTGACCAGCAAGACATGGGACTTACAGCCCATAGTGATGGTGAGTGTAACCAGCAAGACATGGGACTTACAGCCCATAGTGATGGCCAGTGTAACCAGCAAGACATGGGACTTACAGCCCATAGTGATGGCCAGTGTAACCAGCAAGACATGGGACTCACAGCCTATAGTGATGGCCAGTGTGACCAGCAAGACATGGGACTCACAGCTCATAGTGATGGCCAGTGTAACCAGCAAGACATGGGACTCACAGCTCATAGTGATGGCCAGTGTGACCAGCAAGACATGGGACTCACAGCCTATAGTGATGGCCAGTGTAACCAGCAAGACATGGGACTCACAGCTCATAGTGATGGCCAGTGTAACCAGCAAGACATGGGACTCACAGCTCATAGTGATGGCCAGTGTGACCAGCAAGACATGGGACTCACAGCTCATAGTGATGGCCAGTGTGACCAGCAAGACATGGGACTCACAGCCTATAGTGATGGCCAGTGTAACCAGCAAGACATGGGACTTACAGCCCATAGTGATGGCCAGTGTATCCAGCAAGATATGGGACTCACAGCTCATAGTGATGGCCAGTGTAACCAGCAAGACATGGGACTCACAGCTCATAGTGATGGCCAGTGTGACCAGCAAGACATGGGACTCACAGCCCATAGTGATGGTGAGTGTAACCAGCAAGACATGGGACTCACAGCCCATAGTGATGGCCAGTGTGACCAGCAAGACATGGGACTTACAGCCCATAGTGATGGCCAGTGTGACCAGCAAGACATGGGACTCACAGCCTATAGTGATGGCCAGTGTGACCAGCAAGACATGGGACTCACAGCTCATAGTGATGGCCAGTGTGACCAGCAAGATATGGGACTCACAGCTCATAGTGATGGCCAGTGTAACCAGCAAGACATGGGACTCACAGCTCATAGTGATGGCCAGTGTGACCAGCAAGACATGGGACTCACAGCTCATAGTGATGGCCAGTGTAACCAGCAAGATATGGGACTCACAGCTCATAGTGATGGCCAGTGTAACCAGCAAGACATGGGACTCACAGCTCATAGTGATGGCCAGTGTGACCAGCAAGACATGGGACTCACAGCTCATAGTGATGGCCAGTGTAACCAGCAAGACATGGGACTCACAGCTCATAGTGATGGCCAGTGTGACCAGCAAGACATGGGACTTACAGCCCATAGTGATGGCCAGTGTGACCAGCAAGACATGGGACTCACAGCCCATAGTGATGGCCAGTGTGACCAGCAAGACATGGGACTCACAGCTCATAGTGATGGCCAGTGTAACCAGCAAGACATGGGACTCACAGCCCATAGTGATGGCCAATTGTGACCAGCAAGATATTACTATTTACTGTATGTCTGCATGTTGTTATGGCAACAGTTATCTTATCATCAGATTTTACTATTTACCCTATGCCTACATGTAGTTATGGCAACAGTTAACCCTATCATCAGATTGTACTATTTACCCTATGCCTACATGTTGTTATGGCAACAGTTATCCCTATCATCAGATTTTACTATTTACCCTATGCCTACATGTTGTTATGGCAACAGTTATCCCTACCATAAGATATTACTACTTACCCTACGCCTACATGTTGCTATGGCAACAGTTATCTCTATCATAAGATATTACTACTTACCCTATGCCTGCATGTTGTCAGGACCTTCACAAATGTCTGCCCAATGTTGGATAACAGCAGCACCGGATGAGGACAGCCGCCTTCAGAGGTGATCAAGAGGGATGTCACCTGACCTAGACACGAGCAGCTTTCCTGTAAGGCAGTAGCAGAATAAAAACAACATTTGCCCACAGAGATGTAAAGGTTGTTTACATTTGAACATTTGGATGATCTCAGGTTTTCTAAAACTCACAAATAATCACACTCAAGTGTCTGAGGGGGAGTCAGCAATGACACATCCAGGCATTACAGTCTCCACCATGTGAACTTCACTTGTGTTATCCACACTTAAAAACTGGAATGCTTTTTTGCTCTGAGGAATCTAACAGGACTGATTACGTTTCACAATCATTTTTGCGATTCTTCTTCTTCTTCTTCTTCTGCGTTCGACATCAGTCATGCTACACATTGAGTCCCGTCTGGGGCAAAAATAGGATTGTGTGTTTAAGGTCGCCACCGGTCCCCCATAGCTTCTCTCGCATTGTGGATCCCCTGGGCCAGATTCACAGTCTTTGCTGGGAGAGGTAAGGGCAGTATTGCAGTATGTGCTCAGGGGTCTGTCTTTCTGCTCCACAATCACAGGCAGCAGATTCTTTTATGGCTATCCTGTACAGGTGTGCTCGAAGACCATAGTGTCCAGTCCGAAGTCTAAAAATTGATGTTTGTTCTTTCCTGTTGAGTTTGTTTATGCTGTCACTCTCTGGTCTGTAATCTCCATTCTGCGTTCTCCACTCCCGCTTGAAAGACTGCTTTAGTGCTGTTTTGGTTTCCTTGTAGCTGTGTGATGGATGAGGTTGTGGAAGATTACTCCCAGCTTTTGCCAACTCATCTGTTCTCTCATTTCCTTGAATACCACAGTGGGCTGGTATCCACTGCAAGACCAGTTCTGCTTCATTGGAGAGTAAGCCAATGTTGGATTTTAGATCTGCAATTAGTTTGTCTTGTTTTTTGCTTGATAGTGCTTGGAGAACAGACAATGAGTCACTAAGTATAACAATTTTGTGCCCTCTGTGTTCTTGAGTGATGAGATGTTGGACTGCAGAAAGGAGGGCAGTTGCCTCAGCTCTGAAGTTAGTGCAGATGTCACCTGCTGGTAGAGAGATAGAGAGAGAGAGTTTCTGCTCTACTGCTAGGGGGTTTAATGTATATTCCACAACCCCCCTTTCTGACTGCATCTATAGCAGAGCCGTCGGTGAAAACCTGAGTCCAAGTGGTGTTTGGATACTTCTCATCAAGCATAGCACGAGCCATGGTTCTCTGTTGTGTCTCCGTCTGGGCATCTTTTGAAGTGATCCCTGGTACCTTTAGAACTACATTTGCCTTCTCTGGCTTGCTTGTCCATGGTTTTGGCCTAAGTTTTTCGCACAGAGCTACATCTCTGCGATTATTCTAACTGGAATATATGTATGTATGTACATGTATATACATACATATACTTGTATATACATACTTATATTTACACACAAACACACACATATATATAGGGGAAGTCAATAAGTAAGTCACAAAAGGTTATGGGATGGCAGGACAATCTAGCTGGTGGTTTCTAAAGGTGTCATTAGGTGACAGCAACATCAAACTCTATGTCTCCGTTCGTTAGGTGGCACTAGGTGGTGCATGCGCATTCGCAACATAGAAACAAAATGGTGACTGTACTTACAGAGTGTACCCTCAAAGAAAAACAAATGAACCGATTAGGCCTGTTCTTGCAGCATCTTTGTCGATACGCAGATGAAGGATAAGACATGCAGAACAGGAACATTACTGGGGACAAATCATGGGTGCATTACTACCAGCCCGAATCAAAGCATTCTTCAATGCAATGGAAACATCCTTCTTCACCTTGTGTTTAAAAAAAATGCACGATTACAACATCAGCAGGGAAGGTTATGCTGACAGTGTTCTGGGACTGTCGAGTGCTTTTAATCAATATGAAAAAAAAAACAACAACAGGTGACAATGTAAATGCTGATTCATATGTGAAGTTCTATCAATGCTTCATGATGCAATTCAAAGAAAACGATTAGGCCTGCTTTTTGGAGGTGTACTGCTCCTTCATGACAATGCCAGACCACATACAGCTCAGTTAACTCAGAAGAAAATTAACCATCTAGTGTGGGAACTTCTGAAACATCCACCTTACAGCCCCTAGAGATTTCCACATTTATGGTCCACTAAAAATCCACCTTGGCGGCAGACATTTCACGAATGATAAAGAAGTTGAAAATGTTGAAGTGAAAATGTGGTTTAGAAAACAAAGCATGCAGTTCTATACAGCAGGTTTGTGAGAACTGATAAAACAATGGGACAAGTGCATCAATGTTGGTGGAAATTATGTTGAAAAATGAAGGGACAGTGTATGTGTACAAATAAATGGGTTTTCAGGTTGTTATCATCTTCAGTTTTATTTTAAAACAACCATTAGTGACTTACTTATTGATTTCCCCTCGCATATACGAGGCAAGTTTTTTAATTAAGTCCTGTTTTGCCCGTACCGACAAACACTGATGGAAAACCATAATGTGCATATGCAGTTTGTCTATGTGGTTCTTTAGCTAGCTGAGTGGTATTTTTTCACTATCAACGCTGGGATGACTGGAGAGATATAACCAACATGACAGGGGAATAGCCAGCAGAGGTACACTGGGATGACTAGTGAGATATAACCAACATGACAGGGGAATAGCCAGTAGAGGTACACTGGGATGACTGGTGAGATATAACCAACATGACAGGGGAATAGCCAGTAGAGGTACACTGGGATGACTAGTGAGATATAACCAACATGACAGGGGAATAGCCAGTAGAGGTACACTGGGATGACTGGTGAGATATAACCAACATGACAGGGGAATAGCCAGTAGAGGTACACTAGGATGACTAGTGAGATATAACCAACATGACAGGGGAATAGCCAGTAGAGGTACACTGGGATGACTGGAGAGATATAACCAACATGACAGGGGAATAGCCAGCAGAGGTACACTGGGATGACTAGTGAGATATAACCAACATGACAGGGGAATAGCCAGTAGAGGTACACTGGGATGACTGGTGAGATATAACCAACATGACAGGGGAATAGCCAGTAGAGGTACACTGGGATGACTAGTGAGATATAACCAACATGACAGGGGAATAGCCAGTAGAGGTACACTGGGATGACTGGAGAGATATAACCAACATGACAGGGGAATAGCCAGTAGAGGTACACTGGGATGACTAGTGAGATATAACCAACATGACAGGGGAATAGCCAGTAGAGGGTACAGAGGTACACTGGGAGGTACACTGGGATGACTGGTGAGATATAACCAACATGACAGGGGAATAGCCAGTAGAGGTACACTGGGATGACTAGTGAGATATAACCAACATGACAGGGGAATAGCCAGTAGAGGTACACTGGGGATGACTAGTGAGATATAACCAACATGACAGGGGAATAGCCAGTAGAGGTACACTGGGATGACTAGTGAGATATAACCAACATGACAGGGGAATAGCCAGTAGAGGTACACTGGGATGACTAGTGAGATATAACCAACATGACAGGGGAATAGCCAGTAGAGGTACACTGGGATGACTAGTGAGATATAACCAACATGACAGGGGAATAGCCAGTAGAGGTACACTGGGATGACTAGTGAGATATAACCAACATGACAGGGGAATAGCCAGTAGAGGTACACTGGGATGACTGGTGAGATATAACCAACATGACAGGGGAATAGCCAGCAGAGGTACACTGGGATGACTGGAGAGATATAACCAACATGACAGGGGAATAGCCAGCAGAGGTACACTGGGATGACTGGAGAGATATAACCAACATGACAGGGGAATAGCCAGCAGAGGTACACTGGGATGACTAGTGAGATATAACCAACATGACAGGGGAATAGCCAGTAGAGGTACACTGGGATGACTGGAGAGATATAACCAACATGACAGGGGAATAGCCAGTAGAGGTACACTGGGATGACTAGTGAGATATAACCAACATGACAGGGGAATAGCCAGTAGAGGTACACTGGGATGACTAGTGAGATATAACCAACATGACAGGGGAATAGCCAGTAGAGGTACACTATGAGGTACACTGGGATGACTGGAGAGATATAACCAACATGACAGGGGAATAGCCAGTAGAGGTACACTGGGATGACTGGAGAGATATAACCAACATGACAGGGGAATAGCCAGTAGAGGTACACTGGGATGACTAGTGAGATATAACCAACATGACAGGGGAATAGCCAGTAGAGGTACACTGGGATGACTAGTGAGATATAACCAACATGACAGGGGAATAGCCAGTAGAGGTACACTGGGATGACTGGAGAGATATAACCAACATGACAGGGGAATAGCCAGTAGAGGTACACTGGGATGACTGGAGAGATATAACCAACATGACAGGGGAATAGCCAGTAGAGGTACACTGGGATGACTAGTGAGATATAACCAACATGACAGGGGAATAGCCAGTAGAGGTACACACTGGGACACTAGGGGATAGCCAGTAGAGGTACACTGGGATGATATATAACCAACATGACAGGGGAATAGCCAGTAGAGGTACACTGGGATGACTAGTGAGATATAACCAACATGACAGGGGAATAGCCAGTAGAGGTACACTGGGATGACTAGTGAGATATAACCAACATGACAGAGGGAATAGCCAGATATAACCAACAGAGGTACACTGGGATGACTGGTGAGATATAACCAACATGACAGGGGAATAGCCAGTAGAGGTACACTGGGATGACTGGTGAGATATAACCAACATGACAGGGGAATAGCCAGCAGAGGTACACTGGGATGACTGGTGAGATATAACCAACATGACAGGGGAATAGCCAGTAGAGGTACACTGGGATGACTAGTGAGATATAACCAACATGACAGGGGAATAGCCAGTAGAGGTACACTGGGATGACTGGTGAGATATAACCAACATGACAGGGGAATAGCCAGTAGAGGTACACTGGGATGACTGGAGAGATATAACCAACATGACAGGGGAATAGCCAGTAGAGGTACACTGGGATGACTGGTGAGATATAACCAACATGACAGGGGAATAGCCAGCAGAGGTACACTAGGATGACTGGAGAGATATAACCATGACATGACAGGGGAATAGCCAGATGACTGGAGATATAACACATGACAGGGGAATAGCCAGTAGAGGTACACTGGGAGACTGGAGAGATATAACCAACATGACAGGGGAATAGCCAGTAGAGGTACACTGGATGACTGGTGAGATATAACCAACATGACAGGGGAATAGCCAGTAGTACACTGGGATGAGGTACACTAGGGGATGACTAGTGAGATATATAACCAACATGACAGGGAATAGCCAATAGTACACAGGATGAGAGAGATATAACCAACATGACAGGGGATGACTGGGATGGTGAGATATAACCAACATGACAGGGGAATAGCCAGTAGAGGTACACTGGGATGACTGGTGAGATATAACCAACATGACAGGGGAATAGCCAGATATAGAGGTACACTGGGATGGACTAGTGAGATATAACCACATGACAGGGGAATAGCCAGTAGAGGTACACTGGGATGACTGGAGAGATATAACCAACATGACAGGGGAATAGCCAGCAGAGGTACACTGGGATGACTGGAGAGATATAACCAACATGACAGGGGAATAGCCAGCAGAGGTACACTGGGATGACTGGTGAGATATAACCAACATGACAGGGGAATAGCCAGCAGAGGTACACTGGGATGACTGGAGAGATATAACCAACATGACAGGGGAATAGCCATGTACACAGGGGAATAACCAACATGACAGGGAATAGCCAGTAGAGGTACACTGGGATGACTGGTGAGATATAACCAACATGACAGGGGAATAGCCAGCAGAGGTACACTGGGATGACTGGTGAGATATAACCAACATGACAGGGGAATAGCCAGCTGGGAGAGGTACACTGGGATGTACTGGATGAGAGAGATAACCAACATGACAGGGGAATAGCCAGTAGAGGTACACTGGGATGACTGGAGAGATATAACCAACATGACAGGGGAATAGCCAGCAGAGGTACACTGGGATGACTGGTGAGATATAACCAACATGACAGGGGAATAGCCAGCAGAGGTACACTGGGATGACTGGTGAGATATAACCAACATGACAGGGGGAATAGCCAGTAGAGTACACTGGGATGACTGAGTGAGATATACCAACATGACAGGGGAATAGCCAGTAGAGGTACACTAGGATGACTGGTGAGATATAACCAACATGACAGGGGAATAGCCAGCAGAGGTACACTGGGATGACTGGTGAGATATAACCAACATGACATGGGAATAGCCAGCAGAGGTAAACTGCAATGACTGTGGGACCAGAGCATTGAGCATGTATGGACATTCCTGATGTGCTTTGGTGCTGATTATCATCATCATCAGTTCTCGTTATGCCTAGTGGCACATGAGGCTTTAGAGAGGGCTTTTATGCTTTCCTGTCCTGTGCTATCTTCAGTGCAGTTTTCAATGATTTTACCAAAAATGTTGCTTGGTACTGTAAGTATATTAATTCCCCTCCAATTATTGCAGTCTGTTAAATCTCCTGTTTTGGGGGATCTGGACTTTTGTTCCTTCAGTCTAGTCCAGTATTGGTGCTGATGTTAGTCACACTTAAAGGTAAACATTATACAGATACGGATATTACAATCTAGGCAGCAACCTTCAAGTTTAGCCAGCACCAGGAGAGTAGCAGCTGAAACTGTGGGGGTGTGGACAAAACATCATCATTATCTGGCTCAACAGGTATGTGGCTGCTCAGTGCCACACCCATCTCAGCAAACGAGGGACAACCCTCTGTAAGGAGAAAAAAATCAATCAGTCACGGTGTCATTTGTATAACCTGACTATACTGTATCAATAGGGGTACTGATATATGACACACACACATAAGCACACAGTTAAGTTTTTACTGTAACACACATACACACACATTAGCACAAATAGTCAGCCTGTAGTGTCTCACATACACAAATTATCACACAAGGTCAGCTAGTCTGCAGTCTCACACACACACATACACACACATTAGCACAAATAGTCAGCCTGTAGTGTCTCACACACACAAATTATCACATTCAGTCTGCAGTCTCACACACACACATCAGCACATATAGCCAGTTTGCCTGTAGTCTCTCTCACACACAGACACACACACACAAACATACACACACATTATCACATACAGTCAGTTAGCCTGTAGTGTGACACACACACACACATGCACACTCACACACACATGCAAACTCACACCCATACACACATGCACACACACACACATACATACACTCACACTATAGACAGTAAGCTTGTAGTGTTATATACATATATGCATTAGCCCATATAGTCAGTCAGCCTGTAGTGTCACATACATGTACAAATTAGTCCATATAGTCAGACTGTAGTGTCACATAAACATAAGCCCTTATAGTCAGTCAGCCTGTAGTGTCACATACATATACACATTAGCCCATATAGTCAGTTAGCCTGTAATGTCATATACATGTACAAATTAGCCCATATAGTCAGCCTGTAGTGTCACATACAAATTAGCCCATATAGTCAGCCTGTAGTGTCACATACACATAAGCCTAGATAGTCAGTCAGCCTATAGTGTCACATACATATACACATTAGCCCATATAGCCAGTCAGCCTATGGTGTCACATACATGTACAAATTAGCCCATATAATCAGCCTGTAGTGTCACATACACATAAGCCCATATAGTCAGTCAGCCTGTAGTGTCACACATACATTAGCCCATATAGTCAGCCTGTAGTGTCACATACACATAAGCACATATAGTCAGTCAGCCTGTAGTGTCACATACACATAAGCACATATAGTCAGTCAGCCTGTAGTGTCACATACACATTAGCACATATAGTCAGTCAGCCTGTAGTGTCACACATACATTAGCCCATATAGTCAGCCTGTAGTGTCACATACACATTAGCACATATAGTCAGTCAGCCTGTAGTGTCACATACACATTAGCACATATAGTCAGTCAGCCTGTAGTGTCACATACACATTAGCCCATATAGTCAGCCTGTAGTGTCACATACACATTAGCTCATATAGTCAGCCTGTAGTGTCACATACACATAAGCACATATAGTCAGTCAGCCTGTAGTGTCACATACACATAAACACAAATAGTCAGTCAGCCTGTAGTGTCACATACACATAAGTACATATAGTCAGTCCTGTAGTGTCACACATACATTACATATACAGTCAGCCTGTAGTGTCACATACATATAGTATAGTCAGTCAGCCTGTAGTGTCACACATACATTAGCCCATATAGTCAGCCTGTAGTGTCACATACACATAAGCACATATAGTCAGTCAGCCTGTAGTGTCACACATACATTAGCCCATATAGTCAGCCTGTAGTGTCACATACACATAAGCACATATAGTCAGTCAGCCTGTAGTGTCACATACACATTAGCACATATAGTCAGTCAGCCTGTAGTGTCACATACACATTAGCACATATAGTCAGTCAGCCTGTAGTGTCACACATACATTAGCCCATATAGTCAGTCAGCCTGTAGTGTCACATACACATTAGCCCATATAGTCAGTCAGCCTGTAGTGTCACATACACATTAGCACATATAGTCAGTCAGCCTGTAGTGTCACATACACATAAGCACATATAGTCAGTCAGCCTGTAGTGTCACATACACATTAGCACATATAGTCAGCCTGTAGTGTCACATACACATAAGCACATATAGTCAGTCAGCCTGTAGTGTCACATACACATTAGCACATATAGTCAGTCAGCCTGTAGTGTCACACATACATTAGCCCATATAGTCAGTCAGCCTGTAGTGTCACATACACATAAGCACATATAGTCAGTCAGCCTGTAGTGTCACACATACATAAGCCATATATAGTCAGCCTGTAGTGTCACATACATTAGCCCATATAGTCAGTCAGCCTGTAGTGTCACACATACACATAAGCACACACATAGTCATATAGTCAGCCTGTAGTGTCACATTAGCACATACACATGTAGTCCACATATAGCACATATCAGTCAGCCTGTAGTGTCACATACACATAAGCACATATAGTCAGTCAGCCTGTAGTGTCACACATACATTAGCCCATATAGTCAGTCAGCCTGTAGTGGTCACATACACATTAAGCATATAGTCAGTCAGCCTGTAGTGTCACATACACATAAGCACATATAGTCAGTCAGCCTGTAGTGTCACATACACATAAGCACATATAGTCAGTCAGCCTGTAGTGTCACACATACATTAGCCCATATAGTCAGTCAGCCTGTAGTGTCACATACACATAAGCACATATAGTCAGTCAGCCTGTAGTGTCACACATACATTAGCCCATATAGTCAGCCTGTAGAACACATACACATAGCCCAATATAGTCAGTCAGCCTGTAGTGTCACATACACATAGCACATATAGTCAGCCTGTAGTCACACACACATACATTAGCCAGCCATATAGTCTATAGTCAGCCTGTAGTGTCACATACACATAAGCACATATAGTCAGTCAGCCTGTAGTCACATACACATAAGCACATATAGTCAGTCAGCCTTAGTCCACATACACATTAGCCATATAGTCAGCCTGTAGTGTCACATACACATAAGCACATATAGTCAGTCAGCCTGTAGTGTCACACATACCTATAGCCCTGTAGTGTCACATACACATAAGCACATATAGTCAGTCAGCCTGTAGTGTCACACACACATAAGCCCATATAGTCAGTCAGCCTGTAGTGTCACATACACATTAGCCCATATAGTCAGTCAGCCTGTAGTGTCACACATACACATAGCCCATATAGTCAGTCAGCCTGTAGTGTCACATACACATAAGCAACATATAGTCAGTCAGCCTGTAGTGTCACATACACATTAGCCCCATATAGTCAGTCAGCCTGTAGTCACATACACATAGCACATATAGTCAGTCAGCCTGTAGTGTCACACATACATTAGCCCATATAGTCAGCCTGTAGTGTCACATACACATTAGCCCATATAGTCAGTCAGCCTGTAGTGTCACATACACATAAGCACATATAGTCAGTCAGCCTGTAGTGTCACATACACATAAGCACATATAGTCAGTCAGCCTGTAGTGTCACATACACATTAGCACATATAGTCAGTCAGCCTGTAGTGTCACACATACATTAGCCCATATAGTCAGTCAGCCTGTAATGTCACATACACATAAGCACATATAGTCAGTCAGCCTGTAGTGTCACACATACATTAGCCCATATAGTCAGTCAGCCTGTAGTGTCACATACACATAAGCACATATATCAGTCAGCCTGTATAGTGTCACATACACTAGCCCATATAGTCAGTCAGCCTGTAGTGTCACACACACATTAGCCCATATAGTCAGTCAGCCTGTAGTGTCACATACACATAAGCACATATAGTCAGTCAGCCTGTAGTGTCACATACACATAAGCACATATAGTCAGTCAGCCTGTAGTGTCATACACATACAGCACATATAGTCAGTCAGCCTGTAGTGTCACATACACATAAGCACATATAGTCAGTCAGTGTCACATACCTAGTAGTCAGCCACACATACACATTAGCCCATATAGTCAGTCAGCCTGTAGTGTCACATACACATAAGCCCATATAGTCAGTCAGCCTGTAGTGTCACATACACATAAGCACATATAGTCAGTCAGCCTGTAGTGTCACACATACATTAGCCCATATAGTCAGTCAGCCTGTAGTGTCACATACACATAAGCACATATAGTCAGTCAGCCTGTAGTGTCACACATACATTAGCCCATATAGTCAGCCTGTAGTGTCACATACACATAAGCACATATAGTCAGTCAGCCTGTAGTGTCACATACACATAAGCACATATAGTCAGTCAGCCTGTAGTGTCACACATACATTAGCCCATATAGTCAGCCTGTAGTGTCACATACACATTAGCACATATAGTCAGTCAGCCTGTAGTGTCACATACACATAAGCACATATAGTCAGTCAGCCTGTAGTGTCACATACACATTAGCCCATATAGTCAGTCAGCCTGTAGTGTCACATACACATACATATCAGTCAGCCTGTAGTGTCACATATAGTCATATAGTCAGCCTGTAGTGTGTCATACACATAAGCACATATAGTCCCATCAGTCAGCCTGTAGTGTCACATACACATTAGCCCATATAGTCAGTCAGCCTGTAGTGTCACATACACATAAGCACATATAGTCAGTCAGCCTGTAGTGTCACACATACATTAGCCCATATAGTCAGTCAGCCTGTAGTGTCACATACACATAAGCACATATAGTCAGTCAGCCTGTAGTGTCACATACACATAAGCACATATAGTCAGTCAGCCTGTAGTGTCACATACACATAAGCACATATAGTCAGTCAGCCTGTAGTGTCACACATAGCACATATAGTCAGTCAGCCTGTAGTGTCACATACACAGCCCATATATATCAGTGCCTGTAGTGTCACATACACATAAGCACATATAGTCAGTCAGCCTGTAGTGTCACATACACATAAGCCCATATAGTCAGTCAGCCTGTAGTGTCACACATACATTAGCCCATATAGTCAGCCTGTAGTGTCACATACACATAAGCACATATAGTCAGTCAGCCTGTAGTGTCACATACACATTAGCCCATATAGTCAGTCAGCCTGTAGTGTCACATACACATTAGCACATATAGTCAGTCAGCCTGTAGTGTCACATAAGCACATATAGCAGTCAGCCTGTAGTCACACACACATAAGCACATATAGTCAGCCTGTAGTGTCATACACATTAGCACATATAGTCAGTCAGCCTGTAGTGTCACATACACATTAGCACATATAGTCAGTCAGCCTGTAGTGTCACACATACATTAGCCCATATAGTCAGTCAGCCTGTAGTGTCACATACACATAAGCACATATAGTCAGTCAGCCTGTAGTGTCACATACACATAAGCACATATAGTCAGTCAGCCTGTAGTGTCACACATACATTAGCCCATATAGTCAGTCAGCCTGTAGTGTCACATACACATAAGCCCATATAGTAGCCTGTAGTCACATACACATAAGCACATATAGTCAGTCAGCCTGTAGTGTCACACATACATTAGCCCATATAGTCAGCCTGTAGTGTCACATACACATTAGCCCATATAGTCAGTCAGCCTGTAGTGTCACATACACATAAGCACATATAGTCAGTCAGCCTGTAGTGTCACACACAGCCATATACAGTAGCCTGTAGTGTCACATACACATTAGCACATATAGTCAGTCAGCCTGTAGTGTCACATACACATTAGCACATATAGTCAGTCAGCCTGTAGTGTCACATACACATAAGCACATATAGTCAGTCAGCCTGTAGTGTCACACATACATTAGCCCATATAGTCAGCCTGTAGTGTCACACATACATTAGCCCATATAGTCAGTCAGCCTGTAGTGTCACACATACATTAGCCCATATAGTCAGTCAGCCTGTAGTGTCACATACACATAAGCACATATAGTCAGTCAGCCTGTAGTGTCACACATACATTAGCCCATATAGTCAGTCAGCCTGTAGTGTCACATACACATAAGCACATATAGTCAGTCAGCCTGTAGTGTCACACATACATTAGCCCATATAGTCAGTCAGCCTGTAGTGTCACATACATTAGCACATATAGTCAGTCAGCCTGTAGTGTCACATACACATTAGCCCATATAGTCAGTCAGCCTGTAGTGTCACATACACATAAGCACATATAGTCAGTCAGCCTGTAGTGTCACATACACATAAGCACATATA
This sequence comes from Candidula unifasciata, assembly GCA_905116865.2. NCBI lineage: Eukaryota > Metazoa > Mollusca > Gastropoda > Stylommatophora > Geomitridae > Candidula > Candidula unifasciata. Next base: position 347,977 of record CAJHNH020003691.1, read on the forward strand.
GTCAGTCAGCCTGTAGTGTCACACATACATTAGCCCATATAGTCAGTCAGCCTGTAGTGTCACATACACATAAGCACATATAGTCAGTCAGCCTGTAGTGTCACATACACATAAGCACATATAGTCAGTCAGCCTGTAGTGTCACATACACATAAGCACATATAGTCAGTCAGCCTGTAGTGTCACATACACATAAGCACATATAGTCAGTCAGCCTGTAGTGTCACATACACATAAGCACATATAGTCAGTCAGCCTGTAGTGTCACACATACATACACATAAGCACATATAGCACATCAGTCAGCCTGTAGTGTCACATACACATAAGCACATATAGTCAGCCTGTAGTGTCACATACACATAAGCACATATAGTCAGCCTGTAGTGTCACATACACATTAGCACATATAGTCAGCCTGTAGTGTTACACACACATACACATTAGTCCAAATAGCTAGTCAGCCTGTAGTGTCACATACACATAAGCACATATAGTCAGTCAGCCTGTAGTGTCACATACACATAAGCACATATAGTCAGTCAGCCTGTAGTGTCACATACACATAAGCACATATAGTCAGCCTGTAGTGTCACACACACATACACAATAGTCCAAATAGCTAGTCAGCCTGTAGTGTCCCATACACATAAGCACATATAGTCAGTCAGCCTGTAGTGTCACATACACATTAGCACATATAGTCTGCAGTGTCAGTTTCTACACAGATAAAACAACAGCAATACCCAGACTCTGCCTGCCAGCCAACACTTCCAGCACAAAGTTAATAATGTGTTGATTGAGGCAGACAATCTTCTCCAGCCTTGTGGTCCAGCTCACAGTGGATAAACTGGCCAGCCGTCTCCTCACAGCATCACTGATATCCAACAATACTCTTGCCAATGATTGTGTCACACCTGTATCAGGGATCACACAGAACTGCGTCAACAAACAGACACATGAAACTGTCTCAACATGGTCTGCACCAAGAAATAATCACTGCAGCCATATCCAGTGAATTAATTGCCTGATGCTTTCAACAAAGCCCAGACTAATAAACCATTATCTGACCTACTGCTATATTCTGAAGCAGGTAGACAGTCTCTGCACTCCCACACATTCTTCTTCTACCCACACCTAGTGACTATATTGCTATATCCTGCAGTCAGACAGACAGCCTCTGCCCCCAACCCCCATATGGTGACAATATTGCTATATCCTGCAATCAGTCTCTAGACTCCCACATTTGGTGACTATATTGCTATATCCTGTAGTCAGTCTCTAGACTCCCACATTTGGTGACTATATTGCTATATCCTGTAGTCAGTCTTTAGACTCCCACATTTGGTGACTATATTGCTATATCCTGTAGTCAGTCTCTAGACTCCCACATTTGGTGACTATATTGCTATATCCTGCAGTCAGTCTCTAGACTCCCACATCTGGTGACTGTATTGCTATATCCTGCACTCAGTCTCTGGACTCCCACATTTGGTGACTATATTGCTATATCCTGCACTCAGTCTCTGGACTCCCACATTTGGTGACTATATTGCTATATCCTGCAGTCAGTCAGTCATTCTGTTTTTTTCCCCCTACATAATATTCACAAGCACAGTCTCCATCTGTATGTCATTAAAGATGCTGCCACCTGTAGACACTTGTAATGCTTGACTGAATCCTGCAGGCACTGACTGACTTGTCATGATCATCTTTTATGCACCTACGCTGGATGTTCTCTGGGGTTTTTAAATATGAATCAATAACATCCAGGCCTTAACTCACTGACTAACAAGCCCTTTAACCCTTGCACTTTCTACAGATACCACACACATTAGTATGTACCACTATTTAACATACACTTATCATATTTTGTAATTCTGCTCTAAATTGAACGCAGAAAACATTTCAAGGAAAAAAAAACTGTTTACTTTGTTTCACATCATCATCATGTGCCTGTAGATTGATGCAAAACAAAATGCTACGGGAAAATCTTTCATCTGAAAACAATATAGACTAACATAAAAAATGCTACAACTTCCCAACCGTTTAAAATACACTTATCATATTTTGTATTTTTGCACCAAATTAAATGGAGAATACATCGCAAGAAACAAAAATGGGTTTATTATGTTTGAAATCATAATCATGTGACTGTAGATATGGTACCCCCCCAAAAAAATAGCACCCAAAAAATCTTTTATCTGACAACAAAATTGCCATAACTTCCCACCATTCAACAAACACTTATCACATTTTTGATTTTTTTAACCAAATTAAATGCAGAACAAATTTCAAGAAAAAAAAAATGTTTGTTTTGTGTGACATTGTCATCATCTGGCTGTAGTTATAGTGGGGGAAAAAAGCCATCCGAAAAATCTTTTATCTGTCAACAAAACAGACAAAATTTCATGACACATAAAACATGAAACTGTATTGTTTTATCAACATATAAAATGGTGAGCAATTCAATGTCAGTGCAATTAAAAAAAAAAAGAAAAAAATATATACCACTCCCATTTATCACATTTGACAGCCAAGATGTGTCAGTAGTGTAGTACAGATGTGTCAGTAGTGTAGTACAGATGTGTCAGTAGTGTAGTACAGATGTGTCAGTAGTGTAGTACAGATGTGTCAGTAGTGTAGTACAGATGTGTCAGTAGTGTAGTACAGATGTGTCAGTAGTGTAGTACAGATGTGTCAGTAGTGTAGTACAGATGTGTCAGTAGTGTAGTACAGAATGTGTCAGTAGTGTAGTACAGATGTGTCAGTAGTGTAGTACAGATGTGTCAGTAGTGTAGTACAGATGGTGTCAGTAGTGTAGTACAGATGTGTCAGTAGTGTAGTACAGATGTGTCAGTAGTGTAGTACAGATGTGTCAGTAGTGTAGTATAGATGTGTCAGTAGTGTAGTACAGATGTGTCAGTAGTGTAGTACAGATGTGTCAGTAGTGTAGTACAGATGTGTCAGTAGTGTAGTACAGTTCTGTCAGCAGTGTAGTACATATGTGTCAGTAGTGTAGTACAGTTCTGTCAGCAGTGTAGTACATATGTGTCAGTAGTGTAGTACAGATGTGTCAGTAGTGTAGTACAGATGTGTCAGTAGTGTAGTACAGATGTGTCAGTAGTGTAGTACAGATGTGTCAGTAGTGTAGTACAGATGTGTCAGTAGTGTAGTACAGATGTGTCAGTAGTGTAGTACAGTTCTGTCAGCAGTGTAGTACATATGTGTCAGTAGTGTAGTACAGTTCTGTCAGCAGTGTAGTACATATGTGTCAGTAGTGTAGTACAGATGTGTCAGTAGTGTAGTACAGATGTGTCAGTAGTGTAGTACAGATGTGTCAGTAGTGTAGTACAGATGTGTCAGTAGTGTAGTACAGATGTGTCAGTAGTGTAGTACAGATGTGTCAGTAGTGTAGTACAGATGTGTCAGTAGTGTAGTACAGATGTGTCAGTAGTGTAGTACAGATGTGTCAGTAGTGTAGCACAGTTCTGTCAGCAGTGTAGTACATATGTGTCAGTAGTGTAGTACAGTTCTGTCAGCAGTGTAGTACATATGTGTCAGTAGTGTAGTACAGATGTGTCAGTAGTGTAGTACAGATGTGTCAGTAGTGTAGAACAGTTCATAGCATCCCTCAATACAAAGTGGCACCTGTCAGTAGCTTGGCAAATCTTTCTCAGACTTGTCAGATGAAGATGATGATTCTGCATCAAAAGTGGCAGTGATATCTTCATCATGTGCAGGCATCGACACAACATCTTCAATATCTACAGGATCTAAACAAATATTTTCTCTACAACTATCCGTATAGGAAACTGCTGCACCAGTGTTTGCTACGTAAGGTCTAACTGCCAGTCGAGTCTTAGTTAGGCTTGACTTTAAAGCGATACGCCGATGTTTCACTGTCGATGATGTTTTTCATGGCACTTTGATAGATTTATCAAAGTCAGAGTCATCAGATTGTTCAATGTTATCTTTACTTTCACTTTCCTAACAAAATGAAATTAAGAAAATCAGCGCAGCAACAGAAAAATGATAAAAATGACCGCCCTGATAGCCTAGAGAATTTGACGACATGAGAAAAATTTCCTCAATTGTCACCAACATGGGAGCTAATAATGAAAATTTATTAAATATAGCTACAAAGTTGTTTCCCTTAATTAATAAAGTTATGAACGGGCTAAAAGCTTAAACCAAATTCATCGCAGAAATAACGATTCCAAAGTGAAGGCGAGAGTCCAAAGCTACCATTACAAAGGCTGCGACACTTAAAGAAAGGGGGCCATGTTAGCGTTGTCGATAAGAGGCTCGCTTTCAAATCCAGCTGCGACTCGCTGCAGCCCACGGTCGGTGTTCGAAACCGGGCGGCTCCTTGGGTTCACCCAGCCTCTTGGAAATATGAACCAGAGTTGACACTCTGAGGTAAATGAAGGAATGTCGCTGTAGCTACAGAGTTATATGCGAACGGTGACACAGGCAGACAATTCTTATCAGCTGTCCGTAATGGTGGCAGAGCACTTATGGTTTATAGCCGTGTGCAATAACGCTGGTTCACATCTCCCGACTTTACCTTTACCTTTTTACTGAAAGAAAGAAGTAAAAATTGCCCAATCGCATAACGTCCCATATGGGCAGTCAGTGGGTTAACCTACCATGGAGACAATGAATGTGATAATTGCTGGCTAAGTTGTCCAGGACAGCATCCAGAGAGTTCCTCAATCTATCCACAAGCAGATCCAGGAGAGCAACCAGCACAAGGGAAACATCATGTATACGTGGAAGACAACTGCCTGTATCCACGGACGGTGCTGGCTGTGAGAGATGTTTGACCTGCAGGCAATGGCGGGCAAGTTCAGCACAGACAGAAGAGGAGTTCCATGTGTGTTCCAGAGCACACCTGAAAAAAACTTATGTACTATCTGACATTCGCCTAGGAGACAAGCAGTAAATTATCCACCTTTCCACCCACCAAACAGAAGATTATTAACCCCCACCCCATGAACAAATAGTAAATTATTACCCCCCCCCCCCCCCCCCCCATACACATACAGTAAATTATTTTTAAACAAACGCTTGCTAACATCCAGTTTTGTCTCTAAACAGCTGGCTTCATAAACCGTTGTCTTCACTTGTCTTGTCTCCCCTCCCCACCTGCAAGACTGACATCCAGTCACATCTCCTTCCCTTGCAAGACTGACATCAAGTCATGTCTCTAAGCAGCTAGCTAAATAAACCATTGTCTCCACCAGTCTTGTCTCCTCCCCCTACAAGACTGACATCCAGTCATGTCAATAGAGAGCTAGCTATGTTGTCTCCACCTGTCTTGTCTCCTCCCCCTACAAGACTGACATCCAGTCATGTCAAGAGAGAGCTAGTTATGTTGTCTCCACCTGTCTTGTCTCCTCCCCCTACAAGACTGACATCCAGTCATGTCAAGAGAGAGCTAGCTACATTGTCTCCACAAGTCTTGTCTCCTCCCCCTACAAGACTGACATCAAGTCATGTCAAGAGAGAGCTAGCTACATTGTCTCCACCTGTCTTGTCTCCTCACCCTACAAGACTGACATCCAGTCATGTCAAGAGAGAGCTAGCTATGTTGTCTCCATCTGTCTTGTCTCCTCCCCCTACAAGACTGACACCCAGTCATGTCAAGAGAGAGCTAGCTATGTTGTCTCCACCTGTCTTGTCTCCTCCCCCTACAAGACTGACATCCAGTCATGTCAAGAGAGAGCTAGCTATGTTGTCTCCACCAGTCTTGTCTCCTTTCCCTACAAGACTGACATCCAGTCATGTCAAGAGAGAGCTAGCTAAATTGTCTCCACCTGTCTTGTCTCCTCCCCCTACAAGACTGACATCCAGTCATGTCACGAGAGAGCTAGCTACATTGTCTCCACCTGTCTTGTCTTCTCCCCCTACAAGACTGACATGCAGTCATGTCAAGAGAGAGCTAGCTACGTTGTCTCCACCAGTCTTGTCTCCTTCCCCAAGGCCTTTACCTGTTGACTAGTAAGGACATCATCAACATGCCACTGTGATTCTCAAAGGCCTTTGGACTTGACATCAGGTGTAAGGCCCGACTAAAGATGTCAGCACATGCTCTGTCAAGTGGTATCATGGGTGGAAGTGTTGAAGGCAGCACCACAGTTGGGCTGGAATCTTCACCTCCTTTAGTGGAACACACATGAGCTGTCAACTGTGGCCAGGTGTGGTATTTCATCAGCACATCATAGCTCTGTATCTGGATCTGGTCGTGGACAGAAGAAACATTACACATGGCTCCATCCAGATACTGCAACAGGACAGAACTAAGATTTATTCTCAGCTGAACATAGAAACACATCTGTGCTACTGTTCTCTACTTGTGTCTATGTCAGCTGAACATAGATACACATCTGTGCTACTATACTCTACTTGTGTCTATGTCAGCTGAACATAGAAACACATCTGTGCTACTGTTCTCTACTTGTGTCTATGTCAGCTGAAAATAGATACACATCTGTGCTACTATACTCTACTTGTGTCTATGTCAGCTGAACATAGAAACACATCTATGCTACTGTACTCTACTTGTGTCTATGTCAGCTGAACATAGATACACATCTGTGCTACTGTTCTCTACTTGTGTCTATGTCAGCTGAACATAGAAACACATCTGTGCTACTGTTCTCTACTTGTGACTATGTCAGCTGAAAATAGATACACATCTGTGCTACTGTTCTCTACTTGTGACTATGTCAGCTGAACATAGATACACATCTGTGCTACTGTTCTCTACTTGTGTCTATGTCAGCTGAAAATAGATACACATCTGTGCTACTGTTCTCTACTTGTGACTATGTCAGCTGAAAATAGATACACATCTGTGCTACTGTTCTCTACTTGTGACTATGTCAGCTGAACATAGAAACACATCTGTGCTACTGTTCTCTACTTGTGTCTATGTCAGCTGAACATAGATACACATCTGTGCTACTGTACTCTACTTGTGTCTATGTCAGCTGAACATAGAAACACATCTGTGCTACTATACTCTACTTGTGTCTATGTCAGCTGAACATAGAAACACATCTGTGCTACTGTTCTCTACTTGTGACTATGTAAACTGAACAAAGAAACACATCTGTGCTACTGTTCTCTACTTGTGACTATGTAAACTGAACATAGAAACACATCTGTGCTACTGTTCTCTACTTGTGTCTATGTAAACTGAACAAAGAAACACTTCAGTGCTACTGTTCTCTACTTGTGACTATGTAAACTGAACATAGAAACACATCTGTGCTACTGTTCTCTACTTGTGTCTATGTCAGCTGAACATAGAAACACATCTGTGCTACTGTACTCTACTTGTGTCTATGTCAGCTGAACATAGAAACACATCTGTGCTACTGTTCTCTACTTGTGTCTATGTAAACTGAACATAGAAACACATCTGTGCTACTGTTCTCTACTTGTGTCTATGTAAACTGAACAAAGAAACACATCAGTGCTACTGTTCTCTACTTGTGACTATGTAAACTGAACATAGAAACACATCTGTGCTACTGTTCTCTACTTGTGACTATGTAAACTGAACAAAGAAACACTTCAGTGCTACTGTTCTCTACTTGTGACTATGTAAACTGAACAAAGAAACACATCTGTGCTACTGTTCTCTACTTGTGTCTATGTCAGCTGAACATGGAAACACATCTGTGCTACTGTTCTCTACTTGTGTCTATGTCAGCTGAACAAAGAAACACATCAGTGCTACTGTTCTCTACTTGTATCTATTTCAGCTGAAAATAGAAACACATCTGTACTACTGTTCTCTACTTGTGGTTATCTTATTTGTGCTACTGTTCTCAACTTGTGGTTGTCTCAACTTATGGCTGTCTCAACTTGTGGTAATCTTATCTGTGCTACTGCTCTCAACTTGTGGTTATCTTATCTGTGCTACTGCTCTCAACTTGTGAGAATCTCATCTGTGCTACTGCTCTCAACTTGTGGGTTATCTTATCTGTGCTACTGTTCTCAACTTGTGGTTATCTTATCTGTCCTACTGTTCTCAACCTGTGGCTATCTTATCTGTGCTACTTTTCTCTACTTGTGGTTATCTTATCTGTGTTTCTGTTCTCAACTTGTGGTTATCTTATCTTTGCTACTGTTCTCAACTTGTGGGTATCTTATCTGTGCTATTGTTCTTAACCTGTGGCTATCTTATCTGTGCTACTGTTCTCAACTTGTGGTTATCTTATCTGTGCTACTGTTCTCAACTTGTGGTTATCTTATCTGTGCTACTGTTCTCAACTTGTGGTTATCTTATCTGTGCTACTGTTCTCAACTTGTGGCTATCTTATCTGTGCTACTGTTCTCAACTTGTGGTTATCTTATCTGTGCTACTGTTCTCAACCTGTGGCTATCTTATCTGTGCTACTGCTCTCAACTTGTGAGTATCTTATCTGTGCTACTGTTCTCAACTTGTGGTTATCTTATCTGTGCTACTGTTCTCAACTTGTGGTTATCTTATCTGTGCTACTGTTCTCAACCTGTGGCTATCTTATCTGTGCTACTGCTCTCAACTTGTGAGTATCTTATCTGTGCTACTGTTCTCAACTTGTGGTTATCTTATCTGTGCTACTGTTCTCAACTTGTGGTTATCTTATCTGTGCTACTGTTCTCAACTTGTGGTTATCTTATCTGTGCTACTGTTCTCAACTTGTGGTTATCTTATCTGTGCTACTGTTCTCAACTTGTGGTTATCTTATCTGTGCTACTGTTCTCAACTTGTGGTTATCTTATCTGTGCTACTGTTCTCAACCTGTGGCTATCTTATCTGTGCTACTGTTCTCAACTTGTGGTTATCTTATCTGTGCTATTGTTCTGAACCTGTGGCTATCTTATCTGTGCTACTGTTCTCAACTTGTGGTTATCTTATCTGTGCTACTGTTCTCAACTTGTGGTTATCTTATCTGTGCTACTGTTCTCAACCTGTGGCTATCTTATCTGTGATACTGTTCTCAACCTGTGGCTATCTTATCTGTGCTACTGTTCTCAACTTGTGGCTGTCTCATCTGTGCTACTGTTCTCAACTTGTGGCTATCTTATCTGTGCTACTGTTCTCAACCTGTGGCTATCTTATCTGTGCTACTGTTCTCAACCTGTGGCTATCTTATCTGTGCTACTGTTCTCAACCTGTGGCTATTTTATCTGTGATACTGTTCTCAACCTGTGGTTGTCTCATCTGTGCTACTGTTCTCAACTTGTGGCTATCTTATCTGTGCTACTGTTCTCAACCTGTGGCTATCTTATCTGTGCTACTGTTCTCAACCTGTGGCTATCTTATCTGTGATACTGTTCTCAACTTGTGGTTATCTTATCTGTGATACTGTTCTCAACTTGTGGCTATCTCATCTGTGCTACTGCTCTCAACTTGTGGGCTATCTTATCTGTGCTACTGTTCTCAACTTGTGGTTATCTTATCTGTGCTACTGTTCTCAACCTGTGGCTATCTTATCTGTGATACTGTTCTTAACTTGTGGCTGTCTCATCTGTGCTACTGTTCTCAACATGTGCTATCTCATCTGTGCTAGTGAGTTACAACAATCCCAACTTGTTACAAGAGAATGGCATGGTTGCTGTAATTTCTACAAAACTTTCAAGGTTATCATTTGAAGCCCTCAGTAGAATGTGCTATAGGGAAGCATGGATTTCACAGCTTGTGACAGCAAAACATATGACTGTTCGATAAACCTCACATACTTCATTTTCCAAAAACAGAAAAATGTATGACTGTTTGATAAACAGATGATTTAGACAGACTTACCTCAGATACTCCATCTTCCAAACAGCAAACAAGAACAATAAAATTGTTCTGGCTGAAGAACTTCCACACATTTTGTTTCTGGGCATACAGCAACAACAGGTCTGATGATTCTGTGAATGTTCAACATGTATGGTTGGAAGAAAATAAAAAAGACTTGTAAATACAGCCATAAGAAAGTGGCATGAACAAAAGCATGGCCAAACAATACCAGAAGTGTATGTTAGTTTCTGTGTGCAGACATGGGCTTTTATTTTTATTCTCTACTTATAAACACTGTAAGCTATGTGTGCACACATGGGATTTTAGTTCTATTCATATCTATAAACATGCAAGCTTATGGGAGCAGTACAGCAGGGATCTACCAGTATCTTTCAGTAGAAATTATCCTCGTCGACACGCTTTCGGTCCACGATTCTGCAAGCTTCGGATGTGTGCCCACACATGGAGGGCTGGTTCCCTGCTAGTTCGGATTCTTTATCTTTAAACATTGCAAAGCTTATGTGTGCAGACATGGACTTTCTTTGAGTTAAGAAGTCTCTATCTTTAAACTATTGCAAGCTTCAGCGTGCCTGGACGACGACAACAAGCTTACGATTGCAAGCTTTACCGTGCACACATGTTGGACTTTTATTATCTTGGCTAGAGGAACACTGCAAGCTTATTCGGACACGATGGACTTTCAGGGGTGGAAACCCTTTCTTTAGACACCCGGACCAGCTCACCGAGGCCCGTCCCCTATGTTGCGTTGCTCCAAAGCCAGCTGTAAGCCCTGTGTGCATACCTCTCCCAGTTTTTTTGAGTGTTCTTTCCGTTCATTACCGTGCTATTCTTTATCACATTGTAGAGCGAAACACTGCAAGCTTATGTGTGCACACATGGACTTTCTTTTAGTTCTATTCTCTATCTTTAAACATTGCAAGCTTATGTGTGCACACATGGACTTTCTTTTAGTTCTATTCTCTATCTTTAAACATTGCAAGCTTATGTGTGCATACATGGACTTTCTTTTAGTTCTATTCTCTATCTATAAACACTGTAAGCTTATGTATGCACACATGGGATTTTAGTTCTATTCTCTATCTATAAACACTGCAAGCTTATGTGTGCACACATGGACTTTCTTTTAGTTCTATTCTCTATCTATAAACATTGCAAGCTTATGTGTGCATACATGGACTTTCTTTTAGTTCTATTCTTTATAAACACTGCAAACTTATGTGTGCACACACATACTTTCTTTTAGTTCTATTCTCTAATTATAAACAATGCAAGCTTATGTGTGCACACATGGACTTTTTTAAAGTTCTATTCTCTATCTATAAACATTGCAAGCTTATGTGTGCACACATGGACTTTGTTTTAGTTCTATTCTCTATCTATAAACATTGCAAGCTTATGTGTGCATACATGGACTTTCTTTTAGTTCTATTCTCTATCTATAAACATTGCAAGCTTATGTGTGCATACATGGACTTTCTTTTAGTTCTATTCTTTATCGTTAAACACTGCAAGCTTACGTGTGCATACATGGATTATCTTTTAGTTTTATCCTCTAGCTATAACTATGGCAAGCTTATGTGTGCATATATGGACTTGTTAGTTCTATTCTCTATCTACAAACAGAATATACATGGCCTACACAAGGGAAGACAAGAGAGCAGAAATAAGTGAGAACATAAATACAGTCACATGGCCTACACAAGGGAAGACAAGACAGCAGAAATATGTGAGAACATAAATACTGTCACATGGTCTACACAAGGGAAGACAAGACAGCAGAAATATGTGAGAACATAAATACTGTCACATGGCCTACACAAGGGAAGACAAGACAGCAGAAATAAGTGAGAACATAAATACAGTCACATGGCCTACACAAGAGAAGACAAGACAGCAGAAATATGTGAGAACATAAATACAGTCACATGGCCTACACAAGGGAAGACAAGACAGCAGAAATATGTGAGAACATAAATACTGTCACATGGCCTACACAAGGGAAGACAAGACAGCAGAAATAAGTGAGAACATAAATACAGTTACATGGCCTACACAAGGGAAGACAAGACAGCAGAAATAAGTGAGAACATAAATACAGTCACATGGCCTACACAAGGGAAGACAAGACAGCAGAAATAAGTGAGAACATAAATACAGTCACATGGCCTACACAAGAGAAGACAAGACAGCAGAAATAAGTGAGAACATAAATACAGTCACATGGCCTACACAAGAGAAGACAAGACAGCAGAAATAATCGAGAACATAAATACAGTCACATGGTCTACACAAGGGAAAACAAGACAGCAGAAATAAGTGAGAACATAAATACAGTCACATGGCCTACACAAGGGAAGACAATACAGCAGAAATATGTGAGAACATAAATACTGTCACATGGCCTACACAAGAGAAGACAAGACAGCAGAAATAAGTGAGAACATAAATACAGTCACATGGCCTACACAAGAGAAGACAAGACAGCAGAAATAAGTGAGAACATAAATACAGTCACATGGCCTACACAAGAGAAGACAAGACAGCAGAAATAAGTGAGAACATAAATACAGTCACATGGCGTACACAAGGGAAGACAAGACAGCAGAAATAAGTGAGAACATAAATACAGTCACATGGCCTACACAAGGGAAGACAAGACAGCAGAAATATGTGAGAACATAAATACAGTCACATGGCCTACACAAGGGAAGACAAGACAGCAGATATATGTGAGAACATAAATACAGTCACATGGCCTACACAAGGGAAGACAAGACAGCAGAAATATGTGAGAACATAAATACTGTCACATGGCCTACACAAGGAAAGACAAGACAGCAGAAATAAGTGAAAACATAAATACAGTCACATGGCGTACACAAGGAAAGAAAAGACAGCAGAAATAAGTGAGAACATAAATACAGTCACATGGCCTACACAAGGGAAGACAAGACAGCAGAAATATGTGAGAACATAAATACTGTCACATGGCCTACACAAGGAAAGACAAGACAGCAGAAATATGTGAGAACATAAATACAGTCACATGGCCTACACAAGGGAAGACAAGACAGCAGAAATAAGTGAGAACATAAATACAGTCACATGGCCTACACAAGAGAATACAAGACAGCAGAAATATGTGAGAACATAAATAGTCACATGGCCTACACAAGGAAAGACAAGACAGCAGAAATATGTGAGAACATAAATAGTCACATGCCCTACACAAGGGAAGACAAGACAGCAGAAATATGTGAGAACATAAATACTGTCACATGGCCTACACAAGGGAAGACAAGACAGCAGAAATATGTGAGAACATAAATAGTCACATGGCCTACACAAGGGAAGACAAGACAGCAGAAATAAGTGAGAACATAAAGACAGTCACATGGCCTACACAAGGGAAGACAAGACAGCAGAAATATGTGAGAACATAAATACAGTCACATGGCCTACACAAGGGAAGACAAGACAGCAGAAATAAGTGAGAACATAAATACTGTCACATGGCCTACACAAGGAAAGACAAGACAGCAGAAATATGTGAGAACATAAATACAGTCACATGGCCTACACAAGGAAAGACAAGACAGCAGAAATATGTGAGAACATAAATACAGTCACATGGCCTACACAAGGGAAGACAAGACAGCAGAAATAAGTGAGAACATAAAGACAGTCACATGGCCTACACAAGGGAAGGCAAGACAGCAGAAATATGTGAGAACATTAATACTGTCACATGGCCTACACAAGGAAAGACAAGACAGCAGAAATAAGTGAGAACATAAATACAGTCACATGGCCTACCCTGGCCCTTTCCTTTCCTGGATGTGTTCTCTGGTCGATGGATGAAAGTCTCTAGCAATGCATGCAAGAGAGCCAGACTGGTTTGTCGTCGCTGGTAGCAGCCTCCAGGAAGCAAATTGTCCATTAACAGCTGATGGAGCCACTCAATAAAGCTGACACTAGTGGCTGCAAGAGACCAACATCTCAGATTTAGGCAGTTGTTAACACATGTTAACAGTTATACATCAATAGCAAATGTCAATATATGTGAGAGATGTCATCACAAATATTTACCAACACATGTGGGCACCTGTAACCACTTACAATGTTGTCACAATGATTCACCAACAGATGTGGACACTGGTAACCACTGAGAGATCTCCAAACAATGATTCACCAACAGATTGTAGAAATCTGTATCCATCCATAAATGTCTCCACAATGATTCATCAATAGATGTGGACAACTGTAACTGATAGATGTCCCAACAATGATTCACCAACAGATTGTAGAAATCTGTAACCATCCATAAATGTCCACACAATGATTCACCAATAGATGTGGACAACTGTAACCACTGATAAATGTCTCCACAATGATTCATTAATAGATGTGGACAACTGTAACCACTGATAAATGTCCCCACAATGATTCATCAATAGATGTGGACAACTGTAACCACTGATAAATGTCTCCACATAGACTCATCAACAGATGTGGACAACTGTAACCACTGATAAATGTCTCCACAATGATTCACCAACAGATGTGGACACTGGTAAATACTGATAGATCTCCCAACAAGGATTCACCAACAGATTGTAGAAATCTGTAACCATCCATAAATGTCTCCACAATGATTCACCAATAGATGTGGACAACTGTAACCACTGATAAATGTCTCCACAATGATTCATCAATAGATGTGGACAACTGTAACCACTGATAAATGTCTCCACAATGATTCATCAACAGATGTGGACAACTGTAACCACTGATAAATGTCTCCACAATGATTCATTAATAGATGTGGACAACTGTAACCACTGATAAATGTCCCCACAATGATTCATCAATAGATGTGGACAACTGTAACCACTGATAAATGTCCCCACAATGATTCACCAATAGATGCGGACAACTGTAACCACTGATAAATGTCCCCACAATGATTCATCAATAGATGTGGACAACTGTAACCACTGATAAATGTCTCCACAATGATTCACCAATAGATGTGGACAACTGTAACCACTGATAAATGTCTCCACAATGATTCATCAATAGATGTGGACAACTGTAACCACTGATAAATGTCTCCACAATGATTCATCAACAGATGTGGACAACTGTAACCACTGAAAAATGTCTCCACAATGATTCATCAATAGATGTGGACAACTGTAACTGATAGATGTCCCCACAATGATTCATCAATAGATGTGGACAACTGTAACCACTGATAAATGTCTCCACAATGATTCATCAATAGATGTGGACAACTGTAACCACTGATAGATGTCTCCACAATGATTCATCAATAGATGTGGACAACTGTAACTGATAGATGTCCCCACAATGATTCATCAACAGATGTGGACAACTGTAACAACTGATAAATGTCTCCACAATGATTCATCAACAGATGTGGACAACTGTAACCACAGATAGATGTCCCCACAATGATTCATCAACAGATGTGGACAACTGTAACCACTGATAAATGTCTCCACAATGATTCATCAATAGATGTGGACAACTGTAACTGATAGATGTCCCCACAATGATTCATCAACAGATGTGAACAACTGTAACCGCTGATAAATGTCTCCACAATGATTCATCAATAGATGTGGACAACTGTAACTGATAGATGTCCCCACAATGATTCATCAACAGATGTGGACAACTGTAACAACTGATAAATGTAACACGATTCATCAATAGACGTGGACAACTGTAACCGCTGATAAATGTCTCCACAATGACTCATCAACAAATTGTAGAAACCTGTAACCACTGATAGATTTAAAATTATTATCAGTAACATCCACCGTTCACAAACTTACCCAAGAAAGTCTGATGTGTTTGACTGTTCCTGAGTGCTGTGAGACAGCTGTCTCTAATCCTCACAAACATCTTTCTCAGGGTGGAAGTCATGTGTTGACGAAAGGCTGCTGAATCAGTTTTTAAATTGGCTGTGATAAACTCTTGCAGCAGGCAGCTCTCCACATCAGATATTGCTTCTGTACAAACACAGACACGTTTGCACTGAGAGACAAACTTACTCAATGATTTACATAACAATAGTTGGTCACTACAGACAGAATACAACAGAGATATTACATTCAACATTCATTACACATAAGTTATATTCAACATTAATCCCAAGCAAGTTACATTCAACATTAATCCCACACAAGTTACATTTATAAACACAGGTTACATTTAACATTAATCCCACACAGGTTACATTCAACATTAATCCCACACAATTTATTTTTATCAACACAGGTTACATTCAACATTAATCCCACGTTACATTTATCCAACATATGTTACATTCAACATTAATCCCACACAAGTTACATTATCCAACACAAGTTATATTAATCCCACACAAGTTACATTTATCCACGCAGGTTACATTCAACATTCATCCCAAACACTTTACGTTCAACATTAATCCACCATTTACATTCAACATTCATCTCACAGACATGATATTTTGCATAGATGAAACCTGGACTATAGAACTAGAGAAAGAAGATAGCTGGTACATGATATTTTGCATTGACGAAACCTGGACTATAGAACTAAAGAAAGAAGATAGCTTGTACATAATATTTTCCATAGATGAAACCTGGACTATAGAACTAAAGAAAGAAGATAGCTTGTACATAATATTTTCCATAGATGAAACCTGGACTATAGAACTAAAGAAAGAAGATAGCTTGTACATAATGTTTTCCATAGATGAAACCTGGACTATAGAACTAAAGAAAGAAGATAGCTTGTACATAATATTTTCCATAGATGAAACCTGGACTATAGAACTAAAGAAAGAAGATAGCTTGTAGATAATGTTTTCCATAGATGAAACCTGGACTATAGAACTAGAGAAAGAAGATAGCTTATACACGATATTTTGCATTGATGAAACCTGGACTATAGAACTAAAGATAGAAGATAGCTTGTACATGATATTTTGCACAGATGAAACCTGGACTATAGAACTAAAGATAGAAGATAGCTTGTACATGATATTTTGCATTGATGAAACCTGGACTATAGAACTAAAGAAAGAAGATAGCTTGTACATGATATTTTGCACAGATGAAACCTGGACTATAGAACTAAAGAAAGAAGATAGCTTGTACATGATATTTTGCACAGATGAAACCTGGACTATAGAACTAAAGATAGAAGATAGCTTGTACATGATATTTTGCATTGATGAAACCTGGACTATAGAACTAGATGTATAGCTTATACATAACATCTTACAGAGATGAAACGTGGACTGTATAATTAAATATAGATGATAACTTATACACAAGACTTTATACAAATCTTTACTGACCTCCTCTCTTGAGAGAAGTACAGACAAGTTTTAGTGCTTCTATCCTCACATCATCATCTGCACAAAGCAATGATTCTTGCAGAAACCTGCTGTCCAGTATGCTTCTGGATGGAATCTACACAAACAATGAAATCATGACATGACAAGCAACTTGCATGTTATTTACAAATAAAATACAGGTTTAACTCTTTAAGGCCCAAACAACGGTGTGAGCGTAGTTTGAGAAGTTCCGTTCTGCCCAAACAACAGTGTCATCGTCAATTGTGTGTCCCTTACATTTTGCTTTGCATGTGCGTTCGTACTAGTTTCTAATGTTTGGAGGTACGATTATTCAGGGAAAGTCACTCTGTCGAAATCCTTTTAGTTTCATTTCCTGAACTAAACCACACGTGGATAATTTAAGAGAAAAAAAACAGCGAAATTTTTTTAACAGTTCATTTTATAAGTTCATTTTTGAGTGCCATGAATACCAATGTTCCAACTACAAGTACAGGTCGCAGAATGCGTCTTTCTGCGGCCGAAGCTCTGAAATTGTTTCAGTCAGATGTTTTTAATTGTGATGATGATAATAAAAATTTAGATTTTTTGGAAAGTGATTTGGACGGTGAATTTTCACCAGTGAAGCTGAGTGATCAGCTGTTGGGAATCTAGCGATTCTGATGAGTTCATTACACAGACAATGTCCCATACTACCGTATTTATGGTGTAAGAGAAGGGAAGTGCTCTAAACAAAAAGACAGTACTGTACTATGGCTAAGCTACATTGAAATCATCGCAGCCACAGTCTGTAAATAACTGTACAAAGTTAATAGTAAATAGTGTGTGTGTGTAATGGCTCATTTTTCTGAAATTTTGCTTAGCACTCGGTGAGAACTAAGAGCCCCTGAGTGATAAACTAACCCAGAAAGTTATCATAACTTTAGAATATGTTAGGAAATTGAACAAACTTTGAAGTTTTGTTCTCAAATTTGGATATTTACTATTCTTGTGGCTGCAAAACCATGGTAAGTGAAGAATTTTTGTGTGAAATGTTGTCCTTGTGAAATTAACACCTGCTGAATTCTTCTTTCCCACTAACTATAACAAAATCAAACAAACACTTATCATCAGATTCAAAATGTACATTCATTTCTCTTTTAAAAAATATATACTTTTATAGGGATTAGAAGTATATTAGAGTCTCTACAGCCTTTCTTGTACACCCACCCTTCTGCCATTTTTGTAAGGGGAAATTAATGTGGGCCAAGTCTGTCAAAATTCATGGGCCTGAAAGAGTTAAAGAAAATAAAAACACAGGATCCTAGTACTCTAGACCAGCGGTTCTCAATCCCTTTCTGTTGGGTCCAACGACTCTTTCACAGAGGTCGCCTAAGACCATCAGAAAACACATCCTGATTGAAGTTCTCAAGGACAATAATTTGTTGGGGGTCGCCACACCATGAGGGAACTGTATTCAAGGGTTGAGGGAACTGTATTCAAGGGTTGAGAGCCACTGGTTTAGACACAGCCACAGATGCACCATCTGACTAGATCTCACTGGCTTGCAAAAACAAACACTGGGATCATGAACCAACAAAATGAGACCCTGAGAGTGGGGGAACAGGGAATAAAATATGTCTGATGGCAAGAGAAAGTAAATGGTCATACATGGAACAGTTGTCTGGCACATGCAGCCACAGACACCCAGGCAAAGAGCCACCTCTGGCGAGACTGGTCGTTACAAGATCTCAAATGTTCTTCCATTCTATCATGTAGAAGCTGATGGCTGCCTGTGATAAGCTGGAGTGTTGATGGCAACCAATACGTAGACATCTTCAATGTTTGTACACTGCAAAATATAGATATGTTACCCATCATGTAGCCACTTCAACATATATACAAAACAAAAATGCCACAACACAGCAGATGCAACACACCTACCACAACATATATACAAAACAAAAATGCCACAACACACCAGATGCAACACACCTAAAACAACATATATACAAAACATAAATGTCACAACACACCAGATGCAACACACCTACCACAACATATATTCAAAATATAAATGCCACAACACACCAAATGCAACACACCTACCACAACATATATACAAAACAAAAATGTCACAACACACCAAATGCAACACACCTACCACAACATATATACAAAACAAAAATGTCACAACACACCAAATGCAACACACCTACCACAACATATATACAAAACATAAATGTCACAACACACCAGATGTAACACACCCACCACAAAATATATACAAAATATAAATGCAACAGCACAGCAGATGCAACACACATACCACAACATATACACAAAATATAAATGTCACAACACATCAGATGCAATGCACCTACCACAACATATATACAAAACATAAATGTCACAAAACACCAGATGTAACACACCTACCACAACATATATACAAAACATAAATGTCACAACACACCAAATGCAACACACCTACCACAACATATATACAAAACAAAAATGTCACAACACAGCAGATGCAACACACCTACCACAAAATATACACAAAACATAAATGTCACAACACACCAGATGTAACACACCCACCACAACATATATACAAAATATAAATGCAACAGCACACCAGATGCAACACACCTACCACAACATATACACAAAACATAAATGCCACAACACAGCAGATGCAACACACATACCACAACATATACACAAAATATAAATGTCACAACACATCAGATGCAATGCACCTACCACAACATATATACAAAACATAAATGTCACAAAACACCAGATGTAACACACCTACCACAACATATATTCAAAACATAAATGTCACAACAATTAGATGCAACACACCTACCACAACATATATACAAAACATAAATGCCACAACACAGCAGATGTAACACACCTACCAAAACATATATACAAAACATAAATGTCACAAAACACCAGATGTAACACACCTACCACAACATATATACAAAACATAAATGCCACAACACACCAGATGCAACACACCTAAAACAACATATATACAAAACATAAATGTCACAACACACCAGATGCAACACACCTACCACAACATATATTCAAAATATAAATGCCACAACACACCAAATGCAACACACCTACCACAACATATATACAAAACAAAAATGTCACAACACAGCAGATGCAACACACCTACCACAAAATATACACAAAACATAAATGTCACAACACACCAGATGTAACACACCCACCACAACATATATACAAAATATAAATGCAACAGCACACCAGATGCAACACACCTACCACAACATATACACAAAACATAAATGCCACAACACAGCAGATGCAACACACATACCACAACATATACACAAAATATAAATGTCACAACACATCAGATGCAATGCACCTACCACAACATATACACAAAACATAAATGTCACAAAACACCAGATGTAACACACCTACCACAACATATATACAAAACATAAATGTCACAACAATTAGATGCAACACACCTACCACAACATATATACAAAACATAAATGCCACAACACAGCAGATGTAACACACCTACCACAACATATATACAAAACATAAATGTCACAAAACACCAGATGTAACACACCTACCACAACATATATACAAAACATAAATGTCACAACAATTAGATGCAACACACCTACCACAACATATATACAAAACATAAATGTCAAAACACACCTAATGTAACACACCTACCACAACACATATACCAAACATAAATGTCACAACACACCAGATGCAACACACCTACCACAACATATATACAAAACATAAATGCCACAACACATTAGATGTAACACACCTACCACAACATATATACAAAACATAAATGCCACAATACACCAGATGTAACACACCTACCACAACATATTTACAAAACATAAATGCCACAACACATTAGATGTAACACACCTACCACAACATATTTACAAAACATAAAAACATAAATGCAACACACCTACCACAACATATTTACAAAACATAAACACAACAATAAGATGCAACACACCTACCACAACATATTTACAAAACATAAATGCCACAACAATAAGATGCAACACACCTACCACAACATATTTACAAAACATAAATGCCACAACAATAAGATGCAACACACCTACCACAACATATTTACAAAACATAAATGCCACAACAATAAGATGCAACACACCTACCACAAAATATTCACAAAACATAAATGCCACAACAATAAGATGCAACACACCTACCACAACATATTTACAAAACATAAATGCCAGAACAATAAGATGCACACACCTACACATACATATTTACAAACATAAATGATAAGATGCAACACACCTACCACAACATATTTACAAAACATAAATGCCACAACACATTAGATGCCATACACCTACAACAACATATTTACAAACACATAAATGCAAAACACAACAATAAGATGCAACACACCTACCACAACCAATTCTTTTTCTTCAGGAAGGATTTAGCTTTGTCTTGTTGCAGTAAAAAAAATTCCGCTAAAAATTAATGCTGTCCAAAGCCCAGAAAAAATGTGGTCCTGAAAAAAGGTTCACATTTTTTGCCTTCACCACTGCTGGACCTTCTCTCTCTCTCTGCATTTTCTGTTTGATGCAAAATAGAGAAGCCAGTATATCACTCCATTAGCACTTTTACTCACATCTCACCAGGTTTGATGTCTTCAGGCGAAAACACCTGCTGAATAATATACCCTTGGCTTGGCCATCAATAATTTTTCTTGTTAACCTGCTGTCTGTTTTCAATTCTGTGCTGACTCTGGCTCCGCAAATTTGTATTCTGTCCTCCACTGTGGAGGACACATCAAGAAGTGGAGGACAGATCAAGAAGTGGAGGACAGATCAAAAAGTGGAGAACAGATCAAGAAGTTGAGGACTGATCAAAAAGTGGAGAACAGATCAAGAAGTGGAGGACAGATCAAGAAGTGGAGGACAGATCAAGAAGTTGAGGACAGATCAAGAAGTGAAGGACAGATCAAGAAATGGAGGACAGATCAAGAAGTGGATACTACTGATAAACAAATTCTAAACACAAACAGTGTCATATTACAAACAAACAGGTCAAAAACAAACTGGACACAGATTACCAGTCAACAATCTGGAACATATTACCAGACAACAATCTGGAACATATTACCAGACAACAATCTAGAACATATTACCAGTCAACAATATAGAACATATTACCAGTCAACAATCTGGAACATATTACCAGTCAACAATCTGGAACATATTACCAGTCAACAATCTGGAACATATTACCAGTCAACAATCTAGAACATATTACCAGTCAACAATCTGGAACATATTACCAGTCAACAATCTAGAACATATTACCAGTCAACAATCTAGAACATATTACCAGTCAACAATCTGGAACATATTACCAGTCAACAATCTGGAACATATTACCAGACAACAATCTAGAACATATTACCAGTCAACAATATAGAACATATTACCAGTCAACAATCTGGAACATATTACCAGTCAACAATCTGGAACATATTACCAGTAAACAATCTGGAACAGGTAACTAGTCAACAATCTGGAACAGGTTACCAGTCAACAATCTAGAACATATTATCAGTCAACAATCTAGAACATATTACCAGTCAACAATCTAGAACATATTACCAGTCAACAATCTGGAACATATTACCAGTCAACAATCTGGAACAGGTAACTAGTCAACAATCTGGAACAGGTTACCAGTCAACAATCTAGAACATATTACCAGTCAACAAAATGAAAGTGCTGGCTTGACAGATGATAAACTAGAGACCAGAGTTGTCAAACAAACAAGAACTGCAGGATCAGGGAGCCAAGTGTACACAAAGAGTACAGAGGAGCTAGTGCGGAGATAGATTACCTGTGCTCTGAAGCCAGCCCTGACAGCAATGTGGACATCCACACATCGGCCCACATCTGCAGGCCTTCTCCCAGTCCCAGACTGCTGGCTTTCCTGAGACACAACAACTAACTGTTAGCATGCAACTACAACAGGTAACCTCAGCACCCCCCCCCCCTTTCCCCCCGCCAACCCCCTACCCTCCCAGGCAAGTGTGCAGCTGAATACATCAATAGATGAGAAAGGTGAACATGAGAGCATAACTAGGTGACCGGCTACACTACAACACTAGTACTCAAAGGGGGCTGAGTGGTCTCCAGGCATGGTGTTTACTTCGAGTCCTGGAGGTCCCAGGTTCAGGCTTCAGTGAAGGCTGGGATTGTTTCATGTGGACTTCTAGTAGTTTTCCCTGGTCTCTGGGTAGTACGATCGGACGCCTGTGTGTATTGTTGGGCATGTTAAAAATCTCTCAACAGTTTGAAATCGAAAAAGGTAGCCTAACGACGCTGCCCCTCAAAATTTGGAGTTAGAAATCTACCAAAAGTATTTTCAAGATCCTCGCCGGTACTACAGAGTTCATGCACTGACTGCGCTGATATTCTTCGGACTCAGGCTTGAGTTAGAAGTAGAATGCAGCACTTACGGGTTACTACCCTTGTGCCATGATGTTGATCCATTGTTTAAGCCTAGAACCTAAAACTAGTGCACAAGCTAACATACACAATGTCTTCAATGTGAACATGAGAGCATAACTAGGTGACTGGCTAGAACTTTAGTGCGCGCAAGCATGCACTCATTATATAACTGTCTTACAGGCAATTTTCTTCTTCTGCCATACTAACTCCCAATGGCACATAGGCCCTCAACCAACTCATGCCAAATCATTCTATCCTTGGCCATCGCATGCAGTTCTTCCCATATCCTCCCTATCTGTTTGAATCCACTTTCTAGCTCCCTTCTCTATATCCTCCCTATCTGTTTGAATCCACTTTCTAGCTCCCTTCTCCATGTATTTTTTTGGTCTTCCTTTATTTCTATACACCTTTGGGTTCCAGTGCAAAGACATTCTAGTTATAGTTCTTAGGTTTTCTTAACATGTGTCCCATCCAATGCTAGCGTCTTTTCTTCACCTCTTGGTTAACTGAAATTTGTTTGGTTCCCTCCCAAAGCTTTACATTAGTGATTTTATCATTCCATTTAATTCCCTCCATTCTGTGCAGGTACCTGTTAATAAATGTTTGTTTTTTAGTAACTGCCTTAATGTTCTCTTGTGTTTTCGCTCCACACAACAGTACTGATTTGACATTAGAATGAAAATTTTTAGTTTAGTATTAGTTTTAATTTCTTTTGACCTAAAAAAATTCCCTAGTGCTATGAAAGCTCTCTTGCCTTTTGTATTCATATTTTAATATCAGTTCCCCCATTTTTATCTACATTATTGCCCAAATAGGTGTACGACTCCACGTCTTGGAGTGGGGTGCCATTAAAAAAACCACATTACTATTTGCCTGACTTATTCTCATTATCTTTGTCTTTCCCTTATGGATATTCAGACCTAGCTGTTGTGATCTCACATTGAGAATCTTGCATCTGATTCTGTGCGCGAGACAGAGAAGAAATATCATCAACGAAGTCCAGATCATCAAGCTGGTTTTAGGGGTCCACTGAATTCCATTCTTCGTGTTGTCAGTTACATAATATCATAATACAGTCTACTGCCAGTAAAAATAGGAGAGGCGACAAAAGACATCCCTGTCACACACCTGTTTTTATTTCAAATGACAGATACCCCGACTAATGGTTTTACAGACAATGTTAGATATACAATGACAGATACCCCGTCTAATGGTTTTACAGACAATGTTAGATATACAATGACAGATACCCCGTCTAATGGTTTTACAGACAATGTTAGATATACAATGACAGATTCCCCATCTAATGGTTTTACAGAATTTGTTATATATACAATGACAGATACCCGGTCTAATGGTTTTACAGACAATGTTAGATATACATAAACAGATACCCCGTCTAATGGTTTTACAGACAATGTTAGATATAAAATGACAGATAGCCCATCTAATGGTTTTACAGACAATGTTAGTTATAAAATGACAGATACCCCGTCTAATGGTTTTACAGACAATGCTAGGTATAAAATGACAGATACCCTGTCTAATGGTTTTACAGACAATGTTAGATATACAATGACAGATACCCTGTCTAATGGTTTTACAGACAATCTTAGATATACAATGACAGATATCCCGTCGAATGGTTTTACAGACAATGTTAAAGATGAAAAAAAGGATCGTTTGCAGCAGACGTGCTAACTTACTGGATCTGTTGAAGACATGCCTGATACACATCACTGGCTACTGATGCCAGGTGGTTGGAGTTCATACATCTCAACAGATCACAGCTCAGCTGCCCATGTATGTCAATTACCTGTAGGCAACCACAAACATAATCACTGCAATAATCTATAGGCAAACACAAACATAATCACTGCAATAATCTATAGGCAAACACAAACATAATCATTGCAATAATCTATAGGTAAAAAAATACAAAATATAAGCATTGCAACAATCTATACGCAAACACAAATATAATCATGACAATAATCTGAAGGTTAAACACAAAATATTAGTATTGCAACAATCTATAGGTAAACACAAACATAAGCATTGCAACAATCTATAGGTAAACACAAACATAAGCATTGCACTAATCTATAGTTAAATACAAAACATAAGCATTGCAACAATCTATAGTTAAACACAAAACATAAGCATTGCAATAATCTACAGGTAAACACAAACATAAGCATTGCAACAATCTATACGTAAACAAAAATATTACAACAGATACATAAACATTACAACATATAGGAAAATAAAAACAACATGTAGATAAACACAGACTGAAAAAATAACTAGTTGATCAATACTCTTTGGTTAGCATGGACTGCGAAAACAAGACCAACAAGCAACATTACAACAAACAGCCGCACCCAACAATCACGTCTGGTGCCACAAAATGGCCTGAAGACCAACAAGCAACATTAAAACAAACAGCAGTACCCAGCAATCACGTCTGGTGCCACAAAATGGCCTGAAGACCAACAAGCAACATTAAAACAAACAGCAGTACCCAGCAATCACGTCTGGTGCCACAAAATGGCCTGAAGGCCAACAAGCAACATTAAAACAGACAGCAGTACCTAACAATCACGTCTGGTGCCACAATATGGCATGAAGACCAACAAGCAACATTAAAACAAACAGCAGTACCCAACAATCACGTCTGGTGCCACAAAACTGGCCTGAAGACCAATAAGCAACAGTAAAACAAACTACAGCACCCAACAATTATGACATTTGTATGAAGTACATCTTACCTTGACCAAATCTACATATTCCAGGAGCACTTTCAGAGACTGATAGCGAGCTTTAGAATGCCAGACCAAGCTAAGCACTTTGGATCTTAACAGCTGATGCAAGCCATCACTTTCAAACAATCCTCTGTGGACTGCCTGTTGCCAAACTCTGAGGATGTGATGGAAAATGTCCACTACAAGTTCTGATACACCGTCAACTGGGCTGTCCCAGTGAGGCCAAATACAAACAAGACTAGTTGTCAAAATTCCACTGGCCATAGACACTGCACTAGAAGGTTCACTGGTGCTGCTAATGATCACATTTGTCATGAAAATGGAAGCCTCAGATAGAGATCCATGGGTTATCCCTGTCTGAGCACAGCCATCTGAGGCAAAGGATGAGTCATAGATAAGCTCAGTGTGGTCCAGCTTCCGGTACCAAAGTGTTAACAGGCTGAATGCTTGGTAGTGTTGTACACTTGGTCCTTGACACAGCTGCACAATGTAAGGGAAGATGTCTAACAATAACGGATGCTTCCCCAGACTCAATATTTCTTTGCTGCAACAGACAAGCATGCCTTTAATGATGCCTGACAATGATATAGAGCTATCAGCTCCAGCCTTGCACAGACACTGCTGAATGTTCAGTTTCATGCCAGCAAACGTTACACATATCTCTCCTGCAAGAAATAAAAAACAAAGTCTAATGAAAAAAACAAAATGTTGACAGTAAAACAAGAGACATCAAAAAGCAGGGAAGGATGCCAGCTAAATCCAGCCCACAGAGAGTCACAGTGGATCATTGCATAAACACTAGTAAACAAGTTATTTTAAAACATCTTTCTATGGTAGGGACTGGGCCTCTCACTCATGAATATCCCTATTTTCAAAATGTTGGCCTCTGAGTAAACTCAGTTGAACAGCTCTGCAGTAAGGGGTGATACAGGCTTTTAACAATGGACAAGAAACCCTGAATAACACTGATAGTATACCCAGTATAACACTGATAGTATACCCGGTATAACACTGATAGTATACCCGGTATAACACTGATAGTATACCTGGTATAACACTGATAGTATACCTGGTATAACACTGATAGTATACCCAGTATAACACTGATAGTATACCCAGTAAAACACTGATAGTATACCCGGTATAACACTGATAATATACCCAGTATAACACTGATAGTGTACTCAGTAAAACACTGATAGTATACCTGGTATAACACTGATAGTATACCCGGTATAACACTGATAGTATACCTGGTATAACACTGATAGTATACTCAGTAAAACACTGATAGTATACACAGTAAAACACTGATAGTATACCTGGTATTACACTGATAGTATACCCAGTATAACATTGATAGTATACCTGGTATAACATTGATAGTATACCTGGTATTACACTGATAGTATACCCAGTATAACACTGATAGTATGCCTGGTATAACACTGATAGTATGCCTGGTATAACATTGATAGTATACCTGGTATTACACTGATAGTATACCCAGTATAACACTGATAGTATGCCTGGTATAACACTGATAGTATACCCAGTATAACACTGATAGTATACCTGGTATAACACTGATAGTATACCTGGTACAACACCGATAGTATACCTGGTATAACACTGATAGTATACCCAGTATAACACTGATAGTATACCTGGTATAACACTGATAGTATACCTGGTATTACACTGATAGTATACCCAGTATAACACTGATAGGATACTCAGTAAAACACTGATAGTATACCCAGTATAACACTGATAGTATACTCAGTAAAACACTGATAGTATACCTGGTATAACACTGATAGTATACTCAGAAAAACACTGATAGTATACCTGGTATAACACTGATAGTATGCTCAGTAAAACACTGATAGTATACCCAGTATAACACTGATAGTATACTCAGTAAAACACTGATAGTATACCCAGAATAACACTGATAGTATACCCAGTATAACACTGATAGTATACCCGGTATAACACTGATAGTATACCCAGTATAACACTGATAGTATACCCAGTATAACACTGATAGTATACCCGGTATAACACTGATAGTATACCCGGTATAACACTGATAGTATACCCGGTATAACACTGACAGTATACCCAGTATAACACTGATAGTATACTCAGTATAACACTGATAGTATACTCAGTAAAACACTGATAGTATACCTGGTATAACACTGATAGTATACCCAGTATAACACTGATAGTATACCCAGTATAACACTGATAGTATACCCAGTATAACACTGACAGTATACCCGGTATAACACTGATAGTATACCCAGTATAACACTGACAGTATACCCAGTATAACACTGATAGTATACCCAGTACAACACCGATAGTATACCCAGTATAACACTGATAGTATACCCAGTAAAACACTGATAGTATACCTGGTATAACACTGATAGTATACCCAGTATAACACTGATAGTATACCCAGTATAACACTGATAGTATACCCAGTAAAACACTGATAGTATACCCGGTATAACACTGATAGTATACCCGGTATAACACTGACAGTATACCCGGTATAACATTGATAGTATACTCAGTATAACACTGATAGTATACTCAGTAAAACACTGATAGTATACCTGGTATAACACTGATAGTATACCCAGTATAACACTGATAGTATACCCAGTATAACACTGATAGTATACCCGGTATAACACTGACAGTATACCCGGTATAACACTGATAGTATACCTGGTATAACACTGATAGTATACCCGGTATAACACTGATAGTATACCCGGTATAATACTGATAGTATACCAAGTATAACACTGATAGTATACCCGGTATAACATTGATAGTATACCAGGTATAACACTGATAGTATACCGGGTAAAACACTGACAGTATACCCGGTATAACACTGACAGTATACCCGGTATAACACTGATAGTATACCCGGTATAATACTGATAGTATACCGGGTATAACACTGAAAGTATACCCGGTATAATACTGACAGTATGTATACACACTAATAGTAAACATTATATAATACTGACAGTAAACCCTCAATAACATTAACAATAAACTCTAAATAACACTGTTAATAAACACTATACAACAGTGATAGTAAACCTTGTATATAACATTGATAGTAAAACTTGTATAACACTGACAGTAAACACTGCAAAACATTTACAGTAAACCAAGTATAACGTTGAAAGTAACAGGTAATGTAGGCTTATAACAATTATAGTGAGCCCTGCCACACAACAACAGGTAACGTAACCCTACCACATGAAAACATTGACAGCAAACTCTTGCATGTGGTCTGTGTCATATCAACACTGGGGGCATAAGTGATGGCCATGATCAACGCTGTTCCCAGCAAATGTACAGTCTCTGGATTTGATATCTGAAAATAAACACAATATCACTGTGTTAAACATTGTTGAGAAATGACTGAAAGCAGACAACACTGTATACGTGTAACAACAACAACAAGATGACAACAAAAATAACAACAACAACAGCAAAAACAAATGCAGACAGAATAATGAATGAGACTTACACAATGAAGATCAAAAACAGGGAAAAAACAAGGAAAAAAGGCCCAACAGAACACAGAATAAAAGTGAAACAAAACACATGGTTACATAGAAAAGGAGTCATCAGCGTAAACACACCAAGAAACATGTTTAAAAGATCACAGAACTTTTGGTTATCCTAGATCAAAGGCTATCTTGAAATGAACAATGAACAAGACAAACAAGACGAATCAGTGACACAAGTGAGACAAAAAACATGGTCGTCACACAGCTATGTCACAGACAAAAAAGACAACCAAGATGACTGAAGTGAGATAAAACACATGGACACACAGACAAACAAGATGAGTCAGTGACAGAAGTGAGATAAAAACACATGGACACACACACAAACAAGATGAGTCAGTTCCAGAAGTGAGATAAAAACACATGGACAGTGCAACTTCTGCATAGCATATAACTTGTACAAATGCTCAGACAGGAGAAAACGCAGAAGAAACAAATGACAAGGTCCTTCAAGCATGGCAAAACATACAGTAGAAACAACTGATATGGCCTTAAAGCAAGGCAAAACATACAGTCTGAGATTATCTATTGTTGTCAGTGGCAGTCTGAGAGCATCTATTGTTGTCAGTGGCAGTCTGAGACTACTATTTTTCTCAGTGTCAGTCTGATACATCTATTGTTCTCAGTGCCAGTCTGAGACATCTATTGTTCTCAGTGGCAGTCTGAGACAGCTATTGTTCTCAGTGGCAGTCTGAGAGCAGCTATTGTTGTCAGTGGCAGTCTGAGACAGCTATTGTTGTCAGTGGCAGTCTGAGAGCAGCTATTGTTGTCAGTGGTAGTCTGAGACAGCTATTGTTGTCAGTGGCAGTCTGAGACAGCTATTGTTCTCAGTGGCAGTCTGGGACAGCTATTGTTCTCAGTGGCAGTCTTAGACAGCTATTGTTGTCAGTGGCAGTCTGAGACATCTATTGTTCTCAGTGGCAGTCTGAGACAGCTATTGTTGTCAGTGGCAATCTGAGACATCTATTGTTCTCAGTGGTAGTCTGAGACATCTATTGTTCTCAGTGGCAGTCTGAGACAGCTATTGTTGTCAGTGGCAGTCTGAGACAGCTATTGTTCTCAGTGGCAGTCTGAGACAGCTATTGTTCTCAGTGGCAGTCTGAGACAGCTATTGTTCTCAGTGGCAGTCTGAGACAGCTATTGTTCTCAGTGGCAGTCTGAGACAGCTATTGTTGTCAGTGGTAGTCTGAGACAGCTATTGTTGTCAGTGGCAGTCTGGGACAGCTATTGTTCTCAGTGGTAGTCTGAGACAGCTATTGTTGTCAGTGGCAGTCTGAGAGCATCTATTATTGTCAGTGGCAGTCTGAGACAGCTATTGTTGTCAGTGGCAGTCTGAGACAGCTATTGTTGTCAGTGGCAGTCTGAGACAGCTATTGTTGTCAGTGGCAGTCTGAGACAGCTATTGTTGTCGGTGGCAGTCTGAGACATCTATTGTTCTCAGTGGTAGTCTGAGACAGCTATTGTTGTCAGTGGCAGTCTGAGAGCAGCTATTGTTGTCGGTGACAGTCTGAGACAGCTATTGTTGTCAGTGGCAGTCTGAGACAGCTATTGTTGTCAGTGGCAGTCTGAGACAGCTATTGTTCTCAGTGGCCGTCTGAGAGCAGCTATTGTTGTCAGTGGTAGTCTGAGACAGCTATTGTTGTCAATAGCAGTCTGATAGCAGCTATTGTTGTCAGTGGTAGTCTGAGACAGCTATTGTTGTCAGTGGTATTCTGAGACAGCTATTGTTATCAATGACAGTCTGAGAGCAGCTATTGTTGTCAGTGGCAGTCTGAGACAGCTATTGTTTTCAGTGGCTGTTTGAGACAGCTATTGTTGTCAGTGGCAGTCTGAGACAGCTATTGTTGTCAGTGGCAGTCTGAGACAGCTATTGTTGTCAGTGGCAGTCTGAGACAGCTATTGTTGTCAGTGGCAGTCTGAGACAGCTATTGTTGTCAGTGGCAGTCTGAGACAGCTATTGTTGTCAGTGGCTGTTTGAGACAGCTGTTGTTCTAAGTGGCAGTCTGAGACAGCTATTGTTGTCAGTGGCAGTCTTTCCTCAATGTTTTCAGGACATTAGTTTCTGAGGTTGTGAAATTACAAAACAGCAGCCAACCATCTATGACAGTTTAAAATCTACCTGTACAAGGAGAGCTATCAATGCTGCCAGAATTCTGTTCCAGCTTTGCCTCATGCTGGTCACACAGGCTTCATCCACATCCCTGCAGGTTGAGCTGAAGGCTGACTTCACATCATGTGCATATATACGCAACACTTGAATACACAGCTGTATGGAACAAATATACCCAACACTTGAATACACAGCTGTATAGAACAAATATTTGCAACACTTGAATACACAGCTGTATGGAACAAATATACCCAACACTTGAATACACAGCTGTACAGAATAAATATTTGCAACACTGTAATACACAACTGTATGGAACAAATATATGCAGCACTTGAATACACAACTGTATGGAACAAATATATGCAGCACTTGAATACACAACTGTGTGAAACAAATATATGCAGCACTTAAATACACAACTGTATGGAACAAATATATGCAACACTTGAATACACAACTGTATGGAACAAATATATGCAGCACTTGAATACACAACTGTATGGAACAAATTTACACAACACTTAAATACACAACTGTATGGAACAAATATACACAGCACTTGAATACACAACTGTACAGAACAAATATATGCAGCACTTGAATTCACACCTGTATGGAACAAATATATGCAACACTTGAATTCACAACTATATGGAACAAATTTACACAACACTTGAATACACAACTGTGTGGAACAAATATAAGCAGCACTTGTATACACAACTGTATGGAACAAATATACACAACACTTGAATTCACAACTGTTTGGAAGAAATTTACATGGCACATATACACAACTGTATGTAACAAATATGGGCAATACTTAAATACACAACTGTATGTAACAAATATGGGCAATACTTAAATACACAACTGTATGTAACAAATATGGGCAATACTTAAATACACAACTGTATGTAACAAATATGGGCAATACTTAAATACACAACTGTATGTAACAAATATGGGCAATACTTAAATACACGAAAGTAAGGAAACAAATATGGACAACACTAAGATACACAAAAGTAAGGAAACAAATATGGGCAACACTTAAATACACAAAAGTAAGGAAACAAATATGGATAACACTTAAATACACAAAAGTAAGGAAACAAATATGGGCAACACTTAAATACACAAAAGTAAGGAAACAAATATGGGCAATACTTAAATACACAAAAGTAAGGAAACAAATATGGGCAACACTTAAATACACAAAAGTAAGGAAACAAATATGGGCAACACTTAAATACACAAAAGTAAGGAAACAAATATGGATAACACTTAAATACTGGAAATATATATCCTGAACACAGCTAGGGGAATGCAATCTGTGTTGCTCTTGTCCATGCACATGTTAGCAATGGCGGGTTGGCGGGCTGCTGAGACAATTCTGAACACCTCTGGTGATCTGGTACTAAACAAGATGAGAATGGTGATATAGTTGCTCAAACATGGGAGTGGTGATTTCATTGAGCAAATATGGGAGTGGTGATTTAGTAGCTCAAACATGGGAGTGGTGATTGGATAGTTAAAACAACTAGGGAGTGGTGATATAGTAGCTCAAACATGGGAGTGGTGATTTAAGTAGCTCAAACATGGGGTGGTGATCTGATAGTTAAAACAACATGGGAGTGGTGGTATAGTAGCTCAAACACGGGAGTGGTGATTTAAGTAGCTCAAACATGGGAGTGGTGATCTGATAGTTAAAACAACATGGGAGTGGTGATATAGTAGCTCAAACATGGGAGTGGTGATCTGATAGTTAAAACAACATGGGAGTGGTGATATAGTAGCTCAAACATGGGGTGGTGATCTGATAGTTAAAACAACATGGGAGTGGTGATATAGTAGCTCAAACACGGGAGTGGTGATTTAAGTAGCTCAAACATGGGAGTGGTGATTGGATAATTAAAACAACATGGGAGTGGTGATATAGTAGCTCAAACATGGGAGTGGTGATTTAAGTAGTTCAAACATGGGAGTGGTGATCTGATAGTTAAAACAACATGGAGTGGTGATATAGTAGCTCAAACATGGGAGTGGTGATTTAAGTAGCTCAAACATGGGAGTGGTGATCTGATAGTTAAAACAACATGGGAGCGGTGATATAGTAGCTCAAACATGGGAGTGGTGATTTAAGTAGCTCAAACATGGGAGTGGTGATCTGATAGTTAAAACAACATGGGAGTGGTGATATAGTAGCTCAAACATGGGAGTGGTGATTTAAGTAGCTCAAACATGGGAGTGGTGATCTGATACTTAAAAAAACATGAAAGTAGTGATATAGTAGCTCAAACATGAGAGTGGTGATATGATAGTTAAAACAACATGGGAGTGGTGATATAGTAGCTCAGACATGGGAGTGGTGATATAGTAGTCCATACATCTTCACTGGTATATAATACTGTCAATTATGAAACATGGCAGGCATACCTTTGCTGAGTAGTGCTGAAACTCCTGACCATAGCCTGCCCCATCAGTCACATGTGAACATGTTCCTAGTAGATCCTGTAACAAGCTTGTACACGAATCAAAATGTCTGTGCAGACTCAGCTGTGTGGCAAGACTGTGATCCAACAGTGCAGACACTAGGATGACAACCAGGGTGGGGAACATATCATGACCTCACTATCCAGATGGTGCTACTCAAGCATGGACATACAGCCAGGGTGGGGAACATATCATTACCTCACTATCTAGATGGTGCTACTCAAGCATGGACATACAGCCAGGGTGGGGAACATATCATTACCTAACTATCCAGATGGTGCTACTCAAGCATGGACATATAGCCAGGTGGAGAACATATCATTACCTCACTATCTAGATGGTGCTACTCA
Source organism: Candidula unifasciata (assembly GCA_905116865.2). NCBI lineage: Eukaryota > Metazoa > Mollusca > Gastropoda > Stylommatophora > Geomitridae > Candidula > Candidula unifasciata. Next base: position 383,043 of record CAJHNH020003691.1, read on the forward strand.
AGCATGGACATACAGCCAGGGTGGGGAACATATCATTACCTCACTATCCAGATGGTGCTACTCAAGCATGGACATATAGCCAGGTGGAGAACATATCATTACCTCACTATCCAGATGGTGCTGCTCAAGCATGGACATACAGCCAGGATGGGGAACGTATCATTACCTCACTATCCAGATGGTGCTACTCAAGCATGGACATACAACCAGGGTAGAGAACATATCATTACTCCACTATCTATACGGTGCTACTCAAGCATGGACATACAGCCAGGGTGGGGAACGTATCATTACCTCACTATCCAGATGGTGCTACTCAAGCATGGACATTCAGCCAGGGTGGGGAACATATCATTACCTAACTATCCAGATGGTGCTACTCAAGCATGGACATACAGCCAGGTGGGGAACATATCATTACCTAACTATCCAGATGGTGCTACTCAAGCAAAAACATACAACCAGGGTGGGGAACATATCATTACCTAACTATCCAGATGGTGCTACTCAAGCATGGACATACAGCCAGGTGGGGAACGTATCATTACCTAACTATCCAGATGGTGCTGCTCAAGCGTGGACATACAGCCAGGGTGAGGAACGTATCATTACCTAACTATCCAGATGGTGTTACTCAAGCATGGACATACAACCAGGGTGGAGAACATATCATTACCTCACTATCCAGATGGTGCTGCTCAAGCGTGGACATACAACCAGGGTGGGGAACATATCAATACTCCACTATCTATACGGTGCTGCTCAAGCATAAACATACAACCAGGGTAGAGAACATATCATTACTCCACTATCTATACGGTGCTGCTCAAGCGTGGACATACAACCAGGGTAGAGAACATATCATTACTCCACTATCTATACGGTGCTGCTCAAGCATGGACATACAACCAGGGTAGAGAACATATCATTACTCCACTATCGATACGGTGCTGCTCAAGCGTGGACATACAACCAGGGTAGAGAACATATCATTACCTCACTAACCAGATGGTGCTACTCAAGCGTGGACATACAACCAGGGTAGAGAACATATCAATACTCCACTCTATACGGTGCTGCTCAAGCATGGACATACAACCAGGGTAGAGAATATATCATTACTCCACTATCTATACGGTGCTGCTCAAGCATGGACATACAACCAGGGTGGGGAACGTATAATTACCTCACTATCCAGATGGTGCTACTCAAGCATGGACATACAACCAGGGTGGGGAACATATCATTACCTCACTATCCAGATGGTGCTACTCAAGCAAGGACATACAACCAGGGTGGGGAACATATTACCTCACTATCCAGATGGTGCTACTCAAGCATGGACATACAGCCAGGTGGGGAACGTATCATTACTCCACTATCTATACGGTGCTGCTCAAGCATGGACATACAACCAGGGTGGGGAACGTATCATTACCTCACTATCCAGATGGTGCTACTCAAGCATGGACATACAACCAGGGTAGAGAACATATCATTACCTCACTATCCAGATAGTGCTACTCAAGCATGGACATACAACCAGATGGAGAACATATCATTACTCCACTATCTATACGGTGCTGCTCAAGCATGGACATACAACCAGGGTAGAGAACATATCATTACTCCACTATCTATACAGTGCTGCTCAAGCATGGACATACAACCAGGGTAGAGAACATATCATTACTCCACTATCTATACGGTGCTGCTCAAGCGTGGACATACAACCAGGGTAGAGAACATATCATTACTCCACTATCTATACGGTGCTGCTCAAGCATAAACATACAGCCAAATACACACACACACGTAAGAATACTTCATGGGGACAATTTGACCAGATCATTAAAAACTTCTATATCATTCATCATTATCAATAGCCTATTGTGCTATGGATGTCACATAAGGCTTGCAGACAATTCCTTAATTTATATTCTACCCTGTGCAATCAATTCAATATCATGGATGGAATCCAGTCCAGCATTCTTGGCCTCTCTCATTTTAGGGTTTCTTTTTGGCATCCTTGCCTTCTTTGTTGGCTTTTTTCCCCCCTAACTATAATGCCTGTATAGTGATTCTCTGCTCGCTTCTTCTCAGGATCTCTCCAATAAAGCGCCATCTTCTCTGTTTTATAACTGGCTGTTGATACTAGTGGTTGCCCAGACATTTCTCTTATTGCTTCACTCCTTTTGAATTCATCCCATATATATATATATGGGTGCATGTGGTTAAATATATATATCTACATACACATACACACAAATGTGTGTAAAACAGAGGTATGACTAAAACATCTACAGCAACATTACATACCATAAAAAATGACTAATGATCAATAGTAAGATTCCATACAAAGAAATGATCAATAGTAAGATTCCATACAAAGAAATGATCATTAGTAAGATTCCATACAAAGAAATGATCAATTGTAAGATTCCATACAAAGAAATGATCAATAGTAAGATTCCATACAAAGAAATGATCATTAGTAAGATTCCATACAAAGAAATGATCAATAGTAAGATTCCATACAAAGAAATGATCAATAGTAAGATTCCATACAAAGAAATGATCAAAGATATATAGGAAGAATACATTTAAGAGGAATGATCAAAGATCCACAGATCTACGGGAAGAATACATATTAGAGAGAAATAGTTAACAACATATAAAAAAAATGTGAACTGAAGAAAACACCAAGATAGTAACAAGAGGACACACCTGTAACTAATGTTGAGATATATTTTTCATTGAAGGACAGAATACATTAAACAGAAATAACTACAGCAACAAACAAAAATGTATAGCTCTAGAGATGCGATGTACAGATACTCATGATACATTGCCAGCAACTGATGTCAGTCAAAGTGAAGTAGTGTGTCCACAGACTGAATGGGAAAGCACTGATGAAGGTAAGATCCCTGGAGAGTGAAACTAAGACCCACAACAGTGAAATTAGTCAGTCCAACTACAAGTTCTCCATGTGAGTTCAAGGTCTCCATTGGGGGAAACACAAGAACAGACCCACTGCCTTCCCAACAAGCGTGTCGTAGAAGTTGACTAATTGGGAGCTTCCTTCAAAGTTGGAGTATACTTGCCAGAGTGGCAAAGAACAACCAACTGAACAAAAATAAGCCTGTAGAATGGATCTACATGCAAAATGCAGGCTGTGGCACAAAAACAAAGTCCAAGTGGAAAAAAAAGAAAGACTTTCCATCAGAGTTTACAGCTGGTGATCAAAGAAGAATTGTACAAGTACTGTAGATATGAGAGTGAGAGAGTGATTAATGGGCACAAGTCAACAAGACAGGCTGCACAGTTACATGTTTTCAGGTCCGCCAGCTTGCAGCTCTGTAAGAGATGCTCTAGCATCACATCCATCTCCAGGAGAAAACCGGACCAATAAGACAGAGGCAGACATCTGAGAACCTGCAAGAGATGTGCACAAAAGATTTGTTATCAATCACTCTAGACTGCACATCATAATCATATTGTGCTAAAACATGTAATACAGGGCTCACAGTTGATTCTTCCTTTCTGTTTTGTGCTGTGCTGTCCTCTCTATATAATAGACAGAATCCAGTCCAGCACCTTTGGCCTCACCCATCAACATTCATTGTGAGGTTTCTCATGAACATCCTTGTATCTTCAATCCATCTGTTTCTCAGTGCCTGTCTGGTGATTCTCTGTTCCACTCTCAAGATATGCCCAATGCTGCCTCCTCATCTTTTACATAACTGTTGATACCTGAGTTCGTCCAGACACTCAGTTTCTAAACCTTTCTTGACTTATAACTGTTGATACCTGAGCTCGTCCAGACACTAAGTTTCTAAACCTTTCTTGACTTATAACTGTTGATACCTGAGCTCGTCCAGACACTAAGTTTCTAAACCTTTCTTTACTTATAACTGTTGATACCTGTGCTCGTCCAGACACTCGATTTCTACAACTTTTTTGACTTATAACTGTTGATACCTGTGCTCGTCCAGACACTCAATTTCTACAACTTTCTTGACTTATAACTGTTGATGGTAGTCTGGTAGTCTTAGTTTCAGCTTCATAGCAAACGGGTCGCCCCATCTTTGCTCCGCTCCTGTGCCAACGAAAAACACTCAGAATGTTTATCACAGTCCCTTGTGGAAAGATTGACAGACTGCTGTCTTAACATATCTAACATACACTTGCATTAAAGCATACTGTAGCCATCATACAGTCCAACATTAGAAATGCAGTTCATCATTGATGATAGCAGAACTTGTCGCCAACAGATCAGCAGTTGCCTACGCGATCAATTGTAATCACATACGGGCAGCGCCAAAATTGCACGACAGGCATCATGCCACTTTCTGAATCTACAATTCACACCACCACGTTGGTCACAGTCGAAAATACATTCCAAATGCAATCCGCAGCTCACAGGGAAGCATTCAACTCAGAAGCTGGGCGACAAAACTATATCCAGTCTTCAATTGGAGCAAAAATACTTCGGCAAAAATTTGCCTCTGCTTCGAACAGCGCCGCTGTCTAGCATCCATTTTAACTGTGCTTGTCCAGACACTCAATTTTCTACAACTTTCTTGAACTCATCCCACTTGATGTTTATTAGTTTCCTCAGGCATGTGGTTTTGAACGCATTTAATGTTCAGTTAGTGGCTCTCTAACTTTCACAGGCATCATTTCATTAATGTTCAGTTAGTGGCTCTCTAACTTTCACAGGCATCAGTTCATTAATGTTCAGTTAGTGGCTCTCTAACTTTTACAGGCATCAGTTCATTAATGTTTAGTTAGTGGCTCTCTAACTTTCAAAGACATCAGTTCATTAATGTTCAGTTAGTGGCTCTCTAACTTTCAAAGACATCAGTTCATTAATGTTCAGTTAGTGGCTCTCTAACTTTCAAAGACATCAGTTCATTAATGTTCAGGTAGTGGCTCTCTAACTTTCACAGGCATCAATTCATTAATGTTCAGTTAGTGGCTCTCTAACTTTCACAGGCATCAGTTCATTAATTTTTTAGTTAGTGGCTCTCTAACTTTCACAGGCATCAGTTCATTAATGTTTAGTTAGTGGCTCTCTAACTTTCACAGGCATCAGTTCATTAATGTTCAGTTAGTGGCTCTCTAACTTTCAAAGACATCAGTTCATTAATGTTCAGTTAGTGGCTCTCTAACTTTCACAGGCATCAGTTCATTAATGTTCAGTTAGTGGCTCTCTAACTTTCACAGGCATCAGTTCATTAATGTTCAGTTAGTGGCTCTCTAACTTTTACAGGCATGAGTTCATTAATGTTCAGTTAGTGGCTCTCTAACTTACACAGGCATGAGTTCATTAATGTTCAGTTAGTGGCTCTCTTTCAAAGACATCAGTTCATTAATGTTTAGTTAGTGGCTCTCTAACCTTCACAGGCATCAGTTCATTCATGTTGAGTTAGTGGCTCTCTAACTTTCACAGGCATCAATTCATTAATGTTAAGTTAGTGGCTCAGTTTCACAGACATCAGTTCATTAATGTTCAGTTAGTGGCTCTCTAACTTTCAAAGACATCAGCTCATTAATGTTCAGTTAGTGGCTCTCTAACTTTCACAGGCATCAGTTCATTAATGTTCAGTTAGTGGCTCTCTAACTTTCACATACATCAGTTCATTAATGTTCAGTTAGTGGCTCTCTAACTTTCACAGACATCAGTTCATTAATGTTCAGTTAGTGGCTCTTTAACTTTCACAGGCATCAGTTCATTAATGTTCAGTTAGTGGCTCTCTAACTTTCACAGGCATCAGTTCATTAATGTTCAGTTAGTGGCTCTCTAACTTTCATAGGCATCAGTTCATTAATGTTCAGTTAGTGGCTCTCTAACTTTCATAGGTATCAGTTCATTAATGTTCAGTTAGTGGCTCAGTTTCACAGGCATCAGTTCATTAATGTTCAGTTAGTGGCTCTCTAACTTCCACAGGCATGAGTTCAATAATGTTCAGTTGACTGGCACCATTAGTATCGGAACTCTTTGCTGGCTGCTAAAGATGGGGACGGAGTGCTTATTGGAATGCCCTGAGTGCTGTGATGTCGATTCTTGAACCAAATCAAATGAAATGTTCAGTTGGTGGCTCTCTAACTTTCACAGACATTAGCTCAAACTGAATAAAACAACACAGAATTAAAAATATGCAACTTGATTTCTTCTTCTTCTTATTCACCAGCTGAAAATTCACACGTACAGTTCTGGAAGTTTGTCCACTTCTGGATTTAGTCTTATTCCTGAACCTGAGTTTTGCATGCACATCAGTTTTACAGATCTGGCTTATTTGTGTGCAGACTGCTGGTTCCTTGTTTCTCAGGAAAATGCACTCTAACTTAGAAGGTAACCCTTAACTAGTCGACTCTTATGATATTCCTGTTAGGAAGACTGTGGGTCTATTCCTACCCCTTCCCCAATGATAAGGCCCTGTAACCCAGAGTGATCATTTTATTTTAAACCATATAATTTAAAATTCCATATTTTGTTCAAGCTTTCAAATGCTGCTGTTACCTTGCCAATGGAAGTCATAATTTATTTCTCGTCTTTCATGTTGGGCTAGATGTAAAGTTGTGATAGATGTCATGTTGGGCTAGATGTAAAGTTGTGATAGATGTCAGGTTGGGCTAGATGTAAAGTTATGGGAGATGTCAGGTTGGGCTAGATGTAAAGTTGTGATAGATGTCAGGTTGGGCTAGATGTAAAGTTATGGGAGATGTCAGGTTGGGCTAGATGTAAAATTGTGGTAGATGTCAGGTTGGGCTACATGTAAAGTTGTGGGAGATGTCAGGTTGGGCTAGATGTAAAGTTGTGGGAGATGTCAGGTTGGGCTAGATGTAAAATTATGGGAGATGTCAGGTTGGGCTAGATGTAAAATTATGGGAGATGTCAGGTTGGGCTACATGTAAAATTATGGGAGATGTCAGGTTGGGCTACATGTAAACTTCTGGTAGATGTCAGGTTAGGCTAGATGTAAAGTTGTGGTAGATGTCAGGTTGGGCTAGGTGTAAAGTTATGGTAGATGTCAGGTTAGGCTAGATGTAAAGTTGTGGTAGATGTCAGGTTGGGCTAGATGTAAAGTTGTGGTAGATGTCAGGTTGGGCTACATGTAAAGTTATGATAGATGTCAGGTTAGGCTAGATGTAAAGTTGTGGGAGATGTCAGGTTGGGCTAGATGTAAAGTTATGATAGATGTCAGGTTAGGCTAGATGTAAAGTTGTGGGAGATGTCAGGTTGGGCTAGATGTAAAGTTGTGGTAGATGTAAGGAAAGTTAAGACTTCAAGAGCTCATAAGCCTTTCAAGTATGAGTGGACTAATACTTTTCTTGGACTTCTCTGAGAGAGGGTATGTAAAAGGCTATGAAGGTCATCAAGGTTAGAGTGGATGTCTACATGTGACATTTGTCAGGCTATGAAGGTCATCAAGGATAGAGTGGATGTCTACATGTGCCATATGTCAGGCTATGAAGGTCATCAAGGATAGAGTGGATGTCTACATGTGACATATGTCAGGCTATAAAGGTCATCAAGGATAAAGTAGAAGTCTACATGTGCCATACGTCAGGCTATGAAGGTCATCAAGGATAGAGTGGATGTCTACATGTGACATATGTCAGGCTATGAAGGTCATCAAGGATAAAGTAGAAGTCTAGATGTGCCATACGTCAGGCTATGAAGGTCATCAAGGAAAGAGTGGATGTCTACATGTGACATATGTCAGGCTTTAAAGGTCATCAAGGATAGAGTAGAAGTCTACATGTGCCATACGTCAGGCTATGAAGGTCATCAAGGATAGAGCGAATGTCTACATGTGACATATGTCAGGTTATGAAGGTAAACAAGGATAAAGCAGACATCTAAATGTGACACTTGGATGACAACATTCACAAATATGCTCAATACCAGCACAACATCAATAATCATAAATGTGTCCAACACAACATCCACAAATATGTTCATCTTCAACAATCATAAATGTGTCCAACACAACATCCACAAATATGTTCATCTTCAACAATCATTAATGTGTCCAACACAACATCCACAAATATACTCATCATCAACAATCATAAATGTGTCCAACACAACATCCACAAATATACTCATCATCAACAATCATAAATGTGTCCAACACAACATCCACAAATATGTTCATCTTCAACAATCATAAATGTGTCCACCACAACATTACCAATAATAACAATAATAATTATTCTTAAGTAGCTGACCTTATCCAAGACTCTAACTAGCTTGGCTGATCTAAGAGCTGAACAGTAAGCCTGGACTGACAGCTGAACCAATGTCTCTCTGAAATCCTCACTGATGTCAAATTCTCTGACAACAGACAGCTGTTGTAAACTGCGAGCCAGCTTTTCTAGCGTGTTCATCAAATCTGGCACATCTTCCAACCTGCCAGATTAAACAACTATCAATTGTAGAGAGAATATTTAAACAAGCTGATGCTGTGATTTTCCCCCATAATGAGTGGAGCTGACTTTACATCTGACAATCAACTGAAAGATAATATTTACATTTAAAAAAACTTTACATTTAACTCTTTGAGTCCCAAGGAACGCATCGTACATTCATAGATTCCTAATTAGAAGCCCAATGAACGCATAATGCGCCAATTTTACGTCTTTCTTGACTACCTCTTGGGCCTGTGACGCTAAACCCGCTGGGACTCAAAGAGTTAACAAACTAGCAATTGTAGGATAATATAAAAATAAAAAAATAAAAACTTCACATCTATCAACTGTAGGATAATATATAAATTAAATTTTTTTTACATCTGACAAACTATCAATTGATCAATTGTATAATAATATATAAATTAAAAAATAAAAACCTTAACATCTGACAAACTGCTGTGATTTCCCCCCATAATGAGTGGAGCTGACTTTACATCTGAAAAACAATTGTTGGATAATATATAAATTTAAAAAACTTTACATCTGACAAACTATCAATTGTAGGATAATATAAAAATTAAAAATAAAAAATAAAAACTACATCTGACAAACTATCAACTGTATGATAATATATAAATTAAAAAAAACCCTAACATCTGACAAACTATAAATTGTAGGATAATATATAAATTTAAAAAAAAAAACTTTTAGACAAATTGCCTGACTGGTGAGCAGAGATGGGTGCTGTCAAAGCTCAGAAAAGGTGGCTGTTTTACTATATATAGTATAAATGGTTTTATCTTATTTCTAAACAACATTATGTTTGGTTTTGTTAACTCAACTTTATTATAGTATTTGTAGTGTTCTCTAGACAACAGAATCGTTAAAGCTAATGTCCCAAGTCTCATGATAGATGGTAGAAACGTCAACAGAGAGAGCAAACTGAGGTATCTGGGAATTACATTTGACAGGAGCCTGTCATTTAAGGACCATGTGGAGAGTGTTGTGACGAGATGCCAAAAAGGACTTAGTGCACTTAAGACTATGGCTGCAATTGACATAGAGCAGAGAATGCTTTTCACACTATATCAGCACCTGATCTTGTCAGTGGTTGATTATGGCCTGGGACTGCTTACCGTCTCAAAGAGTCAGATGGACAAACTAGAGCGCATACAGAACGCGGCTATGCGGGTCATTCTGGGTTGCACCAGAGACACCCCAGTGGTGTGTAGGCGATACATCCTTGGTTTGCCGATGGTTGCAGGTAGGCACAAAGGGCTGCAGGCGAAGTCATATTTTAGGGTAGCTGCAGACACAGACAACCCTTTGCATGAAGCTCTGGGTGCAATTAAGGGTCAGCGGCTGATAAGAGGGAAGTCATGGATGGCTCAGGCAGAAGACACAATCAGACAGGTTTGCATCCTTGAGAACATTAGGCTAGAAGAGGAGTGGATCAGTACCACCTGAACAGACTTGTGTAGGGTCATAATCACACTGAGCCGGGAATGCAGAGACTGGCCAGCAGGTGCCATAGAGATGGAAATTCAGCAATTAATTCAAGATAATGCTCACTCAGAGGATTTGATCATTCACACAGACGGTTCAGTGTTAAGAGGCAAAAGAAGTGCTTGGGGCTTCTTAGCAAAAGTTAATGGTCGACGTTTGTTGCAGGAGAGCCTAGCATATGATACCACAACATCCAGCTTAAGAATGGAGATGGTCACTGCAGCTTTCCACTGGCTAGAGAACACGACACACATCCTGACTGTAACTGACTCAGAAAGCATGCTGAGGAAGATCAGGACAGGCATGCTTCATACAGAGTGGCATGCTTCGCTGCGGAGGACACGGATGAGGAGTATTGTCTGGATTTTTTCACCAGGGTACGCCGATGTGTTGGGAAAAGAACAGACGGACAGACTGGCTGGCTCTGCACAACTTAGAGGAATACTGATACATAAGGCAGATGTGGTTAGGGGCTTGTGGGAGAGCGTGTACAGTTTGGAGGAGCAGATGGATGACCACAGTCTGGTGAGACTGATGCAGGGGGTAGTGATGAGAGGTTCCGGCAGATGCTCGAGGCTCAAAGGAAAGGCAAGACGGATGTTTAATCAGAATGCTACTGGCACCATTAGTATTGGAACTCTTCGCTGGTTGCTGAAGATGGGGACTGAGTGCTTATGGGAATGCCCTGAGTGCTGTGATGTCGGTTCTTGAATTAAATCAAATCATTATAGTATAGCTAGCTTTATCTATATTTGTAAACTGCATTACATGGGTTGTGTTAATCTAACTATATTATAGTAAAGATGGCTATATCTATAAATTTAAAAACATTATCTTGGTTTCTTTTAACTTGACTATATTAAAGCATAGATGGTTTCATCTTATATCTGAGAGCAAGAGGTAGGCAACAATACAAGTGGAAGGACAACATCAAGGGATGGACAGGCAGCAGTCTCGAGACAGTGTACAACCAGGACAAGAGTGTGCTGGAGATCCATTGCAGCCTACCTTTACTGTAGAGATGGTATCTGATTGATCTATATATCTGAACTACATTATGCTGGGTTTTGTTAACTTAACTATATTATATTACAGATGGATATTTTATCTATTTATCTGAACCACATCATCTTGGTTTGATATATATATTTACACACACACACATATATATTATATATATATATATATATATATATATATATATATATATATATATATATATATATATATATATATTTATATATATATTTATATACACACATACAACATTATGCTGGGTTTGCTAACTTAACTATATTATTTAAAAAATGGCTTTATCTACGTAAACATCATCATTCTAAACTTGAGTATATTATAGTATAAATAGTTTTGTCTATATATCTAAACAACATCATCTTCAGTTGTGTTAACTTATCTACATTAAAATGTATATTGTGGTCTACCTACCTAAACTCCACTATGTGCTGCAAGATGCTTGAATAGTCCCTTAAAGCCATAAGGTGTGACAAGCAAACAAATCTGTGAAGACCATGTGTAGATATTCTGTATAAAAAATAAACACAGCAACTTAAAAAAAATGCATAGGAAAAACATCTTCTTTTGCAGATATCAATAACTCCAAATGAGCTAATTTGGGTGGAAAGGGGGTGGGGTGATAATATTGAATCTTTAATGCTAACACAATTGCATGACCTAGTAGCTGAGCTTGGTGAAGCACAACATCTAGGCCGTCTTAGGTCAAGACAGGATATACTACAACCAACTTCTCATGGAAACAATCAGGAGAGGTACCCTGAAGTGGCTGCTGCATTGGAAGATTGAGCATAGACGGGAATGACCAATGTACAAAGACGTCGATTGTGATAAAATATAGGTGTAACCATATATGCCTTATTCACCTAAGGGCGTGGAGCGGAGTCATTTACTTTTTTACTTATCAGGCAGAGCTATACTACTTCACTACACCAGCTATCTTTTCCTGAATCTGTGAGCATACGATATGGTTTGTTAGGTAAACTAAGAGTGAAAGTTAGGAAAATATCCAGATGAGATTGCTGACAGCAAGAAATAGACCTGAATTTGTGTTTTATGCGAACTGTTCACTGTCACTAATTCCTGAGTTTATCTATCAGCCGACATCTGTTAACAGTTAACGACAGTTAGTTAACGATTCACATAAAACACAAACTCCTAATGATAGAACTCACATAAAAATACTAATATTTGCAGTTCTGATATAAAAAAAACTACAGACTTAACTCCTACAACAGTAACAACACTCACACGAACTCTGGTTCTGCAACTAAGACACTACACTCACATGAAACACGAACTCCGGTTCTCTAGCTACGGCACACACTAACATGTCATAAAAGACGAAATCCAGGTCTCAAACAACGATACAACACTCACATGAAAAACGAATTCCGGGTGTCCAACTACACTACATCGCTTTCATGAAACACGAACTCCGGGTCTCCAGCTACTGCAGCATGGCTGACCTCACAATTTAGGTCACGTCTGCCAGGTAATCTCTAATCTACGTGTGTACATATTTTTTATTCTTTCCTTTATCTTGAGACAAAAATTAATCATCCCAGGTCAGACGGTATTTAAACAAATCTTTGACGGACACAAGATGACGACTGGGCTAGATGTCTGGGTGTAGACTGGCCGCTGAAAGTGTGGACAGTGATAGAGAGTAGATGGCGAAAGGTCACGTCTGCTAGACAGTGTTGCCACTTTGGGTGTTTTACATCCAAATGTAGATGTTTTCTCTTGCATTTAGATGGCGTTTTTGACGTTTAGATGGTAAATGTCTTTCCAGATCTTTTTCATTTGGAGTGAATTTATCAAATCTAGCCTAAGAAACAGGATGAAATTCGACCCCCTAAATGCTATCTTGACAATAAAATTTGGCCTGATAAAAGTAGGAAGAGGCTGTTCCACTTATCAGCTCCCTGATTGAGTATTAAAAGAAATTCGAACAGCTAAAGCATACCAGAGTCATTTTGGATCTGAAGCTTCAACTTCATCATCCAAGCTAAGTTTATCCTATAGATCTTGTAAGGCAGACTTCAGTAAAGATGAGGACATGATTCTATAGGGTAAGTCTTATTAATTGCTATGTAATTTGTGACTCTTTCCATTTGGATGTATTTTCTAGATGTTTTCAACGCAGATTTAGATGTTTTTAAATATTTTTTGACTCCGTTTTGGATGTTTTTGGTCAAAGAAAAGTGGCAACACTGCTGCTAGACGCGAGCCGCACAAAGAGGCTGGGAATCTCAGGAATGTCTTCCTTCGTCTCTCCCCGACCTGCTCTCTTGTTGTTGTCTGTCTTCGACACCAGTCAGCCACCAATCCTTCTCTAGGACAACACTCACTTGCCTCTATATGCTACAAAATAAGGCATATTTATCTGGATTACTGACGACGCCGAGCTGTTGACACAATGTAGGCAACGGCGCAACAACAAAAAAAGAAGAGAACAAGTGGATTTAGAGCAGCCAGCAAATCAATGCCAGACAAGAGCAACAACAAGCTGGGTAAGTGTTGTTTGAGTACTCTTACGCGTCTGGCTCTATGGCTTGTGTACATACTATTCAGTTTCTACTCATATATTTGTACTCAGTAATATTTATAGTAATAATATTAATATCCTGTTAATTTTGTTACTGTTACGGTAGCATTACAATTGGAATATAGTCTGTTGAGTTGATTATTATGTTTTTATAAATGTTATATTATTAAATAGGATTTTTACGTTATACTCCATACAATCATCATTGTGGGTTTTTAAATATATTATTGGGCTGGATGTGAACACCGCGTCAGTTGACTGGTTGCGCGTCAGTTGACTGGTTGCGCGTCAGTTGACTGGTTGCGCGTCAGTTGACTGGTTGCGCGTCAGTTGACTGGTTGCGCATTTTTACTGTAACTGTATAGAATATTGCGATATTGACATCTCATGCTCCTCGCCTAACCACTTGATGCCTACAGAAACAACAATGTATCTCACAACAGGACACTGAGGACAGTCTATAAAGAATAACTATAACATAAAGTAGCATAGTTCTTTTCCTGCTAACTATTTAGTTCTGTTCTGGAATATCACATCAAAATAAGTATAAACACGGGACCACTGCTAAAACTATTTTCAATTAACTTTGACTGTAATTAAGAAGCATTTTAAAGCAACAGAGATGTGGTTTTTGAGACGAATGTTACAAATACCTTGGATAGCCAGAGTAACTAACTACAATTGCTTTAAAGAAGCTAATAAATAGTATATCTTTATATACAACGATAAACAAGAGACAACCACTGTTCTTTAGAAACAGAATGAGGAGAGAGACATTGGAGAACATCGTGACAACTGGAAAAATCAGTGGAAAAAGGGGTAGAGGCAGACCAATATAGGTGATGCTGGATGGGCTGAAACAGTAGCGTGGAGGGATATCAAGAGAGCTGTTCCAGGCAACCAGGGATTGTGATCTGTGGAGACGCAAGAGCACCTACACCAGTTGGCAGGGCACATGAAAATGATGATGACTGTATCTGTGCTACAACTCTTACCTAGGGCCTTTTTTCTTCTTTTTGAAATTCTTACTTGTTAATAAAAAGCTGGTAACAGGCAGTATAAATTTGATCATATTTCACAAGACGGTGATGGTGATGATAAATCATCACTAATACTGAATCTGCCAACAAGTGTTATCAGATTTCCCACAAGCTACAAATACCTTTCTTCACTCTCATACCCTTCCTGATATGCCCTATCCACACAACACGGTTCATGGCATTTTGTTCCAATAAGTCCACCTCAGTATCTGTATCATTCATGTCTCACTTGCAGACATCTTTATAACGTAGTAGAGGTCAGCCTCGACATCTTCTACCTGTCTTTATTTCACCATAAGGGATGTCATTAGGGACTCTGCCATCCTCCATTCTCCAGGTGTGACCCAGCCACCTGAGCCTTTGTAGACTGAGCATTGAGAAGACTGTTGTAGTACCTGCTCTTTCCACTGCCTCAGTGTTTGTGATTTTGTCCTGCCACTGACCTGATTCAGTCCCCTGTAATGGCTAAACACACATATACATCTAATAGAAGCTCAAGCCCTTGGTTCTCTGTTCACATGAGAGGAACTTATTAACCCCCCCCCCCCACCCCCATTTACAAATTTGTGGGACCGCGTTAGCGCAGTCGATAAGAATCTTGCTTACAAATCCAGCTGCGACTCACTGCAGCCACGGTCGATGTTCGAAACCGGGCGGCTCCTGGGGTTCACCCAGCATCTAAGAAATGTGTACCAGAGTTGATACTCTGGGGTAAATGGAGGAACGTCGTTGTAGCCACAGAGTTACGTGTGGACCGCGACACAGGCGGACAATTCTTATCAGCTGTCCATACTGGTGGCAGAGCTTATGGTTTATAACTGGTTCACATCTCCCGACTTGACCTTTTACCTTTACAAAGTTGTGCTTGTTCAACTAGTTTCTAGGACAAAAACTCTGTTCCTGCTGACACCCCCCCCCCCCCCACATCCTTCCTGTACTAATTATTTTAGGCATCAAGATATCAACAATTAACTTACCCTCTCACATTCTTCCTTGTTAGTCAAAATTATCAAAACTAGTGCCCATGAAATGAATAGAATATCATCAATCTCAGAAACAGCCTTAAAATGGTGCTGGTTCTGCATACCACCTGAAAAAATGGGTTCCTTACCCCTATTTAGCATCACCACATTATAGAGTTGTCCTGGTTTATGAGCCAGGGGATACCAAGTGTGTCCACAACCCCATGCACTTCACACTTTGTGAGTATGCTGTGATATGTTGTGTTTGGTAGTCAGTCTCATGTCATGTGACCTCCACCCCTGCAAGGATCATGACACAGTATATATACACACACACGCATATATATTTATGTAACATACACAGTACCTGACAATAATGCAGTCTTTCTGGTCATGATAGAGTCATCAAAGAGGTCAATTAATGATTGTTATTCATCTGTAAGACTTTGTAAGCAACCTTACTTACTTCTACCTTGGGCTGTAGAGGTTTGCTAGAGAAATCGCCAGACTTCTCTGTCCGCAGTTTTCTTTCTGGCTTTGTTCCATTCCAGTCCTTTGTTAGTTAGGGACTGGCGAACCAACACAAAATGATATGATTAGGCCTATCCTTGCAGCATTTATGCTGATACGCAGATGAAGGAGAAGACATGCTGAACAGGATTATTACTGGGGACGAATCATCACTAGCAGCCCAATTAAAACATCACCAGGGAAGGTTATGCTGACAGTGTTCTGGGATTTTCAAGGAGTGCTTTTAACCAATTTCTGGATGCAGTTTGAAGACAACTTCCAGGCCTGTTGACTAGAGGAGTACTGCTCCTCCATGACACTGCCAGACCACATACAGCTCAGGCTCAGTTAACTGAGGAGAAAATCAACCATCTAGAGTGGGAACTTCTGGAGTATCCACCTTACAGCCCAAACTTAGCACCTAGCCATTTTCACCTTTTTGTTTTGGTCCACTGAAAACCCACCTTCGTGGGAGACATTTTGATGATGCAGAAGTTGAATGTGAAGTTAAAATGTAGTTTAGAAAACAGAGCACCCAGTTCTATGCAGCAGGTTTGGGAGGACTAATAAAACAATGGGACAAGTGCATAATAATTGGTGGACATTGTGTTACAAAATAAAGGGACATTATTTGTGACAATTTTCAAGTTATCTTGTTTAATTTTTATTTTAAATTTTTTAAAATAGCCATTTGTAACTTACCTCACAGAAAACAGGGTTCGTTAGTCTCACCTGGTCACTGTCTGATATAACCAGAAGTCTGGGGTCGGTGTTCTCACCTGGTCACTGTCTGATATAACCAGAAGTCTGGGGTCGGTAGTCTCACCTGGTCACTGTCTGATATAACCAGAAGTCTGGGGTCGGTAGTCTCACCTGGTCACTGTCTGATATAACCAGAAGTCTGGGGTCGGTAGTCTCACCTGGTCACTGTCTGATATAACCAGAAGTCTGGGGTCGGTAGTCTCACCTGGTCACTGTCTGATATAACCAGAAGTCTGGGGTCGGTAGTCTCACCTGGTCACTGTCTGATATAACCAGAAGTCTGGGGTCGGTAGTCTCACCTGGTCACTGTCTGATATAACCAGACGTCTGGGGTCGGTAGTCTCACCTGGTCACTGTCTGATATAACCAGAAGTCTGGGGTCGGTAGTCTCACCTGGTCACTGTCTGATATAACCAGAAGTCTGGGGTCGGTAGTCTCACCTGGTCACTGTCTGATATAACCAGAAGTCTGGGGTCGGTAGTCTCACCTGGTCACTGTCTGATATAACCAGAAGTCTGGGGTCGGTAGTCTCACCTGGTCACTGTCTGATATAACCAGACGTCTGGGGTCGGTAGTCTCACCTGGTCACTGTCTGATATAACCAGAAGTCTGGGGTCGGTAGTCTCACCTGGTCACTGTCTGATATAACCAGAAGTCTGGGGTCGGTAGTCTCACCTGGTCACTGTCTGATATAACCAGAAGTCTGGGGTCGGTAGTCTCACCTGGTCACTGTCTGATATAACCAGAAGTCTGGGGTCACTGTTCTCACCTGGTCACTGTCTGATATAACCAGAAGTCTGGGGTCACTGTTCTCACCTGGTCACTGTCTGATATAACCAGAAGTCTGGGGTCGGTGTTCTCACCTGGTCACTGTCTGATATAACCAGAAGTCTGGGGTCAGTGTTCTCACCTGGTCACTGTCTGATATAACCAGAAGTCTGGGGTCGGTGTTCTCACCTGGTCACTGTCTGATATAACCAGAAGTCTGGGGTCGGTGTTCTCACCTGGTCAATTTCTGGGATAACTAGAAGTCTGGGGTCGGTGTTCTCACCTGGTCACTGTCTGATATAACCAGAAGTCTGGGGTCAATGTTCTCACCTGGTCACTGTCTGAGATAACTAGAAGTCAGAGGTCAGTAGTCTCACCTGGTCACTGTCTGAGATAACTAGAAGTCAGGGGTCAGTAGTCTCACCTGGTCACTGTCTGAGATAACTAGAGGTCAGGGGTCAGTAGTCTCACCTGGTCACTGTCTGAGATAACCAGAAGTCTGGGGTCGGTAGTCTCACCTGGTCACTGTCTGAGATAACTAGAAGTCTGGGGTTGGTAGTCTCACCTGGTCACTGTCTGAGATAACTAGAAGTCTGGGGTTGGTAGTCTCACCTGGTCACTGTCTGAGATAACTAGAAGTCAGAGGTCAGTAGCCTCACGTGGTCACTGTCTGAGATAACTAGAAGTCAGAGGTCAGTAGCCTCATGTGGTCACTGTTTGAGATAACCAGAAGTCAGGGGTCAGTAGTCTCACGTGGTCACTGTCTGAGATAACTAGAAGTCAGAGGTCAGTAGCCTCACGTGGTCACTGTCTGAGATAACCAGAAGTCAGCGGTTTTGTATCAGGGAGGTCATGCACATTCCAATGAACTCATTGTTGTTGCTTGTTTTCTCAGAGAAGTCAGGTGGCTGTTAGTTGGAGTGATGGATGCACACATCAGCATCCTGAATCCAAGCTAAGATCTGACAATGACAACCAAATCCGTCACTGGCAGCAACAAGCGAAAACTGGTGAATGTTCTCTTGTTGGACGGCACTGAATATAGTGCCTATGTTGATGTAAGTGTGTTTGATCATAACTGGTGAATGTTCTCTTGTTGGATGGCACTGAATATAGTGCTTATGTTGATGTAAGTGTGTTTGATCATAACTGGTGAATGTTCTTTTGTTGGACGGCACTGAATATAGTGCCTATGTTGATGTAAGTGTGTTTAATCATAGCCGGTGAATGTTCTCTCGTTGGACGGCACTGAATATAGTGCTTATGTTGATGTAAGTGTGTTTGATCATAGCCGGTGAATGTTCCTCTTGTTGGATGGCACTGAATATAGTGCTTATGTTGATGTAAGTGTGTTTGATCATAACTGGTGAATGTTCCTCTTGTTGGATGGCACTGAATATAGTGCTTATGTTGATGTAAGTGTGTTTGATCATAACTGGTGAATGTTCCTCTTGTTGGATGGCACTGAATATAGTACTTATGTTGATGTAAGTGTGTTTGGTCATAGCTGGTGAATGCTTGGTTGTTTCTGCTCTGTCAGGGGAGGAATTGATGCACTTTATAGTTCTCATGGTTGTTCTTTCTCTGTCATGTGGAGAATTGGTGCACTTTATGTTTGTTGTTTTGTTCTTTCTCTGCCACATGATGAATTGGTGCACTTTATGTTTGTTGTGGTTGTTATTTCTCTGCATAGTTGTGAATTGATGCAGTTAATATTTGTTGGGAGCTGTGTGGTCTCGAGGCATGGTGTCGGCCTCAAGTATTGAAGTGTTCTGATTCAGGTCCTGCTAAACGCTGGGATTTGTTCACATGGACTTTTAGTAATTTCCTCTTGTCTCTGGCTGTAAGATCAGACGCCCGTGTGTATTGTTGCACATGTAAAAAAATCCCTTGGCAGTTGGAAATAAAAAAAAGTAGCCTAACAGCGCTGCCTGGGCAACATTTTTAGTTTAAAATCTAGAGTACTTCAAGATCCTCGCCGTTGCTACAGAGTTCGCGCACTGCGCTGAGATTTTTGGGCTGAGGCTTGAGTGTGAAGTAAAAAAGAGCACTTATGGTTGTATTGTGCCATAATGTTAATCCATTGTTCAAACCTAAATCATATTTTTATTTCTGTCTCTGTAAATTAGTGACTTGATACGTTCACAGTTGTTCTGTCTGTAAATGGTGTTATTTATGTGCTGTTATTGTGAGGTTATGGCTTTTCCTTCTCTACACACTTCTGAAACATTCTGCCAAAGACATGATGATGATGAGATGTGTGTGTGTGCAAATGAATGTGCACGGGCCACCTTCAAGTAAAAAGGTCATAACGAAATGTGAATACATCCAACATTATGTATGCCATTGATCGTCTCTGACAGGCAAAAAAGCTGCTGTCAGACCTTCACTTGGCCATGTTTCTGATTGTGTCAGCAAGCAATGATAGGATTTGGAGGAATGGTCTGTTGATATCAGAGCTCTTGTTTGGTTTCTGTAGTCATGACTGAACAGGCCAAGTTTTCTAAAACATTGTCATGGATTTCATGTGACCTTTCAGGTAAAAGCCAAGTTTCAGGAGGTGTTTAATCAGGTGACTAGTCATCTATGTCTGCGAGAAAGTGAATATTTTGGGCTGGCTTTTCACAAAGGTAAACAACATTGTCACTTTGTGCTGGTGCTGAAAGTGAGTGCCTGAAAACTTGTGCATGTTCTTGAATGTCACCCAGCAGTATGCAGTATTTACACTTACCAAAGGCAGGCCGGCATACACACACATACACACAGTTTTATGTTTCTGAACAAAAGTGTGGCGTTGTGCCTACAGTTAACAGTTTTATGTTTCTGAACAAAAGTGTGGTGCTGTGCCTACAGTTAACAGTTTTATGTTTCTGAACAAAAGTGTGGCGTTGTGCCTACAGTTAACAGTTTTATGTTTCTGAACAAAAGTGTGGCGTTGTGCCTACAGTTAACAGTTTTATGTTTCTGAACAAAAGTGTGGCGCTGTGCCTACAGTTAACACTTTTATGTTTCTGAACAAAAGTGTGGCGTTGTGCCTACAGTTAACAGTTTTATGTTTCTGAACAAAAGTGTGGTGCTGTGCTTACAGTTAACAGTTTTATGTTTCTGAACAAAAGTGTGGCGCTGTGCCTACAGTTAACACTTTTATGTTTCAGAACAAAAGTGTGGCGCTGTGCCTACAGTTAACACTTTTATGTTTCAGAACAAAAGTGTGGCGCTGTGCCTACAGTTAACACTTTTATGTTTCTGAACAAAAGTTGTGTATGTTGTGTTACCGCGATCAAAGTTATTGCACATTTGGCATTCCCCCTTGGACCCAGCTGTTGTGTGATCATGGTGCAGAATTCACTGTACAGTGAGTTAAGTTTATGGGCCGAACCTCCTGTTAAATGATAAAGGTTTATATGTTTTTAAAAGTCCCACTAAATGGCCACAATACTTTTTTAGTTTTCAATATATATATATATATATATATATATATATATATATATATATATATATATATTTTTATATTTATATTTATATACGTGTGTGTGCGTGCGTGCGTTTTTAAAGTAAAGGTCCTTTTGCATATAAGGTTAGACCTATATTTGTATAGACCAATGGGCACAAGATTCGTAATGTGGTAAGTGTTATTCCGGCCGCCTTTACTGGGTCGACCTGGGAGTCAAGGTCATTTTTGAAAAAAATCAGGCTCCACCAGGGAACGAACCCATGACCTTCCGATCCGCATGTGAGTGTGTAACCGCTACGGCATTGTGACTCCCTATATATGTATATATGTATGTATGTATGTATATATATATATATATATATATATATATATATATATATATATATATATATATATATATATATATATATATATATATATATATATATATATATATATATAACACACACACACACAACATATGCACACACACACATATTGATACATATTGTTGTTTGCTCCCAGACCATGAATACCAGTTTGTGGTGCTAGAAGACAAAATCCACAAGCTGGCCCCCAAGCAGTGGAAATCTGGCTCTGGTGAGGTAGGTCTGACCTTTGTTGAAGCAGTTTACATGTACACTAGTGACAGCACTTGAATATTTCAGGATCAACTTTAGGCTGATGGTGGTCGGCAAATGGTAGTCTTCTGGCAGGAGAAAGACTAGGGCTGTAGCAACAGACAGTTGGGAGACTACACACAGGAATCCTGACTGATAGGAATATTAGCAGATATGGAATCTCAGTCAGAAAGTATAAATCTCAACAAATATAAATCTCAACAAATTATAAATCTCAACAAATATAATTCTCAACAAATAGAAATCTTATCAAATATGAATCTCAACACACAGGAATCTTATAAATAGTAATCTTCACAATTTGATTTGGTTCAAGAACCGACATCACAGCACTCGGGGCATTCCCATCAGCGCTCTTCAACAGCCAGCGAAGAGTTCTGATACTAATGGTGCCAGTAGCATTCTGTCTTGCCTTTCCTCATAGCCTCAAGCATCTGGCAGAACCTCTCGTCACACCAACTGCATCAACAATCTTCACAGATAAGAAAATCAGCAGATATGAAATCTCAGGGGAAAAAAGAAGAAATCTTTGCATGTAGGAGTATCAACAAATAGGAATCTCAACAAGTAGAAATCTTTGCATGTAGGAGTATCAACAAATAGGAATATATGCACATAGGAATATAGGCAGATATGGAATCTCAGTCAGAAAATAGAAATCCCAACACATAGGAATCTTAACAAATAGAAATCTCAACAAAATCTCACAATGACATGAAGTTAGGCAATATCCAGGAAGTGTCTGAAAGAAGCGTGTCTGAGTAGATATGGGGGGGGGGGGATGCACTCTAGCTAACTCATTGTCAGTGTGGAGCTATGTGGTGGTCTGTTGTTAGGAATGTCACATCAATATAGTGGAGCTATGTGGTGGTCTGTTGTTAGGCATGTCACATCACTCTAGCTAACTCATTGTCAGTGTGGAGCTATGTGGTGGTCTGTTGTTAGGCATGTCACATCAATATAGTGGAGCTATGTGGTGGTCTGTTGCTAAGCATGTCACATCAATATAGTGGAGCTATGTGGTGGTCTGTTGTTAGGCATGTCACATCAATATAGTGGAGCTATGTGGTGGTCTGTTGCTAAGCATGTCACATCAATATAGTGGAGCTATGTGGTGGTCTGTTGCTAAGCATGTCACATCAATATAGTGGAGCTATGTGGTGGTCTGTTGCTAAGCATGTCACATCAATATAGTGGAGCTATGTGGTGGTCTGTTGTTAGGCATGTCACATCACTATAGTGGAGCTATGTGGTGGTCTGTTGTTAGGCATGTCACATCAATATAGTGGAGCTATGTGGTGGTCTGTTGCTTGAATAGATCAAGCACCCTAATGTGTGTGAGTTCACTAACCCTTTGGAGACGGAGCCTTTTTAGAGTTTCATGCCAAGAAGATTGAGCCTTCAGGAGGGGATTCGCTTAGTTTACACACACATAAATTATTACAAAAATTAGGCATTTAATTGCCATTTGCAAAACTACATATATTCTTGTAGATAATTGAATGAACTAACACAGTATTTAGGAATCACACGACATCTCAACATTTATTCAAATTAGCTATTGAATTTTCATATTTATGCATGTATTTTTTTATTTTTTTTTTTATTACTAGGGACAAACATGACTAAATTGAACAATTTGGCTAGATTTTCGGAGAGGCCTCTTGAGGAAGTGATAGACATGGAAGTGAGGATTCAAACCATGGAAGACAGGACTGAGAGGCCTCTTAAGGAAGTGATAGACATGGAAGTGAGGATTCAAACCATGGTAGACAGGACTGAGAGGCCTCTTAAGGAAGTGATAGACATGGAAGTGAGGATTCAAACCATGGAAGACAGGACTGAGAGGCCTCTTGAGGAAGTGATAGACATGGAAGTGAGGATTCAAACCATGGTAGACAGGACTGAGAGACCTCTTGAGGAAGTGATAGACATGGAAGTGAGGATTCAAACCATGGTAGACAGGACTGAGAGGCCTCTTGAGGAAGTGATAGACATGGAAGTGAGGATTCAAACCATGGTAGACAAGACTGAGAGACCTCTTGAGGAAGTGATAGACATGGAAGTGAGGACACACAAAATTGTAGACAGGACTGAGAGGCCTCTTGAGGAAGTGATAGACATGGAAGTGAGGACACAAACCATTGTAGACAGAACTGAGAGGCCTCGAGGAAGAGTTGGGGTAGTAATAGCCTACAAGACAGAAGTTTCCATATATCTAGCTTTGCATCTTGATTCATTGATTCATTCCATCTCAATCTGTGATTGTGCACAAGTTAACCACTATTGTGTAACAGTGTTTCATCTGAGTGTACCACAGTTCATATTGGCTTACATTCATACCAACATCTTGTCATACCAGTCTTTGCATATTTCTTATCGTCAGGGAATGCATAGACTTTTTTTTTCTTCAAATAGTGTTAGATTAGAGATTGACAGTTCTGAAATAAACGATGTACAGTCTGTTCTATCAAGCTGCAGGTTACGCAAAATCTGTTGATGTTATAGTCTATTCTAACAAAGTTTATTGTATTACAATCTGTTTTGTCAAGCTGCTATTCAGACAGACTCTGTTGATGTTATAGTCTATTCTGTCAAGCTATTTCATGACAATCTATTCTATCAAGCTGCTTGTTTCACAGACTGAGTGATAAGTTTTGTGTCTTCTTGCAGGGACTGGACAGCCAAGGTAAAGCTGTCGTGAATGTCTGCTTCCGAGTGCAGTTCTATGTTGATCAGGTCATCTTGTTAAGGTAAGAGTCATATGTTCACTGTGGGAATGCAGTCTCTTCACATTTAGTTCTTGTAAAGACAGTCTCATCACATTTAGTTCTTGTAAAGACAGTCTCATCACATTTAGTTCTTGTGAAGACAATCTCATCACATTTAGTTCTTGTAAAGACAGTCTCATCACATTTAGTTCTTGTAAAGCAAATCTCATCACATTTAGTTCTTGTAAAGGAGATCTCATCACATTTAGTTCTTGTAAAGACAGTCTCATCACATTTAGTTCTTGTGAATACAATCTCATCACATTTAGTTCTTGTGAAGTCAGTTTCATCACATTTAGTTCTTGTGAAGTCAGTCTCATCACATTTAGTTCTTGTGAAGATAATCTCATCACAATGTCGTGGCTGTCTTGTATAAGTAATATTGTGTGTGATCTGTGTGACATTGCCAATGTTGTGGCTGTCTTGTATAAGTAATATTGTGTGTGATCTGTGTGACATTGCCAATGTTGTGGCTGTCTTGTATAAGTAATATTGTGTGTGATCTGTGTGACATTGCCAATATTGTGGCTGTCTTGTATAAGTAATATTGTGTGTGATCTGTGTGACCTTGCCAATGTTGTGGCTGTCTTGTATAAGTTATATTGTGTGTGATCTGTGTGACATTGTCAATGTTGTGGCTGTCTTGTATAAGTAATATTGTGTGTGATCTGTGTGACCTTGCCAATGTTGTGACTGTCTTGTAAAAGTAATATTGTAAGTGATCTGTGTGACCTTGCCAGTGTTGTGGCTGTCTTGTATAAGTTATATTGTGTGTGATCTGTGTGACATTGTCAATGTTGTGACTATCTTGTATAAGTTATATTGTGTGTGATCTGTGTGACATTGTCAATGTTGTGACTGTCTTGTATAAGTTATATTGTGAGTGATCTGTGTGACATTGTCAATGTTGTGACTGTCTTGTATAAGTTATATTGTGTGTGATCTGTGTGACCTTGCCAGTGTTGTGGCTGTCTTGTATAAGTAATATTGTGTGTGATCTGTGTGACCTTGCCAATGTTGTGACTGTCTTGTAAAAGTAATATTGTGAGTGATCTGTGTGACCTTGCCAGTGTTGTGGCTGTCTTGTATAAGTTATATTGTGTGTGATCTGTGTGACATTGTCAATGTTGTGGCTGTCTTGTATAAGTTATATTGTGTGTGACCTTGTCAATGTTGTGGCTGTCTTGTATAAGTAATATTGTGTGTGATCTGTGTGACATTGTCAATGTTGTGGCTGTCTTGTATAAGTTATATTGTGTGTGACATTGTCAATGTTGTGGCTGTCTTGTATAAGTTATATTGTGTGTGATTTGTGTGACATTGTCAATGTTGTGGCTGTCTTGTATAAGTAATATTGTGTGTGATCTGTGTGACCTTGTCAATGTTGTGGCTGTCTTGTATAAGTAATATTGTGTGTGATCTGTGTGACCTTGCCAGTGTTGTGGCTGTCTTGTATAAGTAATATTGTGTGTGATCTGTGTGACCTTGCCAATGTTGTGACTGTCTTGTAAAAGTAATATTGTGAGTGATCTGTGTGACCTTGCCAGTGTTGTGGCTGTCTTGTATAAGTTATATTGTGTGTGATCTGTGTGACATTGTCAATGTTGTGGCTGTCTTGTATAAGTTATATTGTGTGTGACATTGTCAATGTTGTGGCTGTCTTGTATAAGTTATATTGTGTGTGATCTGTGTGACATTGTCAATGTTGTGACTGTCTTGTATAAGTTATATTGTGAGTGATCTGTGTGACATTGTCAATGTTGTGACTGTCTTGTATAAGTTATATTGTGTGTGATCTGTGTGACCTTGCCAGTGTTGTGGCTGTCTTGTATAAGTAATATTGTGAGTGATCTGTGTGACCTTGCCAGTGTTGTGGCTGTCTTGTATAAGTTATATTGTGTGTGATCTGTGTGACATTGTCAATGTTGTGGCTGTCTTGTATAAGTTATATTGTGTGTGACATTGTCAATGTTGTGGCTGTCTTGTATAAGTTATATTGTGTGTGATCTGTGTGACATTGTCAATGTTGTGGCTGTCTTGTATAAGTTATATTGTGTGTGATCTGTGTGACCTTGCCAATGTTGTGGCTGTCTTGTATAAGTAATATTGTGTGTGATCTGTGTGACATTGTCAATGTTGTGGCTGTCTTGTATAAGTTATATTGTGTGTGACATTGTCAATGTTGTGGCTGTCTTGTATAAGTAATATTGTGTGTGATCTGTGTGACATTGTCAATGTTGTGGCTGTCTTGTATAAGTAATATTGTGTGTGATCTGTGTGACATTGTCAATGTTGTGGCTGTCTTGTATAAGTTATATTGTGTGTGATTTGTGTGACATTGTCAATGTTGTGGCTGTCTTGTAAAAGTAATATTGTGTGTGATCTGTGTGACCTTGTCAATGTTGTGGCTGTCTTGTATAAGTAATATTGTGAGTAATCTGTGTGACCTTGCCAATGTTGTGGCTGTCTTGTATAAGTTATATTGTGTGTGATCTGTGTGACATTGTCAATGTTGTGGCTGTCTTGTATAAGTTATATTGTGTGTGATCTGTGTGACCTTGTCAATGTTGTGGCTGTCTTGTATAAGTAATATTGTGTGTGATCTGTGTGACCTTGCCAATGTTGTGGCTGTCTTGTATAAGTTATATTGTGTGTGATCTGTGTGACATTGTCAATGTTGTGGCTGTCTTGTATAAGTTATATTGTGTGTGATCTGTGTGACATTGTCAATGTTGTGGCTGTCTTGTATAAGTAATATTGTGTGTGATCTGTGTGACATTGCCAATGTTGTGGCTGTCTTGTATAAGTAATATTGTGTGTGACATTGCCAATGTTGTGGCTGTCTTGTATAAGTTATATTGTGTGTGATATGTGTGACATTGCCAATGTTGTGGCTGTATTGTATAAGTAATATTGTGTGTAACATTGCCAATGTTGTGGCTGTCTTGTATAAGTTATATTGTGTGTGACATTGCCAATGTTGTGGCTGTCTTGTATAAGTTATATTGTGTGTGACATTGCCAATGTTGTGGCTGTCTTGTATAAGTTATATTGTGTGTGACATTGTCAATGTTGTGGCTGTCTTGTATAAGTAATATTGTGTGTGATCTGTGTGACCTTGCCAATGTTGTGGCTGTCTTGTATAAGTAATATTGTGTGTGATCTGTGTGACATTGTCAATGTTGTGACTGTCTTGTATAAGTTATATTGTGTGTGATCTGTGTGACCTTGCCAATGTTGTGTGGCTGTCTTGTATAAGTTATATTGTGTGTGATCTGTGTGACCTTGCCAATGTTGTGGCTGTCTTGTATAAGTAATGTTGTGTGTGATCTGTGTGACATTGTCAGTGTTGTGACTGTCTTGTATAAGTAATATTGTGTGTGATCTGTGTGACATTGCCAATGTTGTGGCTGTCTTGTATAAGTAATATTGTGTGTGATCTGTGTGACATTGTCAATGTTGTGGCTGTCTTGTATAATTTATATTGTGTGTGACATTGTCAATGTTGTGGCTGTCTTGTATAAGTAATATTGTGTGTGATCTGTGTGACATTGTCAATGTTGTGGCTGTCTTGTATAAGTAATATTGTGTGTGATCTGTGTGACATTGTCAATGTTGTGGCTGTCTTGTGTAAGTTATATTGTGTGTGATCTGTGTGACATTGCCAATGTTGTGGCTGTCTTGTATAAGTTATATTGTGTGTGATCTGTGTGACATTGCCAATGTTGTGGCTGTCTTGTATAAGTTATATTGTGTGTGATCTGTGTGACATTGCCAATGTTGTGGCTGTCTTGTATAAGTAATATTGTGTGTGATCTGTGTGACCTTGCCAATGTTGTGGCTGTCTTGTATAAGTAATATTGTGTGTGATCTGTGTGACATTGTCAATGTTGTGACTGTCTTGTATAAGTTATATTGTGAGTGATCTGTGTGACATTGCCAGTGTTGTGGCTGTCTTGTATAAGTAATATTGTGTGTGATCTGTGTGACATTGTCAATGTTGTGACTGTCTTGTATAAGTTATATTGTGAGTGATCTGTGTGACATTGCCAGTGTTGTGGCTGTCTTGTATAAGTAATATTGTGTGTGATCTGTGTGACATTGTCAATGTTGTGGCTGTCTTGTAAAAGTAATATTGTGTGTGATCTGTGTGACCTTGTCAATGTTGTGGCTGTCTTGTATAAGTAATATTGTGAGTAATCTGTGTGACCTTGCCAATGTTGTGGCTGTCTTGTATAAGTTATATTGTGTGTGATCTGTGTGACATTGTCAATGTTGTGGCTGTCTTGTATAAGTTATATTGTGTGTGATCTGTGTGACCTTGTCAATGTTGTGGCTGTCTTGTATAAGTAATATTGTGTGTGATCTGTGTGACCTTGCCAATGTTGTGGCTGTCTTGTATAAGTTATATTGTGTGTGATCTGTGTGACATTGTCAATGTTGTGGCTGTCTTGTATAAGTTATATTGTGTGTGATCTGTGTGACATTGTCAATGTTGTGGCTGTCTTGTATAAGTAATATTGTGTGTGATCTGTGTGACATTGCCAATGTTGTGGCTGTCTTGTATAAGTAATATTGTGTGTGACATTGCCAATGTTGTGGCTGTCTTGTATAAGTTATATTGTGTGTGATATGTGTGACATTGCCAATGTTGTGGCTGTATTGTATAAGTAATATTGTGTGTAACATTGCCAATGTTGTGGCTGTCTTGTATAAGTTATATTGTGTGTGACATTGCCAATGTTGTGGCTGTCTTGTATAAGTTATATTGTGTGTGACATTGCCAATGTTGTGGCTGTCTTGTATAAGTTATATTGTGTGTGACATTGTCAATGTTGTGGCTGTCTTGTATAAGTAATATTGTGTGTGATCTGTGTGACCTTGCCAATGTTGTGGCTGTCTTGTATAAGTAATATTGTGTGTGATCTGTGTGACATTGTCAATGTTGTGACTGTCTTGTATAAGTTATATTGTGTGTGATCTGTGTGACCTTGCCAATGTTGTGGCTGTCTTGTATAAGTTATATTGTGTGTGATCTGTGTGACCTTGCCAATGTTGTGGCTGTCTTGTATAAGTAATGTTGTGTGTGATCTGTGTGACATTGTCAGTGTTGTGACTGTCTTGTATAAGTAATATTGTGTGTGATCTGTGTGACATTGCCAATGTTGTGGCTGTCTTGTATAAGTAATATTGTGTGTGATCTGTGTGACATTGTCAATGTTGTGGCTGTCTTGTATAATTTATATTGTGTGTGACATTGTCAATGTTGTGGCTGTCTTGTATAAGTAATATTGTGTGTGATCTGTGTGACATTGTCAATGTTGTGGCTGTCTTGTATAAGTAATATTGTGTGTGATCTGTGTGACATTGTCAATGTTGTGGCTGTCTTGTATAAGTTATATTGTGTGTGATCTGTGTGACATTGCCAATGTTGTGGCTGTCTTGTATAAGTTATATTGTGTGTGATCTGTGTGACATTGCCAATGTTGTGGCTGTCTTGTATAAGTTATATTGTGTGTGATCTGTGTGACATTGCCAATGTTGTGGCTGTCTTGTATAAGTAATATTGTGTGTGATCTGTGTGACATTGCCAATGTTGTGGCTGTCTTGTATAAGTAATATTGTGTGTGATCTGTGTGACATTGTCAATGTTGTGACTGTCTTGTATAAGTTATATTGTGAGTGATCTGTGTGACATTGCCAGTGTTGTGGCTGTCTTGTATAAGTAATATTGTGTGTGATCTGTGTGACATTGTCAATGTTGTGACTGTCTTGTATAAGTTATATTGTGAGTGATCTGTGTGACATTGCCAGTGTTGTGGCTGTCTTGTATAAGTAATATTGTGTGTGATCTGTGTGACATTGTCAATGTTGTGGCTGTCTTGTATAAGTAATATTGTGTGTGATCTGTGTGACATTGTCAATGTTGTGACTGTCTTGTATAAGTTATATTGTGTGTGATCTGTGTGACATTGCCAATGTTGTGGCTGTCTTGTATAAGTAATATTGTGTGTGATCTGTGTGACCTTGCCAATGTTGTGGCCATCTTGCAGGGAGAAAGTGACCAGACATCAGTACTATTTGCAGCTGAAAGAGAATGTGCTGCAGTACAACCATGTTTACAGTGAAGAGAAATGTTTTCAGCAAGCAGCCTACGCCCTGCAAGCAGATTTTGGCAATTATGTCAGTGAGAGACATCAGAACGGCTATTTCAATCCAGCTCTCTATTTCCCGCACTGGGTAGGTTGTTGCCTATATGCATCTGTGTTTGAATATCTGTTGTTCTGTTTCCATCAAGATATCAGCCCTTGATTTCAACATCAATGCTCAGAAAATGGCGCGATGCCTGTTGTCGCAATGTTGGTGGTGCCCGTCTATGATTAAAATTAATCGTGTGGGCAACTGCTGATCTGTTGGTGACTTTTGCTACCATCAATGATGAACTGCATTTCTAAAGTCGGACTTTTTGTACCATATGTTTTTGTGCGAGTGTATGCTAGATATGCTGAGACAGCACTCTGTCAATCTTTCCACAAGGGACTGTGATAAACATTCTGTGTTTTTGTTGGCACAGGAGCGGAGCAATGATGGGGTGACCTGTTTGTTATGAAGCTGAAAATAAGACTACTAGACTACCAGACTGTTGTTTGAATTAGATGCTTGGGGAAACTACCACATTATTATCCCAAGAAACTTGTTATGGAAGCCATTAAAATATTTTTTTCATATCTATCGCCATGGCAGATTGCAAAAACTAAAAGCGGAAGGCATGGTACCAGGAAGAAAGCGCAGGGGCCGTCCAGCACCGCGGTGAGCACAGAATATAAGTGACTCCTTGAAAATGAAAGTACACAAGGTGGAAGAGCTGGCAATAGACTAAGTTTCTTTCAGGCAGATCGTGATGAGGGCGACGTTCTGCAAAGGACCTGCTAAATGATGATGATACTTCCGGTTCCGACATTGATAGGGAATGGATGACGGTTGAGAACTTAGCTTATGTTGACCATTCTTCTCGCCGTTTCTTCTCCATTTTTGATGTTGCAAGATTGTGAAAATCCGGTTTGCAGCTGGAGCTACTAAGTTTAGAGCTCTTGGCCGCACAATAAGCTGAGATTATCGGTTATTGACTGGGTTCCAGATTCGTACATAAAAGCAATAATGAGTGATGTCATTTTTTTCGTTGTGTTTCTGGGACAAGGCGTGTGCTATGGCTGCTATTTATTTTTTTACCATGGCTGCAACTTGGCGGAGGACATGTGGAGAATAGTTTTAATCTACTCATCGCCCAGCTATTCGTCGAATGAAGTTGATTTTCTGCGATGATTCCTGGTCTCACAGTGTGTTTAAGGAGGCATGCACCTTATGGTTTGCTAGATCAAATCGTGTGTGTCTTGCCGACTGGGGACACTTTGTATGGCTAGGGCATTCACTTGAAGTATCCAGCGTATCTGACTCAGTTTGTGACTGGAATCACTAGCATTAGCGGTTGAACAGTTATGGGGCAAGCTCATTTGCTGTGATGCCGTAACCGTAACAACTAACTAACTAACCAACTAACTAACTAACTGACTAACTAACTAACATGATGATGATGATTAGATTAGATGTTGCAGTGTTGTTTTTTTTAGCATATCAACCAGACCATTTTTGTATGTATGAAATCCAACAACATGGGTAACGCTCTCATTTGCAGATTGTTCAACGACATGGCCTAGACTACCTTGCTGACAATCTGCCCACACTGCACAGAGATCTGCACAACATGACCAGAAACGATGCTGAACTTCGATACATCAGGAATGCCTCCATGCCACCTGGCGCACTCAATCTTCACTTTTACATGGTGCGCAGACGTAAGACAGACAGGACCTGTAACACATGGCTGGCCATCTGTGCTAAAGGGGTAGAAGTTTATGAGGTCAGTGCAGGTCTCAATAACTACAGCTGTGTGTGGTTGCTAGAGTCACAATGTTTTAATCTGTGCATCTGTGTGTGGTTGCTAAAGTTGCAATCTGTGAATATATGCAGCTGTGTGTGATTGCTAGAGTCACAGTGTCTGAATCTGTGCATCTGAGTGTGGTTGCTAGAGTTGCAATCTGTGAATATATGCAGCTGTGTGTGATTGCTAGAGTCACAGTGTCTGAATCTGTGCATCTGAGTGTGGTTGCTAGAGTTGCAATCTGTGAATATATGCAGCTGTGTGTGATTGCTAGTCACAGTGTCTGAATCTGTGCATCTGAGTGTGGTTGCTAGAGTTGCAATCTGTGAATATATGCAGCTGTGTGTGATTGCTAGAGTCACAGTGTCTGAATCTGTGCATCTGAGTGTGGTTGCTAGAGTTGCAATCTGTGAATATATGCAGCTGTGTGTGATTGCTAGAGTCACAGTGTCTGAATCTGTGCATCTGAGTGTGGTTGCTAGAGTTGCAATCTGTGAATATATGCAGCTGTGTGTGATTGCTAGAGTCACAGTGTCTGAATCTGTGCATCTGAGTGTGGTTGCTAGAGTTGCAATCTGTGAATCTATGCAGCTGTGTGTGATTGCTAGAGTCACAGTGTCTGAATCTGTGCATCTGAGTGTGGTTGCTAGAGTTGCAATCTGTGAATATATGCAGCTGTGTGTGGTTGCTAGAGTCACAGTGTCTGAATCTGTGCATCTGAGTGTGGTTGCTAGAGTTGCAATCTGTGAATATATGCAGCTGTGTGTGGTTGCTAGAGTCACAGTGTCTGAATCTGTGCATCTGAGTGTGGTTGCTAGAGTTGCAATCTGTGAATATATGCAGCTGTGTGTGGTTGCTAGAGTTGCAATCTGTGAATATATGCAGCTGTGTGTGGTTGCTAGAGTTGCAATCTGTGAATATATGCAGCTGTGTGTGATTGCTAGAGTCACAGTGTCTGAATCTGTGTGTGATTGCTAGAGTCACAGTGTCTGAATCTGTGTGTGATTGCTAGAGTCACAGTGTCTTAATCTGTGCAGCTGTGTGTGGTTGCTAGAGTCACAGTGTCTTAATCTGTGCAGCTGTGTGTGATTGCTAGAGTCACAGTGTCTGAATCTGTGTGTGATTGCTAGAGTCACAGTGTCTGAATCTGTGTGTGATTGCTAGAGTCACAGTGTCTTAATCTGTGCAGCTGTGTGTGGTTGCTAGAGTCACAGTGTCTTAATCTGTGCAGCTGTGTGTGGTTGCTAGAGTCACAGTGTCTTAATCTGTGCAGCTGTGTGTGGTTGCTAGAGTCACAGTGTCTGAATCTGTGTGTGGTTGCTAGAGTTGCAATCTGTGAATATATGCAGCTGTGTGTGGTTGCTAGAGTCACAGTGTCTGAATCTATTTAGTTGTATGTGTTTTAAGGGTGGGCACCTACAAGAATGTGTAGCCCATAGAGTGGGTGTTATTTACAAGAATGTGTAGCCCATAGAGTGGGTGTTATTTACAAGAATGTGTAGCCCATAGAGTGGGTGTTATTTACAAGAATGTGTAGCCCATAGAGTGGGTGTTATTTACAAGAATGTGTAGCCCATAGAGTGGGTGTTATTTACAAGAATGTGTAGCCCATAGAGTGGGTGTTATTTACAAGAATGTGTAGCCCATAGAGTGGGTGTTATTTACAAGAATGTGTAGCCCATAGTGGGTGTTATTTACAAGAATGTGTAGCCCATAGAGTGGGTGTTATTTACAAGAATGTGTAGCCCATAGAGTGGGTGTTATTTACAAGAATGTGTAGCCCATAGAGTGGGTGTTATTTACAAGAATGTGTAGCCCATAGAGTGGGTGTTATTTACAAGAATGTGTAGCTGATAGAATTGGTGTCTACAAGTATAGGTGGCTGATAAAGTAGATGTTTTTTTACAAGAATGTATAGCTGACAGAGTGGGTTCTACAAGTATGTGTAGCTGATAGAGTGGATGTCTACAAGAATGTGTAGCTGATAGAGTGGCTGTCTACAAGAATGTGTAGCTGATAGAGTAGATGTCTACAAGAATGTGTAGCTGATAGAGTGGGTTCTACAAGTATGTGTAGCTGATAGAGTGGGTTCTACAAGAATATGTAGCTGATAGAGGGGGTGTCTACAAGAATATATAGCTGATAGAGTGGGTTCTACAAGAATATGTAGCTGATAGAGTGGGTTCTACAAGAATATGTAGCTGATAGAGTGGGTTCTACAAGAATATGTAGCTGATAGAGTGGGTTCTACAAGAATATGTAGCTGTTAGAGGGTGTGTCTGCAAGAATATGTAGCTGATAGAGAGGGTGTCTGCAAGAATATGTAGCTGATAGAGTGGGTTCTACAAGAATGTGTAGCTGATAGAGTGGGTTCTACAAGAATATGTAGCTGATAGAGTGGGTTCTACAAGAATATGTAGCTGATAGAGTGGGTTCTACAAGAATATGTAGCTGATAGAGTGGGTTCTACAAGAATATGTTGCTGATAGAGTGGGTGTTATTTATAAGAATGTGTAGCTGATAGAGTGGGTGTTGTTTATAAGAATGTGTAGCTGATAGAGGGTGTGTCTACAAGAATGTGTAGCTAAAAGAGTGGGTGTTATTTATAAGAATCTGTAGCTGATAGAGTGGGTGTCTACAAGAATGTGTAGCTGATAGAGTGGGTGTCTACAAGAATGTTTAGCTGATAGAGGGGGTGTCTACAAGAGTAGGTAGCTGATAGAGTGGGTGTTATTTATAAGAATATGTATCTGATAGAGTGGGTGTCCCCAAGAGTAGGTAGCTGATAGAGTTGGTGTTTACAAGAGTAGGTAGCTGATAGAGAGTTTAGCTGAAATTGAAGCAATATAATGAGATGTTTTAAGATACAGTTATGAGATGATGTGAGATCCTTAAATGAGATGTTGTAAGATCTTGATGTGAGATCATGATAGATGTTGTGAAATCATGATGTAAGATTATTATGTGAAATGTTATCTGATCATGATGTGAGATGTTGTAGGATAATGTTGTGAGAAATATGAGATGTTGTGAGATCATTTTGTGAGATCATGATGGCAGATGTTGTGAGATCATGATGGCAGATGTTGTGAGATCATGATGACAGATGTTGTGAGATCATGATGTGAAATGTTATACAATCATAATGTGAGATGTTGTAAGATATTGTTATGAGATATATGAGCTGTTGTGAGATATATGAGCTGTTGTGAGATATATGAGCTGTTATGAGATATATGAGCTGTTGTGAGATATATGAGCTATTGTGAGATATATGAGCTGTTGTGAGATATATTTTTTTTTAAAGTGTTTATTTGTTGAAACATATTTGTACAAATCTCTTGTGAAACAAAAGCAAAATCAGTGAAATGATGTGAATAAAATGATGATGATTTGTACCGTTTCTCACTGACATTTAACAGAAAATAGAAACGGAGGGAGGCAGAGAGGACCGGGCGGTTTAAAGAAAGCTGGGGCTGTTAGGTCTGTCAGTGGAAACGGTACATTTAGATGATAATGTACATGTATTTATTCAACGTGGCAAATGATGTTTCCATTAGACTCCATGTCGCCAAGCATCTTTGATTGTAGGGAGAGGAGAAGACAGAAAAGGATGAGATATATGAGCTGTTGTGCAATTATGATGGGAGATAAGAGATCATGTTGTGCGATTATGATGGGAGATAAGAGATCATGTTGTGCAATTATGATGGGAGATAAGAGATCATGTTGTGCAATTATGATGGGAGATAAGAGATCATGTTGTGCGATTATGATGGGAGATAAGAGATCATGTTGTGCGATTATGATGGGAGATAAGAGATCATGTTGTGCGATTATGATGGGAGATAAGAGATCATGTTGTGCAATTATGATGGGAGATAAGAGATCATGTTGTGCAATTATGATGGGAGATAAGAGATCATGTTGTGCGATTATGATGGGAGATAAGAGATCATGTTGTGCGATTATGATGGGAGATAAGAGATCATGTTGTGCGATTATGATGGGAGATAAGAGATCATGTTGTTCGATTATGATGGGAGATAAGAGATCATGTTGTGCGATTATGATGGGAGATAAGAGATCATGTTGTGAGGTCCTTATTTGAAATGTTATATGATATGTTGGAAGATAATTTTGTGAGATATATGAGATGTTATGAGATATATTAGATGTTATATGAGATGTTGTGAGATATATGAGATGTTGTGAGATTTATGAGATGTTGTGAGATTTATGAGATGTGAGATAAATGAGATGTTGTGAGATCATAATATGGGGTGTGGTGAGGTCATAATGTCAGATGTTGTGAGATATGGCTTTGTGTATTTTGTTTGTCAGGATGATGCTGGCTACAAGAACCATGTGTCCACATTCTTATGGAAGGACATTGGGAAACTTTACTTTGATGTATGTAGAATTTGTGACTGTTTTATTGATTCCTCTTCACATTGTTTCCGGTTCTTTAAGCACATGTCTGTACTGCTTCATGTTGTTTATACATGTCTGTCTGTACAGATTCATGTTGTTTGTACATGTCTGTTGCACTGATTCATGTTGTTTGTACATGTCTGTTTGCACTGATTCATGTTGTTTGTACATGTCTGTTTGCACTGATTCATGTTGTTTGTACATGTCTGTTTGCACTGATTCATGTTGTTTGTACATGTCTGTTTGTACTGATTCATGTTGTTTGTACATGTCTGCCTGTACTGATTCATGTTGTTTGTACATGTCTGTCTGTACTGATTCATGTTGTTTGTACATGTCTGCCTGTACTGCTTCGTGTTGTTTGTACATGTCTGTCTGTACTGCTTCGTGTTGTTTGTACATGTCTGTTGGACTGATTCATGTTGTATGTACATGTCTGTCTGTACAGATTTGTGTTGTTTGTACATGTCTGTCTGTACTGATTCATGTTGTTTGTACATATCTGTTTGTACTGTTTTAGTTGTTGGTACATGTCTGTCTGTACTGCTTTATGTTGTTCATACATGTCTGTTTGTACTGCTTCATGTTGTTTGTACATGTCTGTTTGTACTGCTTTATGTTGTTTGTACTTGTCTGTTTGTACTGCTTCATGTTGTTTGTACATGTCTGTCTGTACTGTTCCATGTTGTTTGTACATGTCTGTTTGTACTGCTTCATGTTGTTTGTACTGCTTCATGTTGTTTGTACATGTCTGTCTGTACTGATTCATGTTGTTTGTACATGTCTGTCTGTACTGATTTATGTTGTATGTACATGTCTGTCTGTACTGATTCATATTGTTTGTACATGTCTGATTATACTGCTTCATGTTGTTTGTACATGTCTGTTGCACTACTCCATCTTGTTTGTACATGTCTGTTTGTACTGCTTCATGTTGTTTGTACATGTCTGTCTGTTCTGATTCGTGTTGTTTTTACATGTCTGTTTGTACTGTTTTAAGTTGTTGGTACATGTCTGTCTGTACTGCTTTATGTTGTTCGTACATGTCTGTTTGTACTGCTTCATGTTGTTTGTACATGTCTGTTTGTACTGCTTTATGTTGTTTGTACATATCTGTTTGTACTGCTTCATGTTGTTTGTACATGTCTGTCTGTACTGTTCCATGTTGTTTGTACATGTCTGTTTGTACTGCTTCATGTTGTTTGTACATGTCTGCCTGTACTGATTCATGTTGTTTGTACTGCTTCATGTTGTTTGTACATGTCTGTCTGTACTGATTCATGTTGTTTGTACATGTCTGTCTGTACTGATTCATGTTGTATGTACATGTCTGTCTGTACTGATTCATATTGTTTGTACATGTCTGATTATACTGCTTCATGTTGTTTGTACATGTCTGTTGCACTACTCCATCTTGTTTGTACATGTCTGTTTGTACTGCTTCATGTTGTTTGTACATATCTGTCTGTACTGCTTCATCTTGTTTGTACATGTCTGTTTGTACTGCTTCATGTTGTTTGTACATGTCTGTTTGTACTGCTTCATGTTGTTTGTACATGTCTGTTTGTACTGCTTCATGTTGTTTGTACATGTCTGTTTGTACTGATTCATGTTGTTTTTACATGTCTGTTTGTACTGCTTCATGTTGTTTGTACATGTCTGTTGCACTGATTCATGTTGTTTGTACATGTCTGTTGCACTGATTCATGTTGTTTGTACATCTTTGTTTGCACTGTTTCATGTTGTTTGTACATATCTGTTTGCACTGTTTCATGTTGTTTGTGCTCTTCCATCCCACAATCAGTAGCACGTCTAGTTCGAGAATGGAGGTAGAGGCAGTCACTGCTACCTTCGGCTGGCTTGAGAATCAGCTTACACACATGTCGTCATTGTAACTGACTCACAGAGCATGTTAATAAAGGTGGAGACAGGCATGCTTCATGCAAAGTGGCAAGCATCCCTTCAGAGGTCTCGGGTAGTTAGAATTCTTTGGATATTTTCTCCAGATATGTCGGTATGTTGGGAAATGAGCACGCAGATAGACTGGCCGGTTCTGCACCACTTGGATGTTATGAGGGCTCTTTGGGAGCGAGTAAACAGTGCTGAGGCACAGATAGATCATTAACAGTCTGAGAAAAATAGCACTGCGAGGAGTTACAAGGGGATCTGGCCGACGCTCGACACTCAGGGGAAAGGCGAGACGGATATAACAGTCAGACAGTTACTGGTACCATAGGAATTTTAACTCTTCGCTTGCTGCTGAAGATAGGGACGGAGCGCTTATGGGAGTTTCCCAACTGCTGTGATGTCGATTCCCTAATTCAACATTTAACATCTCACAGTAAAATTTTCACACCAGTCCTCGCATTCACCCAACAGCTCTCACACCAGATCTCACATTCCACACAAGCAGGTTACTGACACCAGATCTCACATTCCACACATAGTACCCTCACACCAGACCTCACATTCCACACAAACTTAGTACCCTCACACCAGACCTCACATTCCACACAAACAGCTCTCTACTCACTCACCAGACCTTACATTCCACACAAGCAGGTTTCTGATACCAGATCTCACATTCCACACATAGTACCCTCACACCAGACCTCACATTCCACACAAGCAGGTTTCTGACACCAGACCTCACATTCCACACATAGTACCCTCACACCAGACCTCACATTCCACACATAGTACCCTCACACCAGACCTCACATTCCACACAAGCAGGTTTCTGACACCAGATCTCACATTCCACACATAGTACCCTCACACCAGACCTCACATTCCACACAAGCAGGTTTCTGACACCAGACCTCACATTCCACACAAACAACTCTCTACTCACTCACCAGATCTCACATTCCACACAAGCAGGTTTGTGACACCAGACCTCACATTCCACACAAACAGGTTTCTGACCCAGATCTCACATTCCACACAAACTTAGTACCCTCACACCAGACCTCACATTCCACACAAGCAGGTTTCTGATACCAGATCTCACATTCCACACAAACAGCTCTCTACTCACTCACCAGATCTCACATTCCACACAAGCAGGTTTCTGATACCAGATCTCACATTCCACACAAACTTAGTACCCTCACACCAGACCTCACATTCCACACAAGCAGGTTTCTGATACCAGATCTCACATTCACACAAGTAGGTTTCTGACACCAGACCTTACATTCCACACAAACAGGTTTCTGACACCAGATCTCACATTCCACACAAGCAGCTCTCTACTCACTCACCAGATCTCACATTCCACACAAGCAGGTTTCTGATACCAGATCTCACATTCCACACAAGCAGGTTTCTGATACCAGATCTCACATTCCACACAAACTTAGTACCCTCACACCAGACCTCACATTCCACACAAGCAGGTTTCTGATACCAGATCTCACATTCCACACAAGCAGGTTTCTGATACCAGATCTCACATTCCACACAAGCAGGTTTCTGACACCAGACCTTACATTCCACACAAGTAGGTTTCTGACACCAGACCTTACATTCCGCACAATCTTAGTACCCTCACACCAGATCTCATATTCCACAGAAACAATGCTCACACCAAACCTTACATTCCATACAAACAACTCTCTACTCTCACACCAGACCTCACATTTCACACTAACAAATCTGTACTCTCACACCAGACAAGGGGCTTCTATAAGAAAACTGGCTCATACCTTGTAACACTGGAGGCAACCATAAGGCCACTTGATAACCTCATGGGAACATAGACTGCCACTTGATAACCTCATGGGAACATAGACTGCCACTTGATAACCTCATGGGAACATAGACTGCCTTGATAACCTCATGGGAACATGGATTCTCACTTGATAACCTCATGGGAACATAGACTGCCACTTGATAACCTCATGGGAACATAGACTGCCACTTGATAACCTCATGGGAACAAAGACTGCCACTTGATAACCTCATGGGAACATGGATTCTCACTTGATAACCTCATGGGAACATAGACTGCCACTTGATAACCTCATGGGAACAAAGACTGCCACTTGATAACCTCATGGGAACATAGACTGCCACTTGATAACCTCATGGGAACAAAGACTGCCACTTGATAACCTCATGGGAACATAGACTGCCACTTGATAACCTCATGGAAACATGGATTCTCACTTGATAACCTCATGGGAACATGGATTCTCACTTGATAACCTCATGGGAACATGGATTCTCACTTGATAACCTCATGGGAACATAGACTGCCACTTGATAACCTCATGGGAACATAGACTGCCACTTGATAACCTCATACAAATCTCTCAGATATGAATTGCTTCAGTAGCCAAATGCTTCCTGGATTTATTCATCACATTCCATTCATTTCCTGCAGAAAAAGAAGTTTGAGATACGCTCAGTGCAGAGTGCTGGAGGTCGCAGGTTTCTCTATTACACGGATGCAGATGTCAAGTCCAAGTATCTGCTGCACATTTGTCGAAGCACCCACATGTTCCAGATGGCCATCCAGCCTAAGTTAATGGAGATTCAGCACTTGGACAATGAAGGTCAGTAACTGACACTTGGATGTTTTCTCTTGTACAAGCTGGGCAAGGCTATCTTCTCCTAGTATAAGATTACTCCTCTGTTCCTGGCTGTCTTCTTCCAGTATGGGATTACTCCTCTGTCCCTGGCTCTCTTCTTCCAGTGTTGGATTACTCCTCTGTCCCTGACTGTCTTCTTCCAATTTGGGATTACTCCTCTGTTCCTGACTGTCTTCTTCCATTATGGGATTACTCCTCTGTTCCTGACTGTCTTCTTCCAATATGGGATTACTCCTCTGTCCCTGACTGTCTTCTTCCATTATGGGATTACTCCTCTGTTCCTAACTGTCTTCTTCCAGTGTTGGATTACTCCTCTGTTCCTGACTGTCTTCTTCCAGTGTTGGATTACTCCTCTGTCCCTGACTGTCTTCTTCCAGTGTTGGATTACTCCTCTGTCCCTGACTGTCTTCTTCCAGTGTTGGATTACTCCTCTGTCCCTGACTGTCTTCTTCCAGTGTTGGATTACTCCTCTGTTCCTGACTGTCTTCTTCCAGTGTTGGATTACTCCTCTATTCCTGACTGTCTTCTTCCAGTGTTGGATTACTCCTCTGTTCCTAACTGTCTTCTTCCATTATGGGATTACTCCTCTGTCCCTGTCTTCTTCCAATAGGGGATTACTTCTCTGTCCCTGACTGTCTTCTTCCAATATGGGATTACTTCTCTGTTCCTGACTGTCTTCTTCCAGTGTTGGATTACTCCTCTGTCCCTGACTGTCTTCTTCCAATATGGGATTACTTCTCTGTTCCTGACTGTCTTCTTCCAGTGTTGGATTACTCCTCTGTCCCTGACTGTCTTCTTCCAATATGGGATTACTCGTCTGTCCCTGACTGTCTTCTTCCAATATGGGATTACTCCTCTGTTCCTGACTGTCTTCTTCCATTATGGGATTACTCCTCTGTTCCTGACTGTCTTCTTCCAGTGTTGGATTACTCCTCTGTTCCTGACTGTCTTCTTCCAGTGTTGGATTACTCCTCTGTCCCTGTCTTCTTCCAATATGGGATTACTCCTCTGTTCCTGACTGTCTTCTTCCAGTGTTGGATTACTCCTCTGTTCCTGACTGTCTTCTTCCAATATGGGATTACTCCTCTGTTCCTGACTGTCTTATTCCATTATGGGATTACTCCTCTGTTCCTGACTGTCTTCTTCCAGTGTTGGATTACTCCTCTGTTCCTGACTGTCTTCTTCCATTATGGGATTACTCCTCTGTCCCTGACTGTCTTCTTCCAATATGGGATTACTTCTCTGTTCCTGACTGTCTTCTTCCATTATGGGATTACTCCTCTGTCCCTGACTGTCTTCTTCCAGTGTTGGATTACTTCTCTGTCCCTGACTGTCTTCTTCCATTATGGGATTACTTCTCTGTTCCTGACTGTCTTCTTCCAGTGTTGGATTACTCCTCTGTCCCTGACTGTCTTCTTCCAGTGTTGGATTACTCGTCTGTCCCTGACTGTCTTCTTCCAATATGGGATTACTCCTCTGTCCCTGACTGTCTTCTTCCATTACGGGATTACTCCTCTGTTCCTGACTGTCTTCTTCCAGTGTTGGATTACTCCTCTGTCCCTGACTGTCTTCTTCCAGTGTTGGATTACTCCTCTGTCCCTGACTGTCTTCTTCCAGTGTTGGATTACTCCTCTGTCCCTGACTGTCTTCTTCCAGTGTTGGATTACTCCTCTGTTCCTGACTGTCTTCTTCCAGTGTTGGATTACTCCTCTGTTCCTGACTGTCTTCTTCCATTACGGGATTGCACCTCTGTTCCTGACTGTCTTCTTCCAGTGTTGGATTACACCTCTGTCCCTGACTGTCTTCTTCCATTACGGGATTGCACCTCTGTTCCTGACTGTCTTCTTCCATTACAGGATTGCACCTCTGTTCCTGACTGTCTTCTTCCATTACGGGATTACTCCTCTGTCCCTGACTGTCTTCTTCCATTACGGGATTGCACCTCTGTTCGTGGCTGTCTTCTTCCTCTGTCAGCTCTACAAGATAAGGTCTTCATCAGCAAAAACAGGAGGGTACCAAAATTAAGTACATAAAAATGCATCATTTAAAAGTGCAAAATATATACCTAACTAAAATAATAATTGTACTCCATGAACTTACTCTAGTTGTCCCATGTTCTATTATAAATGTCTGGACGATCATTGTCATTGTTTCGCTTGATGTAGATGAGATAGGACAGTGATTGTCACTGGGTTCACTTGATGTGGTTGAGATAAAACAGTGGTTATCATTGGGTTCACT
Source organism: Candidula unifasciata (assembly GCA_905116865.2). NCBI lineage: Eukaryota > Metazoa > Mollusca > Gastropoda > Stylommatophora > Geomitridae > Candidula > Candidula unifasciata. The sequence goes on from CAJHNH020003691.1 coordinate 426,655, forward strand.
TGATGTTACAGATCAGAAAAGATACAGGGAGTCGTATGTTTCCAGTGATCCCCGAGACAGAAACCAGTTCCATCACAGCCCCAGTACATCCACCAATGCTTCTGTCAACAGCAACAACCAAAGACTGTCACTTGTTAGTGACACTAGCTCTAACACAACTAGTGGCATTGTCAGTGACCGTATGGCAGTTAGCTTTGATGATGGAGATGGCAAGTTTTTGCTCACTCTTTGTGTCATCTTTTTTTTTCTTTTATCTGTGTCACATATTTATTGTGACATCACTTTATGTGTCACATATTCATTGTGTGACATCACTTTATGTGTCATATATTTATTGTGACATCACTGTATGTGTCACATATTTATTGTGACATCACTTTATGTGTCATATATTTATTGTGACATCACTTTATGTGTCATATATTTATTGTGACATCACTTATGTAAAACTTATTTATTGTGACATCACTTTATGTGTCACTTATTTATTGTGACATCAATTTATGTGTCATATATTTATTATGACATCACTTTATGTGTCATATATTTATTATGACATCACTTTATGTGTCACTTATTTATTGTGTCATCGCTTTATGTGTCATATATTTATTTGTGTCATCTGTTTATTTGTGTTATCTATTTATCTGTGTCATCTGTTTATCTAAGACATCACTTTATCCATGTCAACTATTTATCAAAATATGTATATAACTGCTGCATTGTGTGGTCACAGTTGACATTTTTGCACATTGGGCTTCCTCATGCATGCTCAGTCCTCTAAAACAGCAGCCATTCAAAGATATTTCTAATGATTATTCCTTAGAGAAGTTGACCATATTATTTCCTGTCTTTATCTCGGAGATGGCATAAACATGGTTCATCAGTTTTAACTCTTCCGTCATGCAGTCGTGTGAGCATCATAGATTCAACATTATTCCATTGTTTGACTATGACATTACTTTATCCATGACAACTTTTTATCTGTCATCTGTTTTAACTGTGGCATCATCTTTATCTATGTCAGCTATTTATGTGTCACCTGTTTAACTGTGACATCATCTTTATCCATGTCAACTTTTTGTGTGTCATCTGTTTTAACTGTGAAATCACCTTTATCCATGTCAACTGTTTGTGTGTCATCTGTTTTAACTGTGACATAGCCTTTATCCATGTTAACTATCTATGTGTCACCTGTTTAACTGTGACATCATTTTATCCATGTCAACTATTTGTTTGTCACCTTTTTAACTGTGACATTAATTTTATCCATATCAGCTATTTATGTGTTGCCTGTTTATCTGTGACATCATTTTATCCATATTGGCTACTTATGTGTCATCTTTGACATAATTTCATCTGTTTATCTCTATTTGTGCCATCAATTTATCCATAGCAGCTCTTTGCCTGTATCTCTGCCATCAATTTATCCGTATCAGCTCTTTGCCTGTATCTCTGTCATCTGTTTATCTGTATCATCACTTTGCCTGTATCTCTGTCATCTGTTTATCTGTATCATCACTTTGCCTGTATCTGTCATCTGTTTATCTGTATCATCACTTTGCCTGTATCTCTGTCATCTGTTTATCTGTATCATCACTTTGCCTGTATCTCTGTCATCTGTATCATCACTTTGCCTGTATCTCTGTCATCTGTATCATCACTTTGCCTGTATCTCTGTCATCTATTTATCTGTATCATCACTTTGCCTGTATCTCTGTCATCTGTTTATCTGTATCATCACTTTGCCTGTATCTCTGTCATCAGTTTATCTGTATCATCACTTTGCCTGTATCTCTGTCATCTGTTTATCTGTATCATCACTTTGCCTGTATCTCTGTCATCTGTTTATCTGTATCATCACTTTGCCTGTATCTCTGTCATCTGTTTATCTGTATCAAATCTTTGCCTGTATCTCTGTCATCTGTTTATCTGTATCAAATCTTTGCCTGTATCTCTGATATCTGTTTATCTGTATCATCACTTTGCCTGTATCTCTGTCATCTGTATCAAATCTTTGCCTGTATCTCTGACATCTATTTATCTGTACCAATTCTGTGCCTGTATCTCTGTCATCTGTTTATCTGTATTAAATCTTTGCCTGTATCTCTGATATCTATTTATCTTTACCAATTCTTTGCCTGTATCTCTGTCATCTGTATCATCACTTTGCCTGTATCTCTGTCATCTCTATATCTGTATCAGCTCTTTTCCCCTACTATTATTGTGTGTACACATAGTTGGAAGTATGTTTCGCTGAGTTTGTATTTTGTTTGTCTTCAGATCACAGCCGAGAATTGATGATTGACTGCCCTGCCAGGTTACCCAGGCAGATTCGATCCAAGTTTCAGCTCTTCTCTAGTTAGTATTTTGTGTGTGAGTGTGTGGCTATGTGTCTGCCATACACAAACTGTTTTTCCTGTCACTGTTAATTTATATGAAAACAAATGTGTGTGTGGTAGCTTATATAGGTATTGATTGAGGTATGTGTGTATTCACATAGATCATAAAGGGTTAAACATTTGTGTATTTCTTCTGTATTCACATAGATGATATCATAGAGATGTTGTTTGTTCTGTATTCACATAGATACTAAAGGATTATTGGTGTATGTTCACATAGATCATAGAGCATTATTTGTGTTTGTATTGTATTCACATAGATCATTGAGGGTAATATATTTGTGTATTTGTTCTTCATTCACATAGATGAAAGAAGTATTGTATATGTTTCTGTGTTCCCTATTCACTAACAGGTTTCAACCACAGCCCCAGTTACAGCCAGCAGGCCAGTCCCAGTCACAACCTGGAAGTCTGTCAGGCCGGTGGTTGGAGTGGTTCCACTCAAGAACTGTCCACGGCTGGTGGCAGCTGGCGAGCTCGTCATTCCCACACTTCTGGATGCTTGATGGGCACAGCAGGCCTGCCCCTGGCTTCTCCTGCCACACAAACTCCAGATGGCAAGTTTAGCCTGCAGCCAGGGAGAACTGCAGCCAGTAAGGATCACTTGGTGCCATGTTTCCCAGGCTCAGTCTTACAAACAATGGACAGAAACACATCAGGCGACAGTGCAGTTTCTGTATCTGGTATTTTAATTGACCATGATCAGTTATCTCCCATGTCTCTGCCGTCACCTCCAGAGCTGCACACGTGGAGTGGTGCTTCAGGAGATGTAGCTGCAGCAACTGACACAGGCTTTTCTCATTCACCTGTCTTCATGTGCCCACCTGTGCTGGGTTTAACTCCAGATGTGTCTTCTCCCACACAAGTGGTGACTGTCCACAAAAGCCCTCAGCCTCTACTGGATGTTGTTGATAAACTAAATTCTCCTGGAGCAGAACTTTCACCAGCATACCTGCAATCTATGCCTTCCTCTAGCACTGAACAGACACAGCACATTGAGTTAAACTCTCCACAGAACATGAGCAAGTTGTCAAAACCTTTAGTTGCATGTCAAGATGTTTCCAATGATCACCACCAGGTTCCAGCACCAGATGTCACTGGTGTTCAACAGGCAAAGAGCAGCTCTAGACAGGAATCTCGTGTTGTAACATGTGATGATGAAAATGTGCAGGCAAGAAAGGAATATCCTGCTGCCCAAGTTGGTGGCAGCAGCCAGCAGTCTTCACTAGATGCTGTCTTCAGAACTGAGAATCAGCATCTTGTAGAGCCACAGTTGCAGCATCAAGCTGAGCCAGCGCTAGGGTCAGTGTGTAGAGTGCAGCAGATGCCACCAGCAGTCACAGATCATTATCTGATGGCTCTTCAGCAAGGTTCAGGAAACATGTTGGAGCAGAAAATGTCATCTCGCTGGGTGGCAGCAGACTTGCTGGCAGAACAAATGAGTGCTGGAGCTCATATACAGGAGCAGTACAAGGTGCCTCAGGAACAGTTACCATTAGACCCTATTGGGTCTCAGTCACAGGTAGGAGCATTACCTGCATGATCTTGTTGTTGATGGCATGTCCTGGGTTGTGCAGGCTCTCCTCGTTGTTACCTTTGTGTAGTTCATGTTTGATAAAGGCTGCCTGGCCAAAACGTTATTTGTGTTGTTTTGTGCATGTTTTTCTCTTTGGGTCTGTGTGTGTGTATGCATGTGTGAGGCTGGTTGATACTTGAAGCTATCCTCTTTGGGTCTGTGTGTGTGTGTGTGTGCATGTGTGAGGCTGGTTGATACTTGAAGCTATTCTCTTTGGGTCTGTGTGTGTGTGTGTGTATGCATGTGTGAGGCTGGTTGATACTTGGAGCTATCCTCTTTGGGTCTGTGTGTGTGTTTGTATATATATGCATGTGTGAGGCTGGTTGATACTTGGAGCTATCCTCTTTGGGTCTGTGTGTGTGTGTATATATATGCATGTGTGAGGCTGGTTGATACTTGAAGCTATCCTCTTTGGGTCTGTGTGTGTGTGTATATATATGCATGTGTGAGGCTGGTTGATACTTGAAGCTATCCTCTTTGGGTCTGTGTGTGTGTGTATATATATGCATGTGTGAGGCTGGTTGATACTTGAAGCTATCCTCTTTGGGTGTGTGTGTGTTTTGATTTTTTAAATACTTGCAGTGGATACTCTTTGTTTTCCATTAGTATTTTTTTTACATTATCTCTCTCTTTCTTGCTCTTTGTCTCTCTCTGTCTGTGTGTGTGGAAGGAAAGAAGGTAATTGAAGAGGGATGTTTATTTTCTGTTGTTCATTGTATTGTCTAGACATTCTCTTTTAATCTGCTGTTGTATAGTGATCTACTGGGATCTTCTGTTGTATTTTCTAAATATTCTCCTGTAATCTGTTGTTTTGTCTAGATATTCTCCTGTGATTTGCTGTTGTATTGTCTGAATATCCCTCTGTGATCAACAGTTGTATTGTTTAGAAATTCTTTTGTGATTTGCTGTATTGTCAAGATATGCTCCTGTTGTGTTGTCTAAATATTCTCCTTTGATCTGCTGTTGTATTGTCTAGATATTCTCTTGCGATGCATTGTTGCATTGTCTAGTAATTCTCCTGTGATCTGCTGTTGTATAGTCTAGTAATTCTCCTGTGATCTGCTGTTGTATAGTCTAGTAATTCTCCTGTGATCTGCTGTTGTATAGTCTAGTAATTCTCCTGTGATCTAGTGTTGTATTGTCTAGATATTCTCCTGTGATCTACTGTTGTATTGTCTAGTAATTCTCCTGTGATCTGCTGTTTTATTGTCTAGTAATTTTCCTGTCATCTGCTGTTTTATTGTCTAGTAATTTTCCTGTGATCTGCTGTTGTATTGTCTAGTAATTCTCCTGTGATCTGCTGTTGTATTGTCTAGTAATTCTCTTGTGATCTGCTGTTTTATTGTCTAGTAATTCTCCTGTGATCTACTGTTTTATTGTCTAAATATTCTCTTGTGATCTGCTGTTGTTGCCTAGATATTTTCTTGTGATCTACTGTTTTATTGTCTAAATATTCTCTTGTGATCTGCTGTTGTTGTCTAGATATTTTCCTGTGATCTACTGTTGTATTGTCTAAATATTCTTCGGTGATCTAGATATTCTCTTGTGCTTTGCTGTTGTTGTCTAGATATTTTCCTGTGATCTACTGTTGAATTGTCTAGATATTCTTCTTTGATTTGTTGTTGGATTGTCTAGATAATCTTCTGTTATCTACTGTTGTTTTGTCTAAATACTCATGTGATCTAATGTTGGATTCTCTAGTCATTCTCCTGTGTTCTTTTGTGGTATTGTCCTAACATTCTCTAGTTATTATCACATGCTGGCAGTGCCTCACTTGCCTCTTGTTCTCTGCTGGCCCTTGGTGCTAAGATGTTTGCTGTTTGTGATTTCTTTCAGTCAGTGGCAGCTGCAGATACTGACCAGGAGCTGGATTACAGACAACAGAGTGTCCACAATACAGACCAGCTTGGTGATGAGAAGAAAGTCCAAGCAGACACTGACCAGACTACTGGGCCACATTGTAAAGCTAAGCTCCACCCTGAGCTGAAGCAGATTCTGGGCCAGTCCCATGCATTCTCTCTGCCTCTTATGACCGCACTGTGTAACGATTCCTCCCTCATGGAAGCATCGCGCTCACAATCTGGGTCAAGGTCATCATACGAGACCTCCACAGTGAGATCTAGTGACTCACGTCTGACACGCTTGTCTCATGACACTGACTCCAGACGCTGGTCCTCTTGTTGCCAGGGTGCAAACATGCCAGATGTTTTGTTGATGCAGTCTTCTCGGCCCTACAGCTGGCACAGCGAACACTTGGAGCTAGATTCTCACCTGGCTGTTCCCTCAACTGAACATCTGCCCCCAACGAGCCCCGGCAACCTCAGAAGTGTCAACAACAAACACATCAACATTTCAACCAATCATCACAGTGTATTGCCACAGAAGATGATCGTCTCAGATCCAGGACCGTCTTCACCACGGCTAATGACAATGGAAGAAAACACTTGTTGGTGGGAGGCAGCTCCCGGTGCTGCTGACACTGAAGGGATATTATCCTCTTGGACTGGCATCATTCCTTACAGTCTCCCAGCAAATCATCAACAGTCCAGCAGGCACGGCAGTCAGCAGTTCAACCATCAACAGATGGTGCCACACAAGCTGAGTAGTGGGGGACACAGAGACAGTGACACCAGTATTGCTCACAAACAAGTGATGAAGGAGAACATTGGCATAGCTTGACCTGTGTCACATCATTCTCCAGACAACAATCATGCTTCATGCCAGACTGCTGTTGACTTTATGCCAGACTACAGTCTGCCACTGTTGGCTTCATGCCAGGCTACACTGTCTGCCACTGTTGGCTTTATGCCAGACTACTGTCTGCAAATGTTGGCTTTATGCCAGACTACTGTCTACAAATGTTGGCTTCATGCCAGACTACTGTCTGCAACTGTTGGCTTCATGCCAGACTACTGTCTGCCACTGTTGGCTCCATGCCAGACTACTGTCTGCAAATGTTGGCTTTATGCCAGACTACTGTCTGCCACTGTTGGCTTTATGCCAGACTACTGTCTGCCACTGTTGGCTTCATGCCAGACTACTGTCTACAAATGTTGGCTTTATGCCAGACTACTGTCTGCAAATGTTGGCTTCATGCCAGACTACTGTCTGCAAATGTTGGCTTTATGCCAGACTACTGTCTGCAAATGTTGGCTTTATGCCAGACTACTGTCTGCAAATGTTGGCTTTATGCCAGACTACTGTCTGCAAATGTTGGCTTCATGCCAGACTACTGTCTGCAAATGTTGGCTTTATGCCAGACTACTGTCTGCAAATGTTGGCTTTATGCCAGACTACTGTCTACAAATGTTGGCTTCATGCCAGACTACTGTCTGCCACTGTTGGCTTCATGCCAGACTACTGTCTGCCACTGTTGGCTTCATGCCAGACTACTGTCTGCCACTGTTGGCTTCATGCCAGACTACTGTCTGCCACTGTTGGCTTCATGCCAGACTACTGTCTGCCACTGTTGGCTTTATGCCAGACTATTGTCTGCTACTGTTGGCTTTATGCCAGACTACTGTCTGCCACTGTTGGCTTTATGCCAGACTACTGTCTGCTACTGTTGGCTTCATGCCAGACTACTGTCTGCCACTGTTGGCTTCATGCCAGACTACTGTCTGCTACTGTTGGCTTTATGCCAGACTACTGTCTGCCACTGTTGGCTTTATGCCAGACTACTGTCTGCAAATGTTGGCTTCATGCCAGACTGCTGTCTGCCACTGTTGGCTTCATGCCAGACTACTGTCTGCCACTGTTGGCTTCATGCCAGACTACTGTCTGCCACTGTTGGCTTCATGCCAGACTACTGTCTGCCACTGTTGGCTTCATGCCAGACTACTGTCTGCCACTGTTGGCTTCATGCCAGACTAGTCTGCAACTGTTGGCTTTATGCCAGACTAGTCTGCAACTGTTGGCTTTATGCCAGACTAGTCTGCAACTGTTGGCTTTATGCCAGACTACTGTCTGCAACTGTTGGCTTTATGCCAGACTACTGTCTGCAACTGTTGGCTTCATGCCAGACTACTGTCTGCTACTGTTGGCTTTATGCCAGACTAGTCTGCAACTGTTGGCTTTATGCCAGACTAGTCTGCAAATGTTGGCTTTATGCCAGACTACTGTCTGCCACTGTTGGCTTTATGCCAGACTACTGTCTGTTGCTGTTGGCTTCATGCCAGACTACTGTCTGCCACTGTTGTACCATATTGTGCCATCTTACATCATTGTACAGTTGTACCAGAGTGCTGTGTTACATCATTATATAGCTCTACCATAGTGTGCCATGTTTCATCATTGTACAGCTGTACCATATTGTGCCATGTTACATCATTGTACATTTGTACCGTGTTTCATCAGTGTACAGTTTTACCATAGTGTGCCATGTTACATCATTGTACATTTGTACCGTGTTTCATCAGTGTACAGTTTTACCATAGTGTGCCATGTTACTTCATTGTACATTTGTACCGTGTTTCATCAGTGCACAGTTTTACCACAGTGTGCCATGTTACATCATTGTACATTAGTACTATATTGTGCCATGTTACATCATTGTACAGCTGTACCAGAGTGTGCCATGTTTCATCATGTTTATCTACACTCAGTATATATTGAACAAACTGCTACTTTGCATTCTGTGAATATGCTACATACCATTATTATTCTCCTTATAGTGGCACTTAGTTTGTTAACATTGAAAATACTCAGTGACAGTGAACTGGACAAAAGTGAGTTTTGGGCAACTCATATCTGGTTCAAAAAGGGGCTTCTATCAGTTTATGTGGTTCAAAAAGGGGCTTCTATCAGTTTATGTGGTTCAAAAAGGGGCTTCTATCAGTTTATGTGGTTCAAAAAGGGGCTTCTATCAGTTTATGTGGTTCAAAAAGGGGCTTCTATCAGTTTATGTGGTTCAAAAAGGGGCTTCTATCAGTTTATGTGGTTCAAAAAGGGGCTTCTATCAGTTTATGTGGTTCAAAAAGGGGCTTCTATCAGTTTATGTGGTTCAAAATGGGGCTTCTATCAGTTTATCTGGTTCAAAAAGGGGCTTCTATCAGTTTATGTGGTTCAAAAAAGGTGCTTCTATCAGTTTATGTGGTTCAAAAAAGGTGCTTCTATCAGTTTATGTGGTTCAAAAAGGGTCTTCTATCAGTTTAAAAATAATAATAATATGATGTTGTTGTCGTGGGCACTGTATTCAGGCGACTCATTGTGGTGGCAGGGTCTGTCTGGTCACACCCCCTAGAGCCGTGCAGTCACACACAGTTCATGGTGTAGCTTGGAGAGGAACAGGAAAGAGCTTGGATCAGAGGCTGTTGGTTCGGACCCAGTTAATGTCTAGAACTGGATGGCCAGTATGTGAGTTGTGATTGTAGAGCACTCGGACCAGTTGGGGTAAGGTTGTAATTGGAACCACTTAAGGAATAACTGCCTACTGCTTTCTGTAACTACATTAAAGGCCAGTCTGTGTGTTCTGACGGTGTTGAGTTGGTTTTTGTGTAGGATATATACCATTGTCATAGAGCTGCCAACGAGCCATTACCATTAAAGCAGGTCTTTCACAGACGGCTATAAACAGCCAAAGAAAGACTGATCTATTGCTCTTTTCTGATTGTACAGGAGTATATTTTTGTTAAATTTACTGAAATGTAACATTTGTTGAATTGTGTATGTTTGTGGCAAAATCATCTTGGTCTGCACTGTTGACTTTAAACATTCACTAGACTTTGTTAACTTGACGTCATTCACTTTCACAGAACCTTACTAGGGTAATCATATGTTACCTTGTGATTGGCATTTGTGGTAGTCATTGCTGCTTTTAGTGTGACAGATGTAACAGTCCTATAGCTCAAGCTGTAGTGTGACAGATGTAACAATCCCACAACTCAAGCTCTAGTGTGTGACAGATGTAACAATCCCACAACTCAAGCTCTAGTGTGTGACTGATGTAACAATCCCACAACTCAAGCTCTAGTGTGTGACAGATGTAACAATCCCACAACTGAAACTCTAGTGTGTGACTGATGTAACAATCCCACAACTCAAGCTCTAGTGTGACAGATGTAACAATCCCGCAACTCAAGCTCTAGTGTGTGACAGATGTAACAATCCCACAACTGAAACTCTAGTGTGTGACTGATGTAACAATCCCACAACTCAAGCTCTAGTGTGTGACAGATGTAACAATCCCGCAACTCAAGCTCTAGTGTGTGACTGATGTAACAATCCCACAACTCAAGCTCTAGTGTGTGACAGATGTAACAATCCCGCAACTCAAGCTCTAGTGTGTGACAGATGTAACAATCCCACAACTCAAGCTCTAGTGTGTTACAGTTAGTGTCATTGCTTGACAGATGTAACAATCCCACAACTCAAGCTCTAGTGTGACTGATGTAAAAAATCCCACAACTCAAGCTCTAGTGTGTGACAGATGTAACAATCCCACAACTCAAGCTCTAGTGTGTGACAGATGTAACAATCCCACAACTGAAACTCTAGTGTGACTGATGTAACAATCCCACAACTCAAGCTCTAGTGTGTGACTGATGTAACAATCCCACAACTCAAGCTCTAGTGTGTGACTGATGTAACAATCCCACAACTGAAACTCTAGTGTGACAGATGTAACAATCCCACAACTCAAGCTCTAGTGTGTGACCGATGTAACAATCCCACAACTCAAGCTCTAGTGTGTGACAGATGTAACAATCCCACAACTCAAGCTCTAGTGTGTGACTGATGTAACAATCCCACAACTCAAGCTCTAGTGTGTGACAGATGTAACAATCCCACAACTGAAACTCTAGTGTGTGACTGATGTAACAATCCCACAACTCAAGCTCTAGTGTGACAGATGTAACAATCCCGCAACTCAAGCTCTAGTGTGTGACAGATGTAACAATCCCACAACTGAAACTCTAGTGTGTGACTGATGTAACAATCCCACAACTCAAGCTCTAGTGTGTGACAGATGTAACAATCCCGCAACTCAAGCTCTAGTGTGTGACTGATGTAACAATCCCACAACTCAAGCTCTAGTGTGTGACAGATGTAACAATCCCGCAACTCAAGCTCTAGTGTGTGACAGATGTAACAATCCCACAACTCAAGCTCTAGTGTGTTACAGTTAGTGTCATTGCTTGACAGATGTAACAATCCCACAACTCAAGCTCTAGTGTGACAGATGTAACAATCCCACAACTCAAGCTCTAGTGTGTGACAGATGTAACAATCCCACAACTCAAGCTCTAGTGTGTGACTGATGTAACAATCCCACAACTCAAGCTCTAGTGTGTGATAGATGTAACAATCCCACAACTGAAACTCTAGTGTGTGACTGATGTAACAATCCCACAACTCAAGCTCTAGTGTGACAGATGTAACAATCCCGCAACTCAAGCTCTAGTGTGTGACAGATGTAACAATCCCACAACTGAAACTCTAGTGTGTGACTGATGTAACAATCCCACAACTCAAGCTCTAGTGTGTGACAGATGTAACAATCCCGCAACTCAAGCTCTAGTGTGTGACTGATGTAACAATCCCACAACTCAAGCTCTAGTGTGTGACAGATGTAACAATCCCGCAACTCAAGCTCTAGTGTGTGACAGATGTAACAATCCCACAACTCAAGCTCTAGTGTGTGACTGATGTAACAATCCCACAACTCAAGCTCTAGTGTGTGACTTATGTAACAATCCCACAACTCAAGCTCTAGTGTGTGACTGATGTAACAATCCCACAACTCAAGCTCTAGTGTGTGACTGATGTAACAATCCCACAACTCAAGCTCTAGTGTGACAGATGTAACAATCCCACAACTCAAGTTTTAGTGTGACAGATGTAACAATCCCACAACTCAAGCTCTAGTGTGACAGATGTAACAGTCCCACAACTCAAGCTCTAGTGTGTGACAGATGTAACAATCCCACAACTCAAGCTCTAGTGTGTGACTGATGTAAAAATCCCACAACTCAAGCTCTAGTGTGTGACAGATGTAACAATCCCACAACTCAAGCTCTAGTGTGTAACTGATGTAACAATCCCACAACTCAAGCTCTAGTGTGTGACTGATGTAACAATCCCACAACTCAAGCTCTAGTGTGTGACTGATGTAACAATCCCACAACTCAAGCTCTAGTGTGTGACAGATGTAACAATCCCACAACTCAAGCTCTAGTGTGTGACTGATGTAACAATCCCACAACTCAAGCTCTAGTGTGTGACAGATGTAACAATCCCACAACTCAAGCTCTAGTGTGTGACTGATGTAACAATCTCACAACTCAAGCTCTAGTGTGTGACAGATGTAACAATCTCACAACTCAAGCTCTAGTGTGTGACTGATGTAACAATCCCACAACTCAAGCTCTAGTGTGTGACTGATGTAACAATCCCACAACTCAAGCTCTAGTGTGACAGATGTAACAATCCCGCAACTCAAGCTCTAGTGTGTGACTGATGTAACAATCCCACAACTCAAGCTCTAGTGTGTGACAGATGTAACAATCCCACAACTGAAGCTCTAGTGTGACAGATGTAACAATCCCACAACTCAAGCTCTAGTGTGTGACAGATGTAACAATCCCACAACTCAGGCTATAGTATGTGTATGATATCTGTTACAGTTAGAATTGGTGACATATTTATAACACATAATAAAGGTGTGTGATGGTACAATATATATAAAATGGTCCCATGTGTGAAGCTTTCATGAATGTGACATATATAAACAGGGCTTCTGTGTATGTGTGATATATATAACTCTGGCTTTGGTGTATGTGTGACATAGATAACAATAGATAACAGTCACATAACTGTGGCTTTAGGGTATGTGTGAAATAAATAACAGTCAATAACTCCAGATTTTAGTGTATGTATTATGTAGATAACATTTACATAACTCTGATTTTAATGAATGTTTGACATATTTAGAGTATGTGCATCATAGATAACTGTCAGTAGCTCCAGATTTTAGTGTGTGTGTGTGACCTGTATATGTCACATAACTCTGGCTTTAGAGTATGTGCATCATAGATAACTGTCAGTAGCTCCAGATTTTAGTGTGTGTGTGACCTGTATATGTCACAGAACTCTGGCTTTAGTATATGTGTGACCTATATATCATATGATCTATATGTGTCACATAACTCTGGCTTTAGTGTACGTGTGACCTATATGTAACAGTCACACATAGACAAAAAGATATATAGTTAGTCAGTGCTAATACATCGTGCATGAATTGTGGGGGGGGGGGGGGGGGGGGGAACTGGTAGGATCACAGAAAGTGTAGAGAGTCTGTTATGGATTGCACCTGAGGTCTGACACATCATGTGTGTTCACACACTCCAGCCATTTGTCATGTTGAGATTTTGTGTTTGAGTATAAACTTGATTGCTGTCGACAATCCCATATTTATTTGTGCCTAAGAAAATGTCTACTTGTGGCTGCCTGGTCTGGTCAGTGAAGTGGCAGCTGTTGAAGTCATGTCTTAGTGTGTGCTGCTTCTGATGATAACATGTTATTTACTTCATACAGTTTATATTTAGTATGACTAATACATATACATAACAGTTAAATAGTTTCTTAAATGTATATAAACACTGGATAACATGTATCAGTCACAGACTGGGAGTGCTTTGGGATGTAGTGATGGAACTTGTATCACTGACATTAGTTTACTCTACCATGCCTGTGTGTCACTGACATTAGATCACTCTACCATGCCTGTGTCACTGACATTAGTTCACTCTACCATGCCTGTGTGTCACTGACATTAGTTCACTCTACCATGCCTGTGTGTCACTGACATTAGTTCACTCTACCATGCCTGTGTGTCACTGACATTAGTTCACTCTACCATGCCTGTGTGTCACTGACATTAGTTCACTCTACCATGCCTGTGTGTCACTGACATTAGTTCACTCTACCATGCCTGTGTGTCACTGACATTAGTTCACTCTACCATGCCTGTGTCACTGACATTAGTTCACTCTACCATGCCTGTGTGTCACTGACATTAGTTCACTCTACCATGCCTGTGTCGATGATAGGTCTTAGTCTCTTTTCAAAGATCTTACCAAATATTTTCTCAGCATTCCTCAATATCACAACTCCTCTATACTTCTGTTTCTCTTGCTGCCTTTTTTCATCTGGGTGACTATTATTATTACGATTCTCAAATGCTCCGGTGTCTCTTGTATTGTCCAGATGGCTACTGTTGTTATGATTCTCCAATGCTAGTGTCTCTTGTGTTGTCTAGATGGCTACTATTATTATGATTCTCCAATGCTCTGGTGTCTCTTGTGTTGTCTAGATAGCTACTATTATTACGATTCTCCAATCTATTATTACGATTCTCCAATACCTCAATGTCTCTTATGTTGTCTAGATGGCTACTACTACTATGATTCTCCAATGCTCCGGTGTCTCTCGTGTTGTCTAGATGGCTACTATTGTTACGATTCTCCAATGCTTCAATGTCTCTTGTGTTGCCCAGATGGCTACTATTATTACCAATCTCCAATGCTCTGGTGTCTCTCGTGTTATCCAGATGGCTACTATTATTGCATTTCTCCAGTCCTCCAGTGTCTCTTGTGTTGCCTAGATGGCTACTATTATTGCATTTCTCCGGTGTCTCTTGTGTTGTCAAGATGGCTTCTATTATCCTATTTCCCCAATTTTCAGTGTCTCTTGTGTTGTCCAAATGGCTTCTATTATTGTATTTCTCCAATGCTCCGGTGTCTCTTGTGTTGTCTAAATGGCTTCTATTATTTTATTTCTCCAATGCTCCGGTGTCTGTGTTGTCCACACTGAATTGAAAGTCTGTGCATACATAATAATTACAAATGCCTGCCAAGTAATCATTTCCTTGAATACCCTTGGTCAGGCCAGTCTACAATTGTTACTAAGCAGATTTCTGAGAAGTAAAAACGGTCAACAGTAATTAAGTATTGCAGCTAGGACCATTTACCCACTAAACCTTATCTTGGTTGGAGTGCTCATATACTTTAGTTGCTTGTGTTTGTCATATCAGCTTTAGTTGATTGTACGCCCTGGTTCTGTCATTGACATTAGTTGACTGTATACCCTGGTTCTTTCTCATTGACCTAAGTTGACTGTATACCCTGGTTCTCTCTCATTGACCTAAGTTGACTGTATACCCTGGTTCTTTCTCATTGACCTAAGTTGACTGTATACCCTGGTTCTCTCTCATTGACCTAAGTTGACTGTATACCCTGGTTCTATCTCATTGACCTAAGTTGACTGTATACCCTGGTTCTTTCTCATTGACCTAAGTTGACTGTATACCCTGGTTCTCTCTCATTGACCTAAGTTGACTGTATACCCTGGTTCTCTCTCATTGACCTAAGTTGACTGTATACCCTGGTTCTTTCTCATTGACCTAAGTTGACTGTATACCCTGGTTCTTTCTCATTGACCTAAGTTGACTGTATACCCTGGTTCTTTCTCATTGACCTAAGTTGACTGTATACCCTGGTTCTTTCTCATTGACCTAAGTTGACTGTATACCCTGGTTATTTCTCATTGACACTAGTTGACTGTATACCCTGGTTCTTTCTCATTGACACTAGTTGACTGTATACCCTGGTTCTTTCTCATTGACACTAGTTGACTGTATACCCTGGTTCTCTGTGTCACAGATATTAGTTTATTCTAATTAGCTAATATACTTCATGTTCAGTCATTCTTAGCCAACCTTAACTATACAGCATTGCATCCCCTCACAATAATAATTCCTGTGGCTTCAGGCTTGAGACAGCTAGAAACCTAAACACTTAGCCAACCACAACTAGGTATGGTATCCCCTCACAATAACAAACCCCGATTTCACTCTTGAGACAGCTAGAAACCCAAACACTTAGCCAGCCACAACTAGGTATGGTATCCCCTCACAATAACAAACCCCGATTTCACTCTTGAGACAGCTAGAAACCTAAACACTTAGCCAGCCACAACTAGGTACAGTATCCCCTCACAATAACAATTCCTGTGGCCTCACTCTTGAGACAGCTAGAAACCCAAACACTTAGCCAGCCACAATTAGGTATAGTATCCCCTCACAATAACAATTCCCGTGGCCTCACTCTTGAGACAGCTAGAAACCCAAACACTGGATGTAATTCATCTAATCATCAATAGAATATTTCTCCACCTGAGAAATTGTTCACTGAATGTTTTATCTACATAAGCACACACACACACTCATTGACAGAATAAAGCCCAGTGCAATATTTCATACTGAAGTCTGTTCATGCGTTGTTGAGACACACTGACATGCTGGCTGTGTCAATATTGACAATCCAGTCTTCTGTCAGCGGTGAGCCAGAAACATGTTTTTGTGTTTGTCTCTTGCTTGTTTACATCATCATCAGCTACAATCAAAGTTATTAGGCAACCCAGGTATCTCCGTTTTATTTGTGATGGGAGAAGTTTTCTGTGCCCACTTGTGCTAACGACTGTTATCACAATTCCCATTATTTGTCTATTTTGTACATAACAAAATATTTATTACTAGGCTATCATTCTACTTAGATAAAGATTATTGTCTGGCCATAATATGTTCATATATATAATTATTTATTGTTTGATCAATATATGTGAGCATATATTAATATTTATTCATACATAATACAGATTTATATTTCCATTACCCAGCCTTGTCAGTTATTTGTTTCTCTGTTCACTTCCCTGGCCACACAGACACTCACATGGATCACGCCACTTTTGGGGCATCATAAAACTTGATGCCGGTTTTCATTTGCAATGACTCGGATGATAAACACTCCCATATCCTACAGGACAGAAAGTTATTTGACATTTGACAATAGTTCCACCCTTACTGTCCGACCACAAACAGAAAAGAGAACTGACACTGTATGAAGATAATGCTCGCTCAGAGGATTTGATTATTTACACACGGTTTAGTGTCAAGAGGAAAAAGATGTGCTTGGGGTTTCTTAGCAAAAGTTAATGGTCGACGTTTGGTGTAGGAGAGCCTAGCATATGATACCACAACATCCAGCTTAAGAATGGAGATGGAGGCGGTCACTGCAGCTTTCCGCTGGCTGGTTAGAGAACATGACACACGCACACACATCGTGATTGTAACTGATTCAGAAAGCATGCTGAGGAAGATCAGAACAGGTATGCTTTGTGCAGAGTGGCATGCTTCACTGTGGAGGACACAGTTGTGGAGTACTGTCTGGATTTGTTCTCCATGATACGCTGGTGTGTTGGGAAATGAACAGGCAGACAGACTGACTGGCTCTGCACAACTTGGTGGAATACTGATACATGATAAGGCCAACGTGGTTAGTGCCTTGTAGGAAAGCGTGTCCAGTTTGGAGGAGCAGATGGATCACCACAGTCTGATGAGATTGATGCAGGGGGGAGTGATGAGGAGTTCTGTCCGATGCTCGAACGTCAGAGGAAAGTCAAAGCAGATGTTTAATCAAAATGTTGCTGGCACTATAAGTATTAGATGGGGACCGAGCTCTTGATGGCAATGCACTGAGTGCTGTGATGTTGGTTCTTGAATCAACTCAATCGTTTGAAACTGGCAATTATACCTTGCAAAATTATTGCACCAATAAAAAATAAAACAAACAGGAGTGAAATTACAGTAACTGAGGGTTGGAGTAAATTTTAGTGGCAAAGTTAAAGTAACTGGAATCTCAGGAAATTATAGTCATGAATTAATTAGGGTTCTTAGAAATTTTGGCAGCAATGTTGCCTTAACTAGGATCTTGCATAAATGTTGGCAGCATGGTTGCCTTAACTAGGATCTCACATAAACGTTGGCAGCAAGGTTGCCTTAACTAGGATCTCACATAAATGTTGGCAGTATGGTTGCCTTAACTAGGATCTCACATAAAATGGTTGCCGTGTTGGCAGCATGGTTGCCTTAACTAGGTAAACGTTGGCAGTACGGTTGCCTTAACTAGGATCTCACATAAACGTTGGCAGCAAGGTTGCCTTAACTAGGATCTCACATAAACGTTGGCAGCATGGTTGCCTTAACTAGGATCTCACATAAATGTTGGCAGCAAGGTTGCCTTAACTAGGATCTCACATAAATGTTGGCAGCATGGTTGCCTTAACTAGGATCTCATAAACATGGCATATACTAGGATCTCACATATACGTGGTTGCCTTAACTAGGATCTCACATAAATGTTGGCAGTATGGTTGCCTTAACTAGGATCTCACATAAACGTTGGCAGTACGGTTGCCTTAACTAGGATCTCACATAAATGTTGGCAGCAAGGTTGCCTTAATTAAGATCTCACATAAACGTTGGCAGCAAGGTTGCCTTAACTAGGATCTCACATAAACGTTGGTAGCATGGTTGCCTTAACTAGGATCTCATATAAATGTTGGCAGCAAGGTTGCCTTAACTAGGATTTCACATAAACGCTAGCAGCATGGTTGCCTTAACTAGGATCTCACATAAACGTTGGTAGCATGGTTGCCTTAACTAGGATCTCACATAAATGTTAGTAGCATGGTTGCCTTAACTAGGATCTCACATAAACGCTGGCAGCATGGTTGCCTTAACTAGTAATCTCTCAAAGAAATATGGCAACAAAATAGTTGGCAGAAAGGTTGCAACAAAATGCTAACCGGGATCTCAAAGAAATGTTGGCAACAAGTAATGCAAAAAAACTGAGTGCTCATATATAAATGTTGGCAACAAGATGCAGTAACTGGGTGTCACAGAAATGTTGGCAACGAGATGCAGTAACTGGGTCTCACAGAAATGTTGGCAACAAGATGCATTAACTGAGTCTCATATAAATGTTGGCAACAAGATGCAGTAACTGGGTGTCACAGAAATGTTGGCAACAAGATGCATTAACTGAGTCTCATATAAATGTTGGCAACAAGATGCAGTAACTGGGTGTCACAGAAATGTTGGCAACGAGATGCAGTAACTGGGTCTCACAGAAATGTTGGCAACAAGATGCAGTAACTGGGTCTCAAAGAAATATTGGCAACAAAATGCAGTAACTGGGTCTCAAAGAATATTGGCAACAAAATGCAGTAACCGGGTCTCAAAAAAATGTTGGCAACAAGATGCAGTAATCGGGTCTCAAAAAAATGTTGGCAACAAGATGCAGTAATCGGGTCTCAGAGAAATTAGAAGACAGGGAACAATAACAAAAATGCTGCGAGAAAAGCTCATTTACATAAATGAACAGAGGTCAACGGGTAAGAAACTGGGAGATTACTTATAGCCAATGAGATCACATATACACAGAAATAAAGACTGTTCAGATATAAATTACCAATAAACTTTTTTTTAAACAACTATTAAAAAAAAATGATGATAATAATTTCAAGAAATGTATTGATTATAAGAGAGAACGTAGTTGAGGTTTCTTCATCATTAAATGCTGGGATCAATGACAAGGAGAAAGAACATGACCACAAAAAACATGATCCAGCTGAATTCTGGAAATGTCCACACACTTGGTGAAGTCTAGGCACTCTCATGTGACATGATGTCTCCAGTAAATACACTAGTCTTTGAAAGCATCATACTACTCCAGCAATCACAAAACCAGACATGCAAACATCAACTGATAGTGCCCAGGTCAAGGAAGCAAAGTTCCGACTTCACTTGAGACATGCTGAGATTTTGGCTGTTCTGTAGTCAGCTCTCAGCTGTACAAAGTTCTGAATCACTGAATCATCCAGATTTGCCTGGTGACAGAGATTGAAAAAAAAACACATTTATCAAGACAACAAAGTGAAACCATTGGTTACTGGTCCCTGACCTACATTCATATATATACATATGCAACAGTGATATCGACAGTACTGTCCACAGAATATAGCAGTTCAAGATTCTGGCTCTTGCAACAAAGTTCATGTGTTAGAGCTGTGATCTTCCTCGTTAGCTCCACTGGTGTTAATCTAGGAAACTAAGTGTGCATTTGCCTACTGCTTCAAACATCAGCATCACGGTCCATATCAACTATGACAGAAGTTGCGACAACAGACCCCTGACATATTGGGCACTTTAGTCCAGACACAGATGTCAATGATGCAATGGTTTACATGGATAGATATGGGGCCAGCAAACAGCATGGGCATTCACTGTGAGCACAAAGGAAAAGGTTAAAGAGATGAGTGGTGCCTTTGCTGTTACAACCAGTAGCCCCACAATAGAATCCATGGCTGCAACAAGGGCACAGACATGGCTGAGTACTCCAGAATTCACAAATGTGTGCACACTCAGTGATTCAATGAATACGCTCCAGAATTCACAAATGTGTGCACACTCAGAGATTCAATGAATACACTCCAGAATTCACAAATGTGTGCAAACTCAGTGATTCAATGAATACGCTCCAGAACTCACAAATGTGTGCACACTCAGAGATTCAATGAATACGCTCCAGAATTCACAAATGTGTGCACACTCAGTGATTCAATGAATACGCTCCAGAATTCTCAAATGTGTGCACACTTAGTGATTCAATGAATACGCTCCAGAACTCACAAATGTGTGCACACTCAGTGATTCAATGAATACGCTCCAGAACTCACAAATGTGTGCACACTCAGTGATTCAATGAATACGCTCCAGAACTCACAAATGTGTGCACACTCAGTGATTCAATGAATACGCTCCAGAACTCACAAATGTGTGCACACTCAGTGATTCAATGAATACGCTCCAGAACTCACAAATGTGTGCACACTCAGTGATTCAATGAATACGCTCCAGAAAATCCAGCCTGGCTTCATCAGACACCAATGGTTTGTCTCATTAAATGCATTAGGAATAATATTTCATATCTCTGTAGCGGGCGATGCGGGTGTTCAAGGCCATGAGCATGCAGCTTATTTGATGGATTTAGGCGGTTACCATGACTACTAGCCTGGTACCCAACAGTAGCTGCGATGTCATCAATGCCATGCCAGGTGCATATCACAAAGATCAGGAGAAACACGACTCTGTATCCTTGTCCAGGCTGGCCAACATGGGGGTGCAACCTGGAGCAGCCTTACATGGAACATTTCATAAAAAGCACAAGATGTCTGATTAAACAACACAAGACAGGTGTAATCAGTGGTTTGACTTGTGTGCAGCTATTGACCAAAATGCAGCACTGATGGATCTGTGATGACAGTCCTCATGAATCATTCATCACCATTTTAGGATGATTCAATCTGACAGTCAAGGTCAATTATGACAAAATCTACCCCAATGCAGATTTGAACCCTATACTTCTGGACCAGTAGCACTGACATCAACGTTATGTGTAACATGAACATGCTGAATGTTCTAAATATGTTGCTTTGTATGCCGGAAAGTTAGCTGCCTATCCTCTTTAAGGATGTTATGAACTAGTTGACTGACTGGTTTTCCTAGGCAGTTGAACACTCAGTAGTTTGCTAATGTTATCTGAATCAATGATGTTCACAGCCTTGTTGAAATCAAGGCAAATGTTGCCAGATCACCTGCAGCCGAATTAAACCCTGCATAAAAAAGTCGCCCTGCAAGATCTGCAGAAGACAAAATAGTGGAATGGAATATTTTCTGTCTGCTGTGGTAATCTGCGTGAGGGCTCTTTGAACACTTGTCTGACCAGCCATCCAATGCATGACCGTCTCCCTTATGATGGTCAAATGTAGTCAGCAATGTGTTCAATGCTGCAAATATATGATGATGCTGGCAGACAATATGTTGTTTTCACCAATCTGTAGACACACTGCACATGGAGAAAATTTAGTCTAGAGCAGACCATACTGCGTCAGGAGAACATATACAGATAAGGTTGCAGAACATTAACAGATGAGGTTGCAGAACATTAACAGATGAGGTTGTAGAACATTAACAGATGAGGTTGTAGAACAATAACATATGAGGTTGCAGAACATTAACAGATGAGGTTGTAGAACATTAACAGATGAGGTTGGAGAACATTAACAGATGAGGTTGTAGAACATTAACAGATGAGGTTGTAGAACATTAACAGATGAGGTTGTAGAACATTAACAGATGAGGTTGCAGAACATTAACAGATGAGGTTGTAGAACATTAACAGATGAGGTTGGAGAACAATAACAGATGAGGTTGGAGAACAATAACAGATGAGGTTGTAGAACATTAACAGATGAGGTTGGAGAACAGCCTGGAGATCACTTGTCAAGTGTGGAGACCTCATATTCAGCCTGGAGAATAAAGTGAGACCACAGAGTAATGAGCTTGGATAATACACTTACTGAGCCTTGAGCACAATCGTGAACATGGAGATCGTTCACTAAACATGAAAAACAATACATCACTGACCAACTGTTTAATGAAATAAGAAATCACTGACCAACTGTTTAATGAAATAAGAAATCACTTACCAACTGTTTAATGAAATAAGAAATCACTTACCAACTGTTTAATGAAATAAGAAATCACTTACTAACTGTTTAATGAAATAAGAAATCACTTACCAACTGTTCAATGAAAGAAGAAATCACTTACCAACAGTTCAATGAAATAAGAAATCACTTACCAACAGTTCAATGAAATAAGAAATCACTTACCAACAGTTCAATGAAATAAGAAATCACTTACCAGCTGTTCTCCACTGCAGACCACTTTGATTTTTTCTGGTCACCACTACTAGCAGATTACAAAGGGCATGCAAATGTTCAAACAGCTGAGTAACCAATGGAATCTTCATTTCCTCTTTGACAAGTTTCCGATACTCATTGACATCACAGATCACCAACATTGCCCCTGAAAATTCACATATATATATATATATATATATATATATCAAATATGAAACCCGTGTGACTGTCTGTAATTTCAGTCAACCAGTAACTCCTCCCAAACCGTGTCCAGTAGAGAGGCTTAATTTACACTGCTTTTTGCAGCAAATGTTTCTATGCATTTCTTTTAATTAATGGCTGGGACTCACTAGCAAAGTTGCAGGAGATGCGGAAGCTGCTGCTCGTGAGTCCCAGCCATTTAGTTTAGCCCCAATCCACGCTGGAAGTCCGCAAATTAAGTCGCTGGAAGTGTGCAATTGACATGTGACTAAGGCCCTGTTAGGGTGTTTTTGCGGCCGCCATAATATGTGCCCGTTATTTGGAGGATAGCTATAATAGCTAGTGCTCGGAGCAAGCGAATCTCAGTTTTGCATGAAATTTTTTTAGATATTGATAATGTTTGCTGCTTGGCAAGGACTGATATTGTCTGGGCAATCCTAGACATGATTTCTAGTCTTGACCCCAAGTGACTCCAAATAGCTCCTAAATATGTGAAGAGATGATTGATATGTTCTCAGTTGTGACCAATAATGTACATTAGTGAAGTTCTGCCAGCTGGATTATTAGTCATGTTGTTTTGTCTGCATTTATTTCCATGCCAAACTTGGTCAATGTTTCATCGAGCAGATTTACAAGCTCAACTAGTTCTTGTTCTTCCCCGCCAACCCATCAATGTTATCTGCAAACCTGAAGTTTGTTATAGTTGGACCTCCTATACTAACTGTTCCATGATGTTGTTCTAGGGTGTCAGTCATAATTCTTTCTCAGAAGATATTCAACAGTGTTGGGGAGAGGAGGCAGCCCTGATGGATTCCTACTGAGATATTAAAACATGAATGCAAAAGGCAAGAGGAGCTTTCTTAGTACTAGGAAATTTG
This sequence comes from Candidula unifasciata, assembly GCA_905116865.2. Classification (NCBI taxonomy): domain Eukaryota; kingdom Metazoa; phylum Mollusca; class Gastropoda; order Stylommatophora; family Geomitridae; genus Candidula; species Candidula unifasciata. The sequence goes on from CAJHNH020003691.1 coordinate 450,315, forward strand.
TGAAGGTCAAAAGAAATTTAAACTGATACTAAACCTAAAATTGTTTCCTAATGTCAAATCAGTACTGTTGTATAGAGTGGAAACATGGAGACATAATGGCATCCGTCAGACCCGGGGGACTATGGAGATGTGCCGCTGGCTTAGGGAACAGCATCTGCTGTGACTGTAAAGTCTGATGCGGGAATGGCAGCCTTTGCCACACAGGATACACACAAAAACAGATACTCCCTCGTTGTGAGGCAGTTTTACTCTCCGGTGTCTCCTCTCCTCTCGGTTTCTTTCAAAATGTGACAGTTCGTCTTTCACTTTCTGTCTCCATAGTAGTCGATCTGCAGCTGATTGTTCCCATGTCTCTGTGCCTATGTTGGTATCTATTAGGTCACGTTTGCATACATCTTTATAGCGAGGAGATCTTTTGGAATACGACCATCCTTCCATGCGGGAAACAGGTCCCAGCCAGCGCAGACGTCTTTGCTTCAGTATACAATACATTGATGGTATTTTTGCTCTTGTGAGCACACATTCGTTGGAGACAAGGTCTCGCCATAATATACCAAGGATGCGTCTCAGACAGCGCATATGGAAGGTATTCAGTCTTTTTTCCTGTGGAGCATAGAGAGTCTAGGATTCGCAGCCGTACAGTAATGTGCTCAGGACACAAGACATAAACCTTAATTTTTGTATTATCAGTTAGCTTTTTGTTTGACCAGACTCTCTTTGTGAGATTTGCAAACATAGCAGATGCCTTTCCTATACGTTTATTTAGTTCTGCATCCAGAGAATGATTGCCTGAGATACATGAGCCTAGGTACTCAAACTCATTTACAGCCAGCAGCTGATGGTCATACACACTAATGTTTGGTGGATTTTCAACATTCAATCCCATCACTTGTGTTTTGTTCAGACTGATGGTAAGCCCAAATTCTTTGCAAGCATTTGCAAATCGATTCATCAGGATCTGCAGATCATCCTTTGAATGTGCCACAATAGCTGCATCATCCGCAAACAGAAAATCCCTGAGGCATCTCGTGTGCACCTTCGTCCTTGCACGTAGCCTGGACAGATTAAAAAGATTGCCATCTGACCTCGAACGGAGGTATATCCACTCAGTTGCTGTCCCAAATGCAGGCCTCAATAATGCGGTAAAAAAGATGCCAAACAGCGTGGGAGCCAGAACACATCCTTGCTTTACTCCATTTCGAATCTGGAAGGGTTGAGATGATGAATCCTCATATATTATGGTCCCCCTCATATTCTCATGAAAGAATTTGATTAGGCTCAGTAGTATAGGTGGGCATCCATATTTTTCAAGGATCCCAAATAGACCATCTCTGCTGACATAGTCAAAGGCCTTAGTGAGATCTATGAAAGCAATGAGCTGTGGCCTCTGTTGCTCTCTGCACTTTTCTTGTAGCTGCCTGATGGAGAATATCATATCAACTGTTGATCTCTTGGCCCTAAACCCACACTGTGATTCCGGGTATACTCTGTCAGCTAGAATTTGCAACCTCTTTAGGATAACACGAGCAAAGACTTTTCCCACATAATCTAATAGAGAGATACCGCGATAGTTGTTGCAGTCGCTTCATCTCCCTTATTTTTATAGAGAGTTATAATGTTGGCATCTCTCATATCCTGTGGCACCGATTTTTCTTGCCAACACTGACAGAGGATCTTGTGTAGCTCAGGAAGAATAGCATCCTTGGAGCATTTTAGGATCTCAGGTGGGATACCATCCTCTCCTGGGGCCTTCCCTGAAGGAAGCCCATCTACTGCCTCACCGATTTCTGTGACGGAGGGTTCCGTGTCTAGTTCACCCATGGTTGGTAGACACTCCATTGCATTTAAGGCCTCTTCACATACAAAGGTGCTTGTAGCATATAGCTCTGAGTAGTGCTCCACCCAACGGTCCAGCTGCCTTGTCCGATAAACATGGAGAGAAACTAAAACAATTACTAATAAACTACAAACATTCATTAGCTGGTGCCTGCACCGATAAGAGAGAATTACAAATATGATAAAATCAAGAGATGGACAACATCAGTTTCAGAGAGATTACAACCAAGACAAGAGATGGACAACAGCAGTCTCTCTCAGAGAGTGTACAACCAAGACAAGAGATGGACAACAGCAGTCTCTCTCAGAGAGTGTACAACCAAGACAAGAGAGGGACAACAGCAGTCTCTCTCAGAGAGTGTACAACCAAGACAAGAGATGGACAACAGCAGTCTCTCTCAGAAAGTGTACAACAAGACAAGAGATGGACAACAGCAGTCTCTCTCAGAGAGTGTACAACCAAGACAAGAGATGGACAACAGCAGTCTCTCTCAGAGAATGTACAACCAAGACAAGAGATGGACAACATCAGTCTCTCTCAGTGTACAACCAAGACAAGAGATGGACAACAGCAGTCTCTCTCAGTGTACAACCAAGACAAGAGATGGACAACAGCAGTCTCTCTCAGAGAATGTACAACCAAGACAAGAGATGGACAACAGCAGTCTCTCTCAGAGAGTGTACAACCAAGACAAGAGATGGACAACAGCAGTCTCTCTCAGAAAGTGTACAACCAAGACAAGAGATGGACAACAGCAGTCTCTCTCAGAAGTGTACAACCAAGACAAGAGATGGACAACAGCAGTCTCTCTCAGAGAGTGTACAACCAAGACAAGAGATGGACAACAGCAGTCTCTCTCAGAGAGTGTACAACCAAGACAAGAGATGGACAACAGCAGTCTCTCTCAGTGTACAACCAAGACAAGAGATGGACAACAGCAGTCTCTCTCAGAGAGTGTACAACCAAGACAAGAGAAGGACAACAACAGTACAACCAAGACAAGAGAGGACAACAGTCTCTCTCAGAGAGTGTACAACAAACCAAGACAGAGAGTGGACAACAGACAGCAGTCTCTTTCAGCAGTCTCTCTCAGAGAGTGTACAACCAAGACAAGAGATGGACAACAGCAGTCTCTCTCAGAGAGTGTACAACCAAGACAAGAGATGGACAACAGCAGTCTCTCTCAGAGTACAACCAAGACAAGAGAGGGACAACAGCAGTCTCAGAGAATGTACAACCAAGACAAGAGATGGACAACAGCAGTCTCTCTCAGAGAGTGTACAACCAAGACAAGAGATGGACAACAGCAGTCTCTCTCAGAAAGTGTACAACCAAGACAAGAGAAGCAGTGTGTTAGAGATCCCTTGCAGCCAGTCTTCAGTGTAGAGATGGCAAGTGACTGATTAACTGACACTATCCCACCACTTTACAAGCCAGTACAGACTCTTTCACCATTTACACATTAGTATGCACTATCTTGCCACTTTTACAAGTGTGTGTGTGTATGTTTACATATATATACATATACATACATTACATGCCAGGTGATGATCAACACTCACCAATGGAGTTGTAGGTAAACTGTGTCAGATGCTCATAGGTGACTCTGTGAAATCGCTGACCTAATGTATTGAGAACAACTTCCACATTTTTCCCATCAAGACTGTCTTTGATTTCCTTCAGCTGTCCTTGAAGAAACTTGCACACTTTGACAGCAGCCTTGAGCAAATAAGTGTCAGTAAGCTCACACACCTGTCTGACTTATTAATACTGCATACATATGAGTTCACACATACTTAACATAATATTGCCTACATGAGTTCACACAAACCTGAAATAATATTGCCTACATGAGTTCACACATACTTGACATAATATTGCCTACACAAATTCACACACACATGACATAATATTGCCTACACGAGTTCACAAACACATGACATAATAGTGCCTACATGAGTTCACATATAACTGAGATATAATATTGCATACATGAGTTCACACATACCTGACATAATATTGCCTACATGAGTTCACACATACCTGACATAATATTGCATACATGAGTTCACACATACCTGACATAATATTGCCTACATGAGTTCACACATACCTGACATAATATTGCATACATGAGTTCACACACCTGACATAATACAGCCTTTATGTTTGTGTGACTGCATTCAGGTTAGCTGACTGCATTAAGGTAAGTTGACTGTATAAGGGTTAGGTGACTGTATTAAGTTAGGTGACTGCATAAGTTTAAGTGACTGCATTAAGTTTAGGTGACTGCATTAACTTTTTCAGTCAGGGAGGGTTTAGCCTCACAGGCCCAAGGCTTAGCATAGACAGAAGTAAAATCTGTGTATCTTGCACTCACTGGGCTTCTAGGCAGAAACCTATGAATGTATGATGTGTTCCGTGTGACTGAAAGATTCAGGGTAGGTGACTGTATTAAGTTTAGGTGACTGTATTAAGTTTAGGTGACTGTATTAAGTTTAGGTGACTGTATTAAGTTTAGTTGACTGTTTTACGTTTATGTGACTGTATTAAGTTTAGGTGACTGTATTAAGTTTAGGTGACTGTTATAAGTTTAGGTGACTGTATTAAGTTTAGGTGACTGTATTAAGTTTAGGTGACTGTATTAAGTTTAGGTGACTGTATTAGGTTTAGGTGACTGTATTAAGTTTAGGTGACTGTATTAAGGTTGATGAGTGTATTAAGTTTAGGTGACTGTAATAAGGTTGATGAGTGTATTAAGTTTAGGTGACTGTATTAAGTTTAGGTGACTGTATTAAGGTTGATGAGTGTATTAAGTTTAGGTGACTGTATTAAGTTTAGGTGACTGTATTAAGTTTAGGTGACTGTATTAAGTTTAGGTGACTGTATTAAGTTTAGGTGACTGTATTAAGTTTAGGTGACTGTATTAAGTTTAGGTGACTGTATTAAGTTTAGGTGACTGTATTAAGGTTGATGATAGTATTAAGTTTAGGTGACTGTATTAAGTTTAGGTGACTGTATTAAGTTTAGGTGACTGTATTAAGGTTGATGAGTGTATTAAGTTTAGGTGACTGTATTAAGTTTAGGTGACTGTATTAAGTTTAGGTGACTATATTAGGGTTAGGTGACTGTAATGAGTTTAGGTGACTGTATTAAGTTTAGGTGACTATATTAAAGTTAGGTGACTGTATTAAGTTTAGGTGACTATATTAAGTTTAGGTGACTATATTAAGCTTAGGTGACTATATTAAGTTTAGGTGACTATATGAAGGTTAGGTGACTGTATTAAGTTTAGGTGACTGTATTAAGTTTAGGTGACTATATTAAGTTTAGGTGACTATATTAAGGTTAGGTGACTGTATTAAGTTTAGGTGACTGTATTAAGGTTAGGTGACTGCTTAGGTTAGTGCAATAAGGTTAGGTGATTGCATTAAGATTAGGTGAGTGTATTAAGGTTAGGCATCAATAAAGACAGGAGATAGTTAAATAAATGAGGGTTAAGGGTCTAAAAAAAAATAAGTGACAGACATGTAAAGAACAATGTATTGATAGTTAATTAAATGAGGGTTAAGGGTCTGGAATCTGAAGTTGAAAATGCCCTTAAACAAAAACAAAGTAATAAGAACAAGGCAGTGGGAATAGATGGTATTCCAACAGAAATGCTCCTTGCATGTAAGACAACAGCTTGGTTAACCAGAGTCTTTAACATGGCTTGGGAGGCACAGACAGTTTCAAGTGACCGGCAGAAAGCAATCATTGTTCCCATCTGGAAGAATAAAAGGTACAAAAAAGACTGTGAAACACACAGGGGCATCTCCATCCTGAGCCATACTGGAAAGATGTTTGCAAGAATATTGGAACTTAGAGCTGCACCAGTACTAGAGCCCCAGGTCAGTAAGAGACAGTTGGGTTTCAGGAAGGAAAAGACCTGTACAGATGCAATCTTTTCTTTAAGGCAGATATACGAGCAGTCTATTGAATATGATAGAAGTCAACATCTTAAGTTTATAGATCAAGAGAAGGCATTTGATCAAGTCAGTTGATGCAAACTATGGAAGATTCTAGAAGATTGTGGTATTTAAGATCAACTGTTGGGTAACATCATGGCTCTTCACAAAGATAGTCAGTGCATAGTAAGAATAACAGAAGGAATGACAGACTGGTTTCTCATCTCATCAGGTGTCAGACAGGGATGTGTCCTCTCACCATTGCTATTCATCACTTACATGGATAGAATATCACAGGAATCAAATACAGACACTGCAGAAATCAATGAACTTCTTTCTGCAGATGATCAGTGTCTAATACACCACCAAGAACAGCATTGACAACACCACAATGACTCCTGACATCAAGCCTGGACAAAGTATGACATGAGAATAAACACTGTGAAAACTAAGGTAATGAGGATAGGCAGGAAACATAATATCATGAACGTTAATGTTAACAGTACTACAATCAAAAATACAAGAAATCAAATTTCTAGAAAGCATGTTTACGCAGGATGGTAGACTCGAAAAAGAGATCGAAGCCAGAGTACAGAAAGCACATGCTGTCACATACCAGTTAGCCCCACTGCTTAGACACCCAGATGTCTCCCTTCCAGCAAAACAGCAAATGATTAATTTCATCTGCATCCCTACTTGATGTTATCAGTGCCAAACATGGACAATGAATAGGGCACTAGAACAGAAAAAAACTGCAGGTGAAATGCGCTGTCTCCGCAAGGTCACTAACAACACAAGAAGAAACAGGGTTTTGAATACTAGCAGCAGAGAAAAAAGTTGGAATAAGACCATGTCTGGATTATACTGAAAGACAAAGAATGAAGTGGTTGGGCCATGTGGTGAGAATGCAGCCAGACCAGACTGTATATGAGACTTTTTACAGTAGAACATCTGGGAGGAGGGATGGCGAGAGAAGACCAAGAAAGAGAAGGATAAATGGTGTGGATGAAACCTGCACAGAGATGAAACAAACCCATCACTGAAGCCACCCGAGAACCGCAAGACAAATACAGAAAACCTGGACACTGGGCTAAAACCTGGTAACAGTGAGACCATGACAGAAGAGGAAGGCTCTACAACAAAACACAAGTGACAGACTTGTCATCAACAATATACCGGTGACAGAAGATGTAGTGGGGCGTCCTCAGACTCTGGACGGAAGTCAGTTTTCTTCTGTTCTGTAGCAAAGATATATTTGACATAACCGATGACTGCATTAATGGATCGGTCCAGGCCAATATCAATCTTGTTCTCCATTGCTTCTCTGAGCTCCCTCTTCTTCTTCATATAAAAGCCATGGTGCTGGGATGACCTAGAGACAAATGGATGAGATCAGTAAATGCAACATTCTTTATCTCTCTATCTCTCATGTATTCATATGTGTTTGCCTGTCAGTATGTATGCCTGCATGTACGTATGACTGTTTTTATGTATGCCTGTATGTAAGCATGTGTTTACGTATGTATGTCAGTCCTAAAAAAAGATTTGAATATAGCTGTGACTTTTTTCAAAAAATGACTTTGACTCCCAGGTCAACCCAGCCTTGAGTGGGTACCGGGTGCAGTCCCAGGAAGTAAAGATGGCCAGCGTGATACTGACCACATCACCCATCTTGTGCCGACAAGTCTAAACAAATATAGGTCTAGCCCTATACGCCTAAAGGCGTGGTAAATGGACCTTATTTTAACTTACTTTTTTATGAATGTTAGAAACTGTACGGGTCACTGACTGAATTACAACAGACAGTGAAGTTCACACTAGAGACAACATTGCAGATTCAGATAATCTACTTCAATGATTGTTACATATATGACTGTTACATATTTGGCTGTTACATATATGACTGTTACATATTTGACTTACATATATGACTGTTACATATATGATTGTTACATATATGACTGTTACATATATGACTGTTACATATTTGATTGTTACATATATGACTGTTACATATATGAATGTTACATATATGACTGTTACATATATGACTGTTACATATTTGATTGTTACATATATGATTGTTACATATACGACTGTTACATATTTGATTGTTACACATATGATTGTTACATATTTGACTGTTACATATTTGATTATGGTATTACAAGAGACATAATACTTGCATGTAAGGCAACAGCAGTAAAATGGCTGACAAGAATATTCAATATGGCCTGGGAGGAAATGAAAGTTCCCGTTGACTGGCAGAAAGCAATTATAGTTCCCATATGGAAGAAGAAAGGTAATAAACGAGATTGTGAAACATACAGAGGTATCTCTTTACAAAGCCATGTAGGAAAGATGTTTGCAAAAATATTAGAACATAGAGCGAGGGTGATATTAGAATCTCAATTAAGTAACAATCAGTTTGGATTAAGAAAAGGAAAGAGCTACACTGATGCAATATTTACTCTTCGGCAAATGTGTGAACAGACAATCGAATATAATAAACACCAGAATCTTATATTCATTGATCAAGAGAAGGCTTTTGACAGGGTTACCAGAAATAAACTATGGAACATTCTTGAAGAATATGGTGTACCAGGTAATTTTTGGGAAACATAATGGCTCTCTATCAAAATAGCCAGAGCGCTGTAAGAACAACGGAAGGTATGGCAGACTGGTTCCCCATTACATCAGGAGTATGACAAGGATGTGTCTTATCACCCCTACTCTTCATCACATATATGGATAACATTGCACAGGAGTCAAACCAAAACACAGATATTATAAATGAACTACTCTTTGCAGATGAACAATGTTTGTTACAAGAAGAAGAACAAAAACTACAACAACATGTTGATTCATTGCTCACTAACTGTACAAAATTTGACATGAAAATAAACACCTCAAAAACTTAAGTAATGACCATAGGAAAGAAACACAGTAAAGTAAACATAAAGATCAATGACATACAATTAGAACAAGTTCAAGAATTCAAGTACTTAGGATGCATATTTACAGAAGATGGAAGACTCGATAAAGAGATACAGGCTAGAGTTCAGAAAGCTAATGCAGTCAACTACCAACTGGCCCCACTTCTTCGTCATCCAAAGATCTCATTACCAGCCAAATAACGGATGATCAACAGCATTTTCATCCCTACATTATGTTATCAGTGCCAAACGAGGACAATGAACAAATCACAAATGCAAAAAATAACTACGTGTGAAATGCGATGTCTCCGAAGAGTCACCAACAATACACGAAGAGACAGAGTCACAAACGTCAGCATTAGAGACAAAGTTGGAACAAGAGCATGCATGAAACATATTGAAAGACAGAGAATGAAGTGGTTTGGCCATTTAGTAAGAATGCAACCGTATCAGATTGCCTATAAGGCCTTTTACGGTAGAACATCAGGAAGAAAGGCCAGACGTAGACCCAGGAAAAAATGGATAGATGGAGTAGCTGAATACGGCCAGAATATCCAGAAAACTGTCACTCAAATCACGCGAGAGGCACAAAACAAATATTTTAAACCACGACACTGGGCTGCAACCCAGTAATAGTGAAGAAGACAATAGATAGATAGACATATTTGATTGTTACATATATGATTGTTACTTATTTGATTGTTACATATATGACCGTTACATATATGACTTTTACATATATGACTGTTACATATTTGATTGTTACATATATGACTGTTACATATTTGATTGTTACATATATGATTGTTACATATATGACTGTTACAGATATGACTGTTACATATATGATTGTTACATATATGATTGTTACATATTTGACTGTTACATATTTGACTGTTACATATATGACTGTTACATATATGACTGTTACATAAATGACTTACATACATGACTGTTACAGACACTAACATGACTGTTACATATATGACTGTTACATACATAACTATTACATATATGACTGTTACATACATGACTGTTAAACATATGACTGTTACATATTTGACTGTTACATACATGACTGTTACATATATGACTTTGAACAAAGAAGACACAAACAACAGATTGCACAATTTATTGCCTGGCATATTTCGCTGTATTTTGTCAGCTTCATACTACAGTAACATAAATGAAGCAGATCAGTGAATCCTTTATAAGCATTGCTTTTTCCACCCATACTAGAATGTGCTCAGCGACCCGAATCTCCAGGCATCGATCAGTTCTGCCCACATAAGCAGCTTCACATCTGCATTTCAACTGGTAGACACAATCTGATTCGGCGTACATCGACACTGGTTGTTTTACAGAGGGCATCGGAATTCCTGTGGTTTTAAATCTGATAACAGGCATGGCTGCATCAAATGCTTGCCGTCAAATTCTCCAAGCAAACCTGGTGGTCAGTTTGACAATATTTCTGTTGATTTTCTAGATTTGATTTTCTTTGTGAGATGAAGGTGAAGATAATATTGAAAAATCTGATGACTCTGGCTGTGATAAATCTATCAAAGTGCCATGAAAAACATCATCGACAGTGAAACATTGGTGTGTGGCTTTAAAGTCAAGTCTAACTAAGACTTGACCAGCAGTTAGACCTTCCGTAGCAAACACTAGTGCAGCAGTTTCCGATACCGATAGTTCTAGTGAAAATATTTGTTCAGAGTCTGAAGATTTTAAAGATATTGTGTCTGTGCCTGCACATGATGAAGATAACACAGACAGACCCTCCAATAGAGCATAGGCCCTCAACCAACTCAGGCCAAGTGATAGTTGCAGAACTGTGCTGGTACTTACAAAAAATGCACATCTTGATCTTCTGGTTACTTATCGATGTATCTTTCATTGTTGTCGCTGCAGACACTTGCGACAAAGTGTTCTTACTTTTTACCCACCGTTTAGATGCCATTCTGATAAACGCACAATCGATGCAAAAATGTCACCGTAGTAAGCAAACTGATCGTAACAGTAAATAAAATTGGTTCATAGTCCGCTAGTTTCCGCGAAAAAATAATGGTCACAAACCTGATTTAATTTACAAACCAGATTTAAAATATTTACGATGTGTAACTCTGGTGAACATGAAACTTCCTGAATCCGCAAAACTTTGTGATACGGTGTGTAGCCGGGCGTAGATGACACACCGGTTTTCATTGGTCGGCAGCTGACCTGTGGCAGCTTGCTGTGTTAATAGGTTCTGCTCGGGTAAAGACGATGTACACTGTTTTCCGCATGTTTATCTTACCTTGGAAGAAATAAAATGTTTTCATATGATTGAGGTCCGCGTGGTTTCGAATTTTCTTCGGACAAGCTCCCCACTTGAAATGAATTGATGCTTCACTTGGAATGAATCGTGGTCTGCTTGGAATGAACCTTAACGTCGACTTGAAATGTACCTTGGTTTACACCAGCTTTAACGTCTAGGGTTGACAACACTAACGCCACTCAGCTTCTTGGTACAATCTGTCAGTTTATTCTGGTCCTTTTATTTCACATATTCAAACATTATTCGCACTTCTATCACTCGCGATATATTCGAACATTAACCATTCTCGCGACAGAAAACTACATCACAACTACATCTTCAATTACTACAACCGTCTTCACTGACTTCTGATGATCGACTGACCACGAGGCTAGCTCGGGCTTCGCCTCGCTTACTCCACCGGCCACAAGTATCTCGTGCCGTCACTTGTAGCACGGACTTCCTGCTTGCCACAATGTACTCGTGGAGACCATGCAAAGCAGGGTCATCACACTATCCTCTGCTATTGCATGCAGCTCACCCCCATGTCTTGCCCCATCTGTATAACTGCACTCTCTAGCTCTACATGAATGAATGATTCTATCACACCACAGACAGACTAGTCACAGTAAACAGCTACAGGAGACTTACATTACTAGTGGAATGAAGCTGTCAGTGAATTGCTTCTCAAACAGGTGGAATAACGTATTTGCCTGACTGACAACATCAAAGAAATAAATCTCAGGTTCTGTTTTTGGCTCAGCAGGTGGGATGCCTGTGGTGAAACAACAGAAACCGCACGTTCAGAGGATTTCAATCTGTTAGTCACACATAGCACAGTAGAAGTGCCTCTACACAGCCCTTTCCACATGTCCATACTATAACTGGACATGTCCCTGCCATTACTGGACATGTCCCTACCATAACTGGACATGTTCCTACCATAGATGGACATCTCCCTACCATAACTGGACATCTCCCTACCATAACTGGACATCTCCCTACCATAACTGGACATCTCCCTACCATAACTGGACATCTCCCTACCATAACTGGGCATGTTCCTACCAAATATGGACATGTCCCTACCATAACTGGATATCTCCCTACCATAACTGGACATGTCCCTGCCATTACTGGACATGTCCCTACCATAACTGGACATGTTCCTACCATAGATGGACATGTCCCTACCATAACTGGACATCTCCCTACCATAACTGGACATCTCCCTACCATAACTGGACATCTCCCTACCATAACTGGACATCTCCCTACCATAACTGGACATGTCCCTACCATAACTGGACATCTCCCTACCATAACTGGACATCTCCCTACCATAACTGGACATGTCCCTACCATTACTTGACATGTCCCTACCATAACTGGACATGTCCCTGCCATTACTGGACATGTCCCTGCCATTACTGGACATGTCCCTGCCATTACTGGACATGTTCCTACCATAGATGGACATGTCCCTACTATTACTGGACATGTTCCTACCATAGATGGAAATGTCCCTGCCATTACTGGACATGTCCCTACCATAACTGGACATGTTCCTACCATAGATGGACATGTCCCTACCATAACTGGACATGTTCGTACCAAAACTGGACATGTCCCTACCATACCTGGACATGTCCCTACCATTACTGGACATATCCCTACCATAACTGGACATGTCCCTGTCATTACTGGACATGTCCCTACCATAACTGGACATGTCCCTACCATAACTGGACATGTCCCTACCATAACTGGACATGTCCCTACCATAACTGGACATGTCCCTACCATAACTGGACATGTCCCTACCATAACTGGACATGTCCCTACCATAACTGGACATGTCCCTACCATAACTGGACATGTCCCTACCATAACTGGACATGTCCCTACCATAACTGGACATGTCCCTACCATAACTGGACATGTCCCTACCATTACTGGACATGTCCCTACCATTACTGGACATGTCCCTACCATAACTGGACATGTCCCTACCATAGACTGGACATGTCCCTACCATAACTGGACATGTCCCTACCATAACTGGACATTGTCCCTACCATAACTGGACATCTCCCTACCATAACTGGACATGTCCCTACCATAACTGGACATGTCCCTACCATAACTGGACATGTCCCTACCATAACTGGACATGTCCCTACCATAACTGGACATGTCCCTACCATAACTGGACATGTCCCTACCATTACTGGACATGTCCCTACCATAACTGGACATGTCCCTACCATTACTGGACATGTCCCTGCCATTACTGGACATGTCCCTGCCATAACTGGACATGTCCCTGCCATTACTGGACATGTCCCTACCATTACTGGACATGTCCCTACCATAGATGGACATGTCCCTGCCATAGATGGACATGTTCCTACCATAAATGGACATGTTCCTACCATAAATGGACATGTCCCTACCATAACTGGACATGTCCCTACCATAACTGGACATGTTCGTACCAAAACTGGACATGTCCCTACCATAACTGGACATGTCCCTACCATTACTGGACATGTCCCTACCATAACTGGACATGTCCCTGTCATTACTGGACATGTCCCTACCATAACTGGACATGTCCCTACCATTACTGGACATGTCCCTACCATAACTGGACATGTCTCTACCATAACTGGACAAGTCCCTACCATAACTGGACATGTTTGTGCCAAAACTGGACATGTCCCTACCATAAATGGACATGTCCCCAGACAGACAACAATACATACATTGATATATCTATATATTCTATCTACCTACATTACATACATTACATACATTCAGTCAGTATATCAGTTCTCGTTATGCCTAGTGGCACATGAGGCTTCAAAGAGGACTTTCCATGCTTTCCTGTCCTGTGCAATCTTCAGTGCAGTTTTCCATGTCAAAGATGCCGCACTCAGGTCACTTTCCATCGTTCGTCTCCATGTTGTTTTTGGGCGCCCCTGTTTTCTCTTTCCCTCTGGTCTCCATGTGAGAGCTGTCTTGGCAGGTATATCGGAAGTCATTCTCATAACGTTGCCAAGCCATTTCCATCTTCTCTTTGTAATCATACTGTCTAAAGTTTCTTGGTTTGTAGCTTGAAGTAGTTTAGTGTTTGAGATTGTATCTGGCCAAAAAATTTTGATAATTCTACGTAGACATGTTTGGTGGAAGGTGGACAGCTTGTGTACCCTTTTTGGTCATTCTCCAGCATTCCGCTGAATAAAGAAGAACTGGCAAAATGATGCTCTTGTGGAGTCGGAGTTTCGTTCCTCTGCAGTAATTGTTGAATTTCCAGATTTGTCTCATCCTTTCAAAAGCAGCTCTAGCTTTGTTCAGACGTGACTGTATGTCTTCCTCTGTCCCTCCCAGTAGGGACACCACACTGCCAAGATATGTGAATTGTTCTACATTTTCAAGTGATTGGTTATTTATGGTCACTGGTTGTTGGTTTGGACTGTTTGTCATGATCTTAGTTTTCTTTGTATTTATTCTCAGTCCCACCATTTCTGCTGTGCAGTGTAGTCTGTTACTTTTCTCTTGTATATGTTCATGTTTATGTGATATAGTGCTATATCATCTGCAAAATCAAGGTCCTCAAGCATGGTGAAGGGAGTCCATTGTATGCCTCCTAATGTCCTGTCTACTGTGTTCTTTAGTATTCAATCAATCACAAGGTTGAAGAGGAAAGATGACATAACACATCCCTGTCTTACACCTGACTTTACTGGGAAAGATGTAATTTTTTATACTGCAGGAAAAGTCTTTATAGAAGAGAGCAATTATGTTGACTATTTTTTCTGGAATTCCATAATGTCGTAAAATTTTCCACAGACCGTCTCTATGGACGCTGTGAAAAGCTTCCTCAACATTACATACATTGATATATCTATATATCTATCTACAGAACCAACATTACATACATTGATATATCTATATATCTATCTACAGAACCAACATTACATACATTGATATTTCTATATATCTATCTACAGAACCAACATTACATACACTGATATATCTATATATCTATCTACAGAACCAACATTACATACATTGATATATCTATATATCTATCTACAGAACCAACATTACATACATTGATATATCTATATATCTATCTACAGAACCAACATTACATACATTGATATATCTATATATCTATCTACAGAACCAACATTACATACATTGATATATCTATATATCTATCTACAGAACCAACATTACATTCACTGATATATCTATCTACAGACCCTCCTGGAGCCATTCAATAGGTTCCAGCATAACAGCCAGACACAACAGGTAGCATGCATTTTACCGAGACATTTACTGAACAATGTCCAAATAAAGAGAAGAGATCTGCCATCCCTCTCCTATATCTACACTGACAGCATTCTAAATTCGAATGTACCAAATTCTACAGCCCATGAGCTTCAACAGACTGAAACAAATGTGCTTCATTCAATAGACCAGAACTACTCTTGCATGTCTAACCTGTTCCACTGACAGAGTGCAAATGAATAAAATACACGCAGCTGTGTTCTCCACAAGCACCTGATTCACAGTGGCAGCACTTTCCACATATTTGTAGTGGCAGATGTTCTCCACAAGCACCAGATTCACAGTGACAGCACTTTCCACACATTTGTAGTGGCAGATATTCTCTCAAGATTCACCAGGCCTACAGACTTCATGCGATCTAAGTATTTCACTAACTTTAGTCAACCAAATCATGAATGTTAATGTGCACTCTCTCAGACTTTGACCTCTGCAATACCTACTCAAAGCATGAGTGCTGCACACAACACAACACTGCAGGCAATAATGAATCATTGTACAAAATCACACACGGACTGGACAAATGACTATTAACAGAAATCAATGAAACTGCAAACCTGAGAGTCCAATCTCCACAGCATAGTCAATATGCTCTATAACCAAATACTGCACCAGCAGTTCAAATATCTTGATGGCATTAGATGCCATATCTGACTGCAAGGACAACTGAAACAGACACATTAAAGGGCTCCTGTAAATGAGTACAACTGTGTGTGTGTGTGTGTGTGTAGTGTGTGTAAAAATGTAAAAAGGTTAAGTCGGGAGATGTGAACCAGCGTCATTGCACACGGTTATAAACCATAAGTGCTGTGCCACCAGCACGGACAACTGATAAGAATTGTCCGCATGTGTCGCCGTTCGCACGTAACTCTGTAGCTACAGCAACGTTCCTCCTATTATCCCAGAGTGTCAACACTGGTACCCATTTCCTAGTGCCTGGGTGAACCCCGGGAACCGCCCGATTTCAAACACCAACCGTGGGCTGCAGAGAGTCGCCGCTGGATTTGAAAGTGACCCTTTCATCGACTGTGCTAACGGGGCCCCTAGGTGTGTGTGTGTGTGTGTGTGTGTGTGTGCGTGCGTGCATGCATGCATGTGTGTGTGTGTGTGTCACTGGAGTATCCACTCAGTAGAAATATTGCATATCTCTGTCACTAAAGTATCCAGTCAGTGCAAGCACTGCATATCTCTGTCACTGGAGTATCCAGTCAGTACAAGTACTGCATATCTCTGTCACTGGAGTATCCAGTCAATACAAGTACTGCACATCTCTGTCACTAGAGTATCCAGTCAGTACAAGTACTGCAAATCTCTGTCACTGAAGTATCCAGTCAATACAAGTACTGCATATCTCTGTCACTAGAGTATCCAGTCAGTACAAGTACTGCATATCTCTGTCACTAGAGTATCCAGTCAATACAAGTACTGCATATCTCTGTCACTAGAGTATCCAGTCAATACAAGTACTGCATATCTCTGTCACTAGAGTATCCAGTCAGTACAAGTACTGCACATCATATCTCTGTTATTTGCAAACGACTGTGTGGTGTGTAAAGAGTTAATGAAGCCAGGGCTTTGTGAAGCATGGTTACACACATGCATTCATGTTGTGCTGACAGGTTGTGAGTGTAAACATCTGATCTACTTCAAGTTGTGAAATAGAGTTTGCTTGATATCATGGGTGACTGCAGACTCTGTTGACGAGAGTGCATGGTACCTGAGTCAGTCAGCTTTTAGTCAGTCTAAGTGTGTTTTATTGTTTTAGTCCGTTGGAGCTAGGATAAACTGTCCAGATGACTGCGGTGGATCATAAGTTTGACTTCAGAATTCTGACATTGATTTCCTAGAATGGACTTGTGTCGGCCATGCGTGTGAGGTTAATACAGTTGCAGCTATGTGGCACACTGGTTGACAGGGTGTCTTTAAGAGCTACATAAGGTAGCAGATATATACTACATACAGGCCATATACTGTAAACCAGAAAGGCAGACATAAACTGCATTTAGATTACATACTGTCAGTATGAGAACAGATCCAGACAGGCAGACATTTATCACAGACAGATTACATATTGTCAGGGCAAAAACATAGGCAGACAGGCAGACGTATATCACATACAGGCCACATATTGACACTGTAAGAACAGAACCAGACAAGCAGACATACACTACATAAAGGTTACATACTGTCAGTGCTAAAACAGGACCAGACAGGCAGACATACACCACATAAAGATGATATAATGACAGTGTAAGAACAGAACCAGACAGGCAGACATACACCACATAAAGATGACATACTGACAGTGTAGGAACAGAACCAGACAGGCAGACATACACCACATAAAGGTTACATACTGACAGTGTAGGAACAGAACTAGACAGACATACACCACATAAAGATGACATACTGACAGTGTAGGAACAGAACTAGACAGGCAGACATACACCACATAAAGATGATATAATGACAGTGTAGGAACAGAACTAGACAGACAGACATACACTACATAAAGATGACATAATGACAGTGTAAGAACAGAACCAGACTGGCAGACATACACCACATAAAGATGACATACTGACAGTGTAAGAACAGAACCAGACAGGCAGACATACACCACATAAAGATGACATACTGACAGTGTAAGAACAGAACCAGACTGGCAGACATACACCACATAAAGATGACATACTGACAGTGTAAGAACAGAACCAGACAGGCAGATATACACCACATAAAGATGATATAATGACAGTGTAAGAACAGAACCAGACAGGCAGACATACACCACATAAAGGTTACATACTGTCAGTGCAAAAACAGGACCAGACAGGCAGACATACACCACATAAAGATGATATACTGACAGTGTAAGAACAGGACCAGACAGGCAGACATACACCACATAAAGATGACATACTGTCAGTGTAAGAACAGGACCAGACAGGCAGACATACATCACATAAAGATGACATACTGACAGTGTAAGAACAGAACCAGACAGGCAGACATACACCACATCGATCCAGCGGCGCATGAGCTTTCGCCCAACATACACCACATAAAGATGACATACTGACAGTGTAAGAACAGAACCAGACAGACAGACATACACCACATAAAGATGACATACTGACAGTGTAAGAACAGAACCAGACAGGCAGACATACATCACATAAAGATGACATACTGACAGTGTAAGAACAGAACCAGACAGGCAGACATACACCACATAAAGATGATATACTGACAGTGTAAGAACAGAACCAGACAGGCAGACATACACCACATAAAGATGACATACTGACAGTGTAGGAACAGGACCAGACAGGCAGACATACATCGCATAAAGATGACATACTGACAGTTGTTGTGTGCTAAATTGAGTCAGCACACTACCAAGTGTCTAGCAGGTATACTCTTCAGCTTCCTTTCTTAACAAGACAACTCGACGACGATGACACCGTCATACAAGTTTATTTAACAGGATACATGACACAAATGCAGAGACGTAGTTATTGATCACAGCTGACATTCGCACATCGTTCATTTGTCCCCACAGCTCTCTAGCTCTCAATGTGTAGTGACCTCTCCTGGACTACTGCAGATACTAGGATGACGGCGTCCCACTCTCTGGACGCGTCGTACAGCTGAACAGGACGACTTCTCCCATTCACTGGACCTTGATATTAATTCAGCATACAACACGGCTGACTGGAGACGGACTTCTCTTGCCATACTCCGAAAGCAGGCACTACTGGTCTTCCCGTCCCCTGGACTTACTTTGCCAGCGGGACCATATTTCCCATACCGCAATCCCGACACTTACTCGGACCTAAATGCCCGATAGTCGTACGGTATTCTAGTCGGTTAGACTCCAATGACCGACAGGACTTCTACCATAAGTCCTCTCATACTTTTGGACATGTACCGCAATCTCGACACTTACTCGGACCTAAATGCCCGATAGTCGTACGGTATGTTTGTCCGTTAGACTCGAGAGATTACCTGGACCCTGACTTGGTCCCTGACTCTCATTTTCTCTCTCTTCTCGCTTCTCACTCTATCTTGACTGCCCCCGAGGGGCTTTAGCCCTCAGGCTACAGCTCTTCTCTCTGGACTGTCTACGCAGCCCAATTTATATATGTCGAATCCATGTAGGTGGATGGTGATTACACGAGAGGCACGCTTGTGTGGGCGTTCTCGTGAATCATGATCCTGTGGGTGTTGTCGGGACTCGCTCATGTGAGCGTCCCCGAGGATCACGCTTATGTGGGTGGCTGATGTTACCCGAGAATCACGCTGTCACTTAATTCACACTTTATCTCGTTATCCACGCTTTCAGCCCACCACACAGAATCCTACGCGTCCATTTTCTCTCGTGCAAGCACGCCTTGTTCATGAATAGACGTTTTCACTGGTCTCCTCTTAATACTCGGATCATATTGACACTCTTTCCTCGTGAACTTACAGGAAGTACAGGCATACCATTGTCCCTTCCCATAATATCACACTTAACCCAAATCAGCGCGCAACAGAACCAGACAGGCAGACATACACCACATAAAGATGATATACTGACAGTGTAAGAACAGAACCAGACAGGCAGACATACACCACATAAAGATGACATACTGACAGTGTAGGAACAGGACCAGACAGGCAGACATACATCGCATAAAGATGACATACTGACAGTTGTTGTGTGCTAATTTGAGTCAGCACACTACCAAGTGTCTAGCAGGTATACTCTTCAGCTTCCTTTCTTAACAAGACAACTCGACGACGATGACACCGTCATACAAGTTTATTTAACAGGATACATGACACAAATGCAGAGACGTAGTTATTGATCACAGCTGACATTCGCACATCGTTCATTTGTCCCCACAGCTCTCTAGCTCTCAATGTGTAGTGACCTCTCCTGGACTACGGCAGATACTAGGATGACGGCGTCCCACTCTCTGGGCGCGTCGTACAGCTGAACAGGACGACTTCTCCCATTCACTGGACCTTGATATTAATTCAGCATACAACACGGCTGACTGGAGATGGACTTCTCTTGCCATACTCCGAAACCAGGCACTACTGGTCTTCCCGTCCCCTGGACTTACTTTGCCAGCGGGACCATATTTCCCATACCGCAATCCCGACACTTACTCGGACCTAAATGCCCGATAGTCGTACGGTATTCTAGTCGGTTAGACTCCAATGACCGACAGGACTTCTACCATAAGTCCTCTCATACTTTTGGACATGTACCGCAATCTCGACACTTACTCGGACCTAAATGCCCAATAGTCGTACGGTATGTTTGTCCGTTAGACTCGAGAGATTACCTGGACCCTGACTTGGTCCCTGACTCTCGTTTTCTCTCTCTTCTCGCTTCTCGCTCTATCTTGACTGCCCCGAGGGGCTTTAGCCCTCAGGCTACAGCTCTTCTCTCTGGACTGTCTACGCAGCCCAATTTATATATGTCGAATCCGTGTAGGTGGATGGTGATTACACGAGAGGCACGCTTGTGTGGGCGTTCTCGTGAATCATGATCCTGTGGGTGTTGTCGGGACTCGCTCATGTGAGCGTCCCCGAGGATCACGCTTATGTGGGTGGCTGATGTTACCCGAGAATCACGCTGTCACTTAATTCACACTTTATCTCGTTATCCACGCTTTCAGCCCACCACACAGAATCCTACGCGTCCATTTTCTCTCGTGCAAGCACGCCTTGTTCATTCTCCTCTTAATACTCGGATCATATTGACACTCTTTCCTCGTGAACTTGCAGGAAGTACAGGCATACCATTGTCTCTTCCCTTAATATCACACTTAACCCAAATCAGCGCGCAACAGAACCAGACAGGCAGACATACACCACATAAAGATGATATACTGACAGTGTAAGAACAGAACCAGACAGGCAGACATACACCACATAAAGATGACATACTGACAGTGTAGGAACAGGACCAGACAGGCAGACATACATCACATAAAGATGACATACTGACAGTGTAGGAACAAAACCAGACAGGCAGACATACACCACATAAAGATGACATACTGACAGTGTAGGAACAAAACCAGACAGGCAGACATACACCACATAAAGATGACATACTGACAGTGTAAAAACAGAACCAGACAGGCAGACATACACCACATACAGATGACATACTGACAGTGTAAGAACAGAACCAGACAGGCAGACATACACCACAAAAAGATGACATACTGACAGTGTAAGAACAGAACTAGACAGGCAGACATACACCACATAAAGGTTACATACTGTCAGTGCAAAAACAGGACCAGACAGGCAGATATACACCACATAAAGATGATATACTGACAGTGTAAGAACAGGACCAGACAGGCAGACATACACCACATAAAGATGACATACTGTCAGTGTAAGAACAGGACCAGACAGGCAGAAATACACCACATAAAGATGACATACTGACAGTGTAGGAACAGAACCAGACAGGCAGACATACACCACATACAGATGACATACTGACAGTGTAAGAACAGAACCAGACAGGCAGACATACACCACATAAAGATGACATACTGACAGTGTAAGAACAGAACCAGACAGACATACACCACATAAAGATGACATACTGTCTGACACCGCTTAAATGCATTTTTGGTATCCTGGAGGATGTTGATTGCAACTTCCTGTGACAAAAATGTTTCTCCACCAAAATTCTCCACGGTTGGCCCAGCCTTTGTGACAGTGCCAAGCTTGGCTTGAATATCACGTTTCAGTTCATAGATTCTGTGTAGAATGTGCTCACTTTCACAATATTACACAAAATATTCACTGAAAATGTATTTAAAGCATGACTGACATCTAGGTACTGAGTGAATGTGACATCCAACATTTGAAGGTATAAATGAGATATCCAGAATTTGACTTACATTGTGTGTGAGTGAGTGAGATTCAACATTTGAACAACTTCCAAGTGAAAGACATGCAACACTTAACCAACATCTAGGTCTTAGTGAAAGACACGCAACATGTGCCCAACATCTCAGTATGAGTACGACACATCCAACATTTGACCAACACTAAATATGAGTGAAATCCAACGACAAATATCTAGGTATGAGTGAGAGACATTGAATATTTGACTAACATCTGGGTATGAGTGAGAGACATTGAATATTTGACTAACATCTGGGTATGAGTGAGAGACATTGAATATTTGACTAACATCTGGGTATGAGTGAAATCCAACACCTGATCAACATCTAGGTATGAGTGAGAGACATTCAATATTTGACCAACACTTGACTGACAGTTAGGTATGAATAAATGAGACTTTAATACTGCATTGATGGTTAGTCAAAGCTAACCGACTTCACTACATCCAGCAACTGAAATGAGGCAGGTTAACTGTATACCTGGGTTCCCTCCCTACCTGCCTCATTTCCTACTCTACTAGCCTAGGTTTCGTTGCTGTACAAATAAATAATTTTCAGTATTGCTAAACAACAATATATATACATTGAATATATGACTATATATATATATATATATAGATATATATATATTTATATATATATCTGGGTATATATATATATATATATATATTTGACTAACATATTGGTATTAAAGAAGACATTATTAATATTTTATAAGGAAAAGTAGAAACAATCAGATGTAAAATCAGATGTGAAACTGATACAGGCAAGGCATGTATGAACTTGTTTTACACTGGCATAAGGTTATAGCAGTGAACAGACTGCATGAAAACATGAAGAAATGTAAAAGACATGACAGACATAATCAGTTTTATTGTTATTTCATTTCATACAATTTATGTGCTGGTGCATGCATGCACACAAAGTTGGGTTGGGGGCAGGGGTGCATTACTTTCTGAATGCCTCCCTTCAACTGTTAATGGCATCAGTGAAATAGAAAGTTGAGAGAGAGAGAAAGAGAGAGAGACAGAGCGGGGGAGAGAGAGAGAGAGGGAGGGGAAGCAGTGCTGTTTAACAGAGAGTAACTGAGAACAGTCAAATGCTAGGCATATTGAACTCTACCAGACAAGATAAACATCAGAAGAATGAACACACAAAAAAGAATGCCAACTTGAGGTCCTGGAGAAACTGGGAATAAAAAGAGTTGCTGACAGACAAGAGACTAAGTATGCTGGAGATCCATAGAAGCCAACTGTGATTGTGGAGATGGCACCGGATTACTGATGAAGAACAAAATACAAAAACCATACACACCCTCCAGACTGGATTTGTCTTTTGACATGCTCCTTTTTCTCATAATAGTGCTGCAGAACTTGGGAACAGCGTTGTTTCAAAGACTGTAGTTCCACCCTGTCAAAGGCAAGCACAATCATCAAGTTACTTGTGTCATTCCCCACAATATTATCAAACTACATTGTCACCCACAGACAAGCACAATCACCGAGTTACCTGTGTCATTCTCTAAACTATAATTAAACAAGGCTGCCACCCACAGACAAGCACAATCATCAAGTTACTTGTGTCATCACTCACAATATTATCAAACTACACTGTCGCCCACAGACAAGCACAATCATCAAGTCACCTGTGTCATCAATAACAATATTATCAAACTACATTGTCACCCACAGACAAGCACAATCATTGAGTTACCTGTGTCATCCCCTAAACTATAATTAAACAAGGCTGCCACCCACCAACAAGCACAATCATTAAGTTACTTGTGTCATAACCTAAACTATCATTAAACTAGGCTGTCACCCCCAGACAAACACAATCACTGAGTTACTGGTGTCATCACCCACACTAGGCTGTCACCCCCAGAAAAGCACAAGTGTTGAGTTACTGGTGTCATCACCCACAATATCAACACACTAGGCTGTCACCCCCAGAAAAGCACAAGTGTTGAGTTACTGGTGTCATCACCCACAATATCAACACACTAGGCTGTCACCCCCAGAAAAGCACAATCGTTGAGTTACTGGTGTCATCACCCACTGACCTGGTCTGTCTGACAACAGCCGTGCTGAGGCACAGCGGTTGAGGTGTAGTTCAAAGAAGCTCAAGAATGAGCCCACATCAGAGGTTGTTGGTTCAGACAGGGTTTAGTAACCGCAAGGCCAATGTTGTGGCAGGATTAGTAATGGGAACCACCTCTGGGGTAAACTGCTTGATTCATTGTTTACTTAGATTAACCCTTTCACTGCTACTATCATTGTATGCTTGTCCCATAGACTGCTAATCACATATTTGTGCATCTTCCATTTTCGGTGCCCTGACTGCTGTAAACACGACTCTAACGTTCCTTGCAGACTGGTGACATTAATTCTTGGAAGTGAAATGGCAACATACATTATCCAAAGTTGAATCCCACTGACCCATTTACATACAATTAAAAGATCTATCACGTGCGTTTAGGTGTACAGTAGAACCTCGCTTAACGAGCACCTCTCATAACAAGTAATTCGCATAACAAGCAAAACAAGTAGTAAAATACTTGCTTAACGAGCGATGTTTCGCAGAACGAGTGGCGCGGAGAGGGGAAGTCCCCTATTGTGCGTATGTTACATCAGTCTGTGTTTAGCACTCATTCCAGTAGCATTGTAGTGTCGCTTGTGATTACATATTTTCTCAAACTTGTGTTTTTTGGTATATATGTGCGTGAATCCTCCAGGCCAAGATGACCTCCCTGAAAAATTTAAGTTCATCAAGATCTAGTTTCTGCCTCCCAATACCACTCCGTTACTCCAGTCCTTGGACCAGCAAGTTATTTCTAACTCTAAGAAGCTCTACACTAAATGATTCTTCCAGCATTGTTTTCAGGTGACCGAAGGGACCAACCCCAAGAGTTTTGGAAAAATCACTTTCACATTGTTGCCTGCCTTAAGATGACTGACAAGGAGGGGGAAGAGGTTACCAAGAGAACCCTAACTTCTGCTTGGAAGACGCTTTGGCCGGAGAGTGTTGTTGATTTGTGACTTTGAGGGGTTTGAGACAGTACCCGTGGAACCTGTAGTCAACAAGATTGTGTCTTTTGCCACTATCATGGGATTGAAGGTGGATAACAGTGAAATCGAAGAGCTTGTGGAAGAGCACAGCCAAGAGCTGACCACCGAAGAGCTTATGGAGTTGCACTGTGTTTCACAGCAAGAAGTTTTGGGGGAAAGTTTGTCAGAGGAGGAGGAGGTAACAGAAAAGCAACAATCTTCTAGCAAAATAAGATAAATGCTGAAAGCATGGGAAGCTGTTGCATCTTACATTGAGAAGCATCTTCCTAATAAGGAAGTAGCTATGCGTGCCGCAAACTGATTAAATAATAATGCTGTATCGTATTTTCGATAAATTTTGAAGCGTCAGCAAAAGCAAATGTCTCTGGACATCTTTCTAGTAAAAAATAATGGCTGTTTATCATAATTATTTCGACTTTTTTTTCTTCTGCGAATCGAATTCGCATTCCAGGTGGGTTCGTTCCGCGTTTGAAGAAAAGATGAAGATGTTTCACTCTCCTTAACAATATGTATGTAATTTTCTTTAAATAAACGTTGAACATAGTGTTTTGTGAGTATTTTTTCGAAACGGAACGCATTATCATATTTTACATTAATTTATATGAGAAAAACTGTTTCGCATAACGAGTGTTTCGCTTAACGAGTATGATTCTGAAACGAATTATGCTTGTTAAGAGAGGTTCCACCATATTTAGATGTATCCGTGTTATCCTGTTGCTTTATTTACCATAGAAGCGCAGTCAGTGAACTGTGTATTTGTTGCCCTGAAATATATTTCTCAATTGTGAAACAGGGGCCATTGAGTCCAGCTTCTAGTGCTTCCTTTTTTAAAAAGGCAAGCTTTCTTGACATCATCATATTGCGTCTGACTTGTCAGCACTCAGGCCAACCACCAATTTACCTGAAGTGAATATTTTTTTCATAGGTGTACAAAATATAGCCGGCGCCACTGACACATCTTGTGCGTTTGAAGGACACAAATGTATTCATCATTCAATTAAAGATCATCTTCACTGCACATTGGTAAAGTATTCAGCTCAGGGGAAAGAATCAGCGGGGATTTTGCTTAGCACAGTGATAACCTTGGCTGAGGAGTACGTAGCAGTGAAAGAGTTTAAGGCCTATGTTAGACTCTGGCGGGTTTGGATTTGTGTTATAGGATAGAAACATTGTCATGGAGTTGTCAATGAGTTGTAAAGCTCAAACAAATCTATTACAGCTATAGAACATAACATTGATCTATAAGTGTTGTAAAGCTCAACAAAATCTATTACAGCTATAGAACATAACAACAATGTCCTATAAGTGTTGTAAAGCTCAAACAAATTTATTACAGCTACAGAACACAACAAATTGATTCTACAATCGTTTAAAGCTCAACCAAATCTAATACAGCTATAGAACATAACAACAAGGTGCTACATGACAACCAGCAGCATGACGATGGAGGTGATGGCAGTGACACAAGCGCTTGCCTGGCTTGAAACACAAAAATACACCCGCGTGTGTATACTCAGTGATTCAATGAGTATGATCCGGAGGGTTCAGGCAGGTTCAGTGTGAAGACAATGGCTTGAATCATTACAGAAGTCCACTGTTCGTGGAGTCACCTTTATTTTTGTTCCGGGATACGCAGGCGTCAATGGAAATGAAAGAGCTGACAGGTTGGCTGGATCCGCTATCACTACCGACGGTCAGCCTATTGATCATGCTGATATTATCAGTGCCCTCAGAGAAATGGGAAGAATAGAGGACTTTGGTGGCAGTGAATCCACATCACTCGCCAGAATGGCAGACTTGGGAATTAAGATCGGCACAGCAAAAAACGAGACGCACACCAGCTACGCCAGAAGACTTGTTAATCAACATAGAACTGGTACTATTAGCCATCGGACGTTGGGGTTCATACTGAGGGGAGGATCTGAGCACCTATGGACATGTCCGGAGTGCAATGAGGATAACCCAACTAACTAACTAACTAACTAACAAGGTGCTACAATGGTTCTAAAGCTCAAATAAATCTATTACAGCTATAGAACATAACAACAAGGTTCTACAATGGTTCTAAAGCTCAACTAAATCTATGACAGTAGATTACTTAACAAAAAGAAGCCATGGTGGAGATACTTACTCAATATACTTCTCTAGATGATGAGAGAAGATAGAACGAGTCAGCTTATTAAGGAATGTGGAATCTCCCAGTTTAAATTCGTGTTCAGTACAAGCCTTGGATAAATCTGCTGTCAGCTTGCATGTTCTGAAAGGATACCATATTTCCATTGACAGTGGGGACATTTCTATAAAAACCCCCAGGCTCCAACAGATATTTCAGGGGTGTGTAGAACAAAGCACTACCAACACAGGGTTTGTAGTCAGAGAGATATTTCATCACTGCTAGGTAGTGCTTGCAAAAACATCTAGCAGAGAGTGTGCAAGAGATCTCTGACAGAGAAGATGACAAGTGGGTCTAGACAACAGTTCAGCAGTTGAGTGAGGCCAGTGGTTGACATGGAACAGTAAAAAAAAAAGGTTAAAGTGGAAGATTTCATTGCACCGGATTGTATGCTATATGGCTTTGTTACTCTCTCTGGAGAGCTTCGTTCAGTCAACGCCGACCCATTTTTGAGAAGCTCCTCTACAGCAACGACATTGTTGTCCTACAGGAAACACACCTCGGTGACGAGATCGTTAAAATTGCGGGCTTCCAATCCTTCTACAATAGACGGCACCTCGGACAGCTCATTCTTGTTCGTGACAACATACCGGTGTCTGAGGTGGACATGTCTGAGTGGGATAATGACGACCTACAAGTACACGCAGTCAGAGTGTTGGGCCCGGCCCAGTTTGTGATTGTCAATGTGTACGCCTGCAATGGAAAGGTGGATACAGCGAAATGGCAGAGTTTGCTCCAGACGGAGGAAAAGAAAGTCCTTTACTGCGGAGATTTCAACGCCAGAGGAAACCAGTGGGGAAATGTAATCACCAATAAACAGGGGGGAAGACCTGGAGGATGCCCTAGTGTCTGCCGATCTAGTATGCTTGAACGACGGAAAGGTTACCCGAATGGCAACCCGACAAGGGGATTCTGACAGCGTAATTGACCTGGCCCTAGTGTCTCCCTCCATTGCATCAGGATGCAGGTGGAGCACACTGGGATACCATGACAGTGATCACTTTCCTTGCGTCGTCCTGGTGGAGAAGAGCAACAACAAAGGTCATGTAATCAATGTGCCTGCTTTTCTAAATGACCGTACAGGGCAAGATGCCATTAGCAAAATCAGACGACGTAAAACAAGAGCAGATCGCAGACGGCGGGAGAGATGGGCCCAGCCACCATGGTGGAATGAAGAAGTCAACATGGCGTGGCTAGAAAAAAGGAACGCTGTCAAGGCATGGCAAAAGGCAAGGAAAATTGATCCGTCACTTTCTGAACGCCTGATCAGTCTAAAAGATGAGGTTAACAAGCGGACAGTGGCTTTCAAGTTAATTCCCAAAGAAGCCAAGACAGCGAAATGGAACGAATTCTGCAAGAGCATTTGCTCCGAGGGATCTCTTGTGACATTCTGGCGCCTTCAACAGAGCATGCACGGCGCCGCACGACCAAGGGGTATCCCTGATTTTCAGGGTACAGACCTGATATGGCAGAGAACTGATGCTGATAAAGGAAAAACCCTTCTTGCGCGCTACTTGGAGCAAACTGACCAAAAAGACGAAGCTGCAAGAATAGGGGTTAAGATGAAACTGTCGATGCTGTGCGAGAACACTGAGCTAGGCACTGATTTCACAATCACTGCAGACACCTTAAGAACTTGCCTCAAGAAATCGCGCAGCACTGCTCCAGGCCCTGACGGCATCCGATACAATGACATGCTGATGATGTCGAATGCTGATTTGAAAAGCGTGGCAAAGGAATTCAATATCAGCATCCAGAGTGGCCAGATACAAGAGGAATGGCTCCATAGTTATTTGTTCCCACTACCAAAGCCTAATAAAGACCACTCAAAGATCTGCGGCTACAGAATCATCTCGATGCAGAATACTGTTGGCAAACTTTTGGAAAAAATTGTCGCACAAAGATTGACCACCTACTTGGAACTACATGATAAGTTCCCATCAACACTTGGAGGGTACAGGTTGAAGAAAGAGACATGGTTCAATGCTGCTGTTTTCGCCTACGATGTGTACGAGGAATTTCAGATTAAAGAAGAGACATGTGCGGCAGTGTTGGACTTAGAAGATGCCTACAATAAAGTACCATACGAATATTTAATGCAATTACTGCTTAAACTAGAAGTCAATCCTATTCTGATCTGCTGGATTGCTGCAATCCTGTTCCAGAGAAAGATTGTACTAAGATGTGGTAGCTGGTCCTCAGAACCGCAAACGATATGTCCAGGCTTGCCACAGGGATCACCACTATCACCAGTCTTATTCAACGTTTATACGGTGATGATCACTGAGCAGCAGTTGAATGGAAAGGGAAGGACTTTGTCATTTGCTGATGACATTTTGATTTATCGACGAGGGCGTGATAGACAGGAGATCGCCAGCACAATGCACAAAGAACTCGATCGAATTGCCGCCTGGTGTGATGGTTCCAATGCCTATGTCAATCCTTCGAAGGCATCAGTGTCATGGTTCTCTTTGAACAATCACATTGTCAAGTCGGACTTACCAGAAGTGAAAATGCGTGATAATATATTGATCAGAACCAACGTTATGACGTTTCTCGGGGTAAGGTTCGATCGCAGCTTGTCATTCAGGGAACACGTTGACCATGTGATAACAAAAGCACGCAAAGGTCTATCTGCAATGAGGATTATGGCTGCTTCCAATATCGAGCAAAGACTACTAATACTTCTATTCTACGGTCTGGTCCTTTCACCCATTGAATACGCTCTGGCCATCCTCACTGTCAGTGCTATCCAGATTGAAAGACTCGAAAAGGTGCAAAATGAAGCCATGCGCATTATTTTGGGATGTACAAGAGACACATCCTGTGAAGCAATGAGGTATCTACTTGACTTTCCAACAATGAACCAAAGGATCAGAATGTGGAGGGCTCGGGCATACCTCAAAATATGTGCTGATAAGAAATACCCACTGCATCAAGCGCTTTTTAGTGAAAAGGGCGACAGACTGAAGAGGGGAAAATCGTGGCTAGGTCGGGCAGAAGATGTTATTAGGCAAATATGCAGCCTAACCGACATCATACCTGGTGCAGAATGGATACCTGTGCCTCAGGCGTTTATT
Source organism: Candidula unifasciata (assembly GCA_905116865.2). Lineage (NCBI taxonomy): Eukaryota > Metazoa > Mollusca > Gastropoda > Stylommatophora > Geomitridae > Candidula > Candidula unifasciata. The sequence continues at coordinate 480,946 of CAJHNH020003691.1, forward strand.
TGTATATTTTCCTGTATTGTCACACTCAACAGGCGATGTAGAGAAGAGAATCCTGTTGCTGTTAATGCAGAGGTCAACGCTCTCATCGGTGAAAATTCAGACGAAGCAGATGCACTAATCTACACAGACGGATCCGTTATACGCCAAAGAAGAAGCGCATGGGCATTTACAGCACGCTCAGCGGGCAGAACAGTCAAAGAAGCCAACGGTGCCTTCTCCATGACAACCAGCAGCATGACGATGGAGGTGATGGCAGTGACGCAAGCGTTTGCCTGGCTTGAAACACAAAAATACACCCGCATATGTATACTCAGTGATTCAATGAGTATGATCCGGAGGGTTCAGGCAGGTTCAGTGCGAAGACAATGGCTTGAATCATTACAGAAGTCTACTGTGCGTGGAGTCACCTTTATTTTTGTTCCGGGACACGCAGGCGTCGATGGAAATGAAAGAGCTGACAGGTTGGCTGGATCCGCTATCACTACCGACGGTCGGCCTATGGATCATGCTGATATTATCAATGCCCTCAGAGAAATGGGAAGGATAGAGGACTTTGGTGGCAGTGAATCCACATCACTCGCCAGGATGGCAGACTTGGGAATTAAGATCGGCACAGCAAAAAACGAGACGCACACCGGACACGTCAGAAGACTTGTTAATCAACATAGAACTGGTACTATTAGCCATCGGACGTTGGGGTTCATACTGAGGGGAGGATCTGAGCACCTATGGACATGTCCGGAGTGCAATGACGATAACACAACTAACTAACTAACTAACTAACTAACTCTCTCTGGAGAATAGCTAGCTGTCTGCCAAAGGTGTCATAAAAAGCACAATCATTGCAGCTTGCAGACGATCCCCAGGAGCATCCGTAAAAACTACACGAGAACCAAGCAACGCAGAGATGAAATGAACACATGACCTTCATAAAGCTAGATCCCTTTGCCATGGAACCCTTGTAACTAGTACACTGTAACAACTGTCCAACATTAAACTGGAACTCTTGAAACAGGAACATTGTGCCAATTGCCCATAATTAGACTGGAACCCTTGTGACAGGGACACTGCCAATTGTCCATAATTAGACTGGAACCCTTGTGACAGGGACACTGTGCCAATTGTCCATAATTAGACTGGAGCCCTTGTAACAGGGACACTGTGCCGATTGCCCATAATTAGACTAGAACCCGTGTAACAGGGACACTGTGCCAATCATCCATAATTAGACTAGAACCCGTGTAACAGGGACACTGTGCCAATCATCCATAATTAGACTAGAACCCGTGTAACAGGGACACTGTGCCAATCATCCATAATTAGACTAGAACCCGTGTAACAGGGACACTGTGCCAATCATCCATAATTAGACTAGAACCCTTGTAACAGGGACACTGTGCCAATCATCCATAATTAGACTAGAACCCTTGTAACAGGGACACTGTGCCAATCATCCATAATTAGACTAGAACCCTTGTAACAGGGACACTGTGCCAATCATCCATAATTAGACTAGAACCCTTGTAACAGGGACACTGTGTGCCAATCATCCATAATTAGACTAGAACCCTTGTAACAGGGACACTGTGCCAATCATCCATAATTAGACTAGAACCCTTGTAACAGGGACACTGTGCCAATCATCCATAATTAGACTAGAACCCTTGTAACAGGGACACTGTGCCAATTGAGCATAATTAAACTGTAAACCAAATACAATATGTTCCCTAATATCATACAGGTTGTTCAAAACACTATATTCCCTAATATCACACAGGCTGTTCAGAACACTATATTCCATGATATCATACAGGCTCTTCAGAACAATATATTCCCTGATATCACACAGGCTGTTCAAAACACTATATTCCCTAATATCATACAGGCTGCTCAGAACAATATATTCCCTGATATCAAACAGGCTGTTCAAAACACTATATTCCCTAATATCATACAGGCTGTTCAGAACACTATATTCCATGATATCATACAGGCTATTCAGAACACTATATTCCCTGATATCATACAGGCTGTTCAAAACACTATATTCCCTGATATCATACAGGCTGTTCAAAACACTATATTCCCTAATATCATACAGGCTGCTCAGAACACTATATTCCATGATATCATACAGGCTCTTCAGAACACTATATTCCCTGATATCATACAGGCTGTTCAAATACAATATATTTCCTGATATCATACAGGCTGTTCAAATACAATATATTTCCTGATATCATACAGGCTGTTCAAATAAAAAATATTCCCTGATATACAGGCTGTTCAGAACAATATATTCCCCTGATATCATACAAGCTGTCCAAATTTAATATATTCCCTGATATCATACAGGCTGTTCAGAACACTATATTCCCTGATATCATACAAGCTGTTCAGAACAATTTATTCCCTGATATCATACAGGCTGTTCAGAACAACTTATTCCCTGATATACAAGCTGTTCAGAACAATTTATTCCCTGATATCAAACAGGCCGTTCAAGTGCAATATATTACCTGATATACAGATCATACAGATTGTTTAAGTAAGCTTCTGGATCAGACTGGTTCTCTAACCTGGATGCGATGTACCCCTGTCAAAGATAAATCAGTGTTAATGAGAAAATAATCACATGTCTCAAGTGTAAATAAAAAGATTACCCTAGACAGCCACCAAGTGCAGATTCAATAGTGACACAGCCAGATGTGGGCTTGAACATGGACACAGTACCTGCTGGTTCTACTTCCAGTAATGGACACAGTACCTGCTGGTTCTACTCCCAGTAATGGACACAGTGCCTGCTGATTCTACCCCTAGTAACAGACACAGTACCTGCTGGTTCTACCCTTAGTAATTAACACAGTACCTGCTGGTCCTACTCCCAGTAATGGACACAGTACCTGCTGATTCTACTCCCAGTAATGGAAACAGTAGCTGCTGGTTCTACTCCCAGTAATAGACACAGTACCTGCTCGTTCTACTCCCAGTAATAGACACAGTACCTGCTGGTTCTACTTTCAGTAACAGACACAGTACCTGCTGGATCTACTCCCAGTAATAGACACAGTACCTGCTGGTTCTACCTTCATTAATAGACACAGTACCAGCTGGTTCTACCCCTAGTAATTAACACAGTACCTGCTGGTTCTACCCCCAGTAATAGACACAGTAGCTGCTGGGTCTACCCCCAGTAATAGACACAGTACCTGCTGGTTCTACCCCTAGTAATTGACACAGTATCTGCTGGTTCTACCAACTGTAATAGACACAGTACCTATTGGTTCTACCCCCAGTAATAGACACAGTACCTGCTGGTTCTACCCCCAGTAATTGACACAGTACCTGCTGGATCTACTCCCAGTAAAAGACACAGTACCTGCTGGATCTACTATCAGTAATAGACACAGTACCTGCTGGTTCTACCCCCCCCCCCCCAGTAATAGACACAGTACCTGCTGGTTCTACCCCCAGTAATAGACACAGTACCTGCTGATTCTACCCCCAGTAATAGACACAGTACCTGCTGGTTCTACCCCTAGTAATTAATACAGTACCTGTTGGATCTACTCCCAGTAATAGATACAGTACCTGCTGGATCTACTCCCAGTAATAGACACAGTACCTGCTGGTTCTACCCCTAGTAATTGACACAGTACCTGCTGGATCTACTCCTAGTAATAGACACAGTACCTGCTGGTTCTACCCCAGAAATAGATACAGTACCTGCTGGTTCTACCACAGAAATGTACTGATTTATTCTACATATCTGCAGGCTGGAACCAACTTATACAATGACTACTAAATCTCTGACAGAAAGTTGCTAACCAAGTCAACTCATAACGCAGTATTTTTAGATCAAAAGACCTTGCTCCTTATGCAGTGATATTTATATCTACCGCAACTCTTACCCCATTCCAACCTGCACCAGCCATTTGGCCCTATATTTTTAGGCTCAAGGAGATTCATCATCATCATCAAATGCCTTGCTGAGTGGCATGTTCGACCATGCCTCTCCACAATCCGCAACTATATGCATCAGGTGGTGTGCTGAAACCCATTCATGCCATGACATAAGACTATCAAAAATCTCCTTGTGCTGTCTTCCTCTGTCTCTCTTTACAAAGAGCAATCCAGGAGTCTCAACAAGTTTCAGTTTCCTCTTCTGATAACACACCAAAACATCTGTGTTGCCACCAAAACATCTGTTGCCACCAAAACATCTGTGTTGCCACCAAAACATCTGTGTTAGCTGTCCTGTCCAAGGAATTCTAAGGACTCTTCTGTAAAACCAAATCTCTGAGGCTCCAAGATATTGTTCGGCTTGTTGTCCAGGATTCACAGCCGTAGACATACTTCCATAACTATGGAAAAAAAATGCAAGGACTGAAGACCTGACTATTTCTACACAAATTAAATCATGCAAAAACTGCGTACCTGAACACTTCCTTGAAACACATTCTGGACCAGCTTGCTCATGATGTTATCAGAGTTGATGAACACAGCTTTAGCCAACTTGTTTGTCTCCACACACAAGGCAACAATATCATCAAATATGCTGGCATGTCTGTAGGCACCCTAGATAAAATATCAACAAATAATTCCATCCATTGTTTGTCTCCACACACAAGACAATGCCACACACAAAAATACACACATCTTGATATGTTATACTAGTAACATTTAAGATGTCACATAAAATACACTCAAGGTATGTGACACAATAATACACTCAAGGTATGTGACACAATAATACACTCAAGGTATGTGACACAATAATACACTCAAGGTATGTGACACAATAATACACTCAAGGTATGTGGCACAATAATACACTCAAGGTATGTGGCACAATAATACACTCAAGGTATGTGGCACAATAATACACTCAAGGTATGTGACACAATAATACACTCAAGGTATGTGGCACAATAATACACTCAAGGTATGTGACACAATAATACACTCAAGGTATGTGGCACAATAATACACTCAAGGTATGTGACACAATAATACACTCAAGGTATGTGGCACAATAATACACTCAAGGTATGTGACACAATAATACACTCAAGGTATGTGAAACAATAATACACTCAAGGTATGTGACACAATAATACACTCAAGGTATGTGGCACAATAATACACTCATAACATTTCACACACAAGTTATAATATTACACAAAACTCCCCCTGAAACACTACAGAAGAGCTGACACAAGCCACACACAATCAAGATGACATGTTACATAAAAATACCAATGAAATTAACACAAGATTAGATCAGAATTTGTTGAAAAATAACAAATATTGTTTTGCTAAGTAATAATAGTGATGACCCAAAAAAAAAAAAAAAAGATTTAGCAAACACAACATGAAAAGTCAAGACTAAAAAACAGCTATGAAAAGACAAATTTATTGAAGGCACCAATAACAGATTGGGCAAAAGGACATTGGCATGGCAACAGGAGCTTCCAATAGCCTGAAGCAAATCTACAACTTCCATTTCAATAGCCTGAAGCAAATCTACAACTTCCATTTCAATAGCCATTTCAATAGCCTGAAGCAAATCTACAACTTCCATTTCAATAGCCTGAAGCAAATCTACAACTTTCATTTCAATAGCCTGAAGCAAATCTACAACTTCCATTTCAATAGCCATTTCAATAGCCTAAAGCAAATCTACAACTACTATTTCAATAGCCTGAAGCAAATCTACAACTTCCATTTCAATAGCCTGAAGCAAATCTACAACTTCCATTTCAATAGTTGTAAAAGCAAGTGACAGTTTCAGTTCTAATGTGATTTCAGTTGTAACTAATGCCTGTGACAGTTGTAACTAATGCCAGTGACAGTTGTAACTAATGCCAGTGACAGTTGTAACTAATGCCAGTGACAGTTGTAACTAATGACAGTGACAGCTGTAACTAATGACAGTGACAGTTGTAACTAAGGCACATGACAGTTGTAACTAATGCCCCTGACAGTTGTAACTAATGCCAGTGACAGTTGTAACTAATGCCAGTGACAGTTGTAACTAATGCCAGTGAAAGTTGTAACTAATGCCCGTGACAGTTGTAACTAATGCCAGTGACAGTTGTAACTAATGCCCGTGACAGTTGTAACTAATGCCCGTGACAGTTGTAACTAATGCCCGTGACAGTTGTAACTAATGCCCGTGACAGTTGTAACTAATGCCCGTGACAGTTGTAACTAATGCCCGTGACAGTTGTAACTAATGCCCGTGACAGTTGTAACTAATGCCCGTGACAGTTGTAACTAATGCCCGTGACAGTTGTAACTAATGCCCCTGACAGTTGTAACTAATGCCAGTGACAGTTGTAACTAATGCCAGTGACAGTTGTAACTAATGCCAGTGACAGTTGTAACTAATGCCAGTGACAGTTGTAACTAATGCCAGTGACAGTTGTAACTAATGCCCGTGATAGTTGTAACTAATGCCCGTGACAGTTGTAAGTGATGCCAGTAACAGTTGTAAGTAATGCCAGTGACAGTTGTAACTAATGCCTCTGACAGTTGTAACTAATGCCAGTGACAGTTGTAACTAATGCCAGTGACAGTTGTAACTAATGCCTCTGACAGTTGTAACTAATGCCAGTGACAGTTGTAACTAATGCCCGTGACAGTTGTAAGTAATGCCAGTGACAGTTGTAACTAATGCCAGTGACAGTTGTAACTAATGCCAGTGACAGTTGTAACTAATGCCTCTGACAGTTGTAACTAATGCCAGTGACAGTTGTAACTAATGCCAGTGACAGTTGTAACTAATGCCAGTGACAGTTGTAACTAATGCCTCTGACAGTTGTAACTAATGCCAGTGACAGTTGTAACTAATGCCAGTGACAGTTGTAACTAATGCCTCTGACAGCTGTAACTAATGCCAGTGACAGTTGTAACTAATGCCAGTGACAGTTGTAACTAATGCCTCTGACAGTTGTAACTAATGCCAGTGACAGTTGTAACTAATGCCAGTGACAGTTGTAACTAATGCCTCTGACAGTTGTAACTAATGCCTCTGACAGTTGTAACTAATGCCAGTGACAGTTGTAACTAATGCCAGTGACAGTTGTAACTAATGCCTCTGACAGTTGTAACTAATGCCAGTGACAGTTGTAACTAATGCCAGTGACAGTTGTAACTAATGCCTCTGACAGTTGTAACTAATGCCAGTGACAGTTGTAAGTAATGCCAGTGACAGTTGTAACTAATGCCTCTGACAGTTGTAAGTAATGCCAGTGACAGTTGTAACTAATGCCCGTGACAGTTGTAAGTAATGCCAGTGACAGTTGTAAGTAATGCCAGTGACAGTTGTAACTAATGCCAGTGACAGTTGTAACTAATGCCAGTGACAGTTGTAACTAATGCCAGTGAAAGTTGTAACTAATGCCTCTGACAGTTGTAACTAATGCCAGTGACAGTTGTAACTAATGCCTCTGACAGCTGTAACTAATGCCAGTGACAGTTGTAACTAATGCCAGTGACAGTTGTAACTAATGCCAGTGACAGTTGTAACTAATGCCAGTGAAAGTTGTAACTAATGCCTCTGACAGTTGTAACTAATGCCCGTGACAGTTGTAAGTAATGCCAGTGACAGTTGTAACTAATGCCAGTGACAGTTGTAACTAATGCCTCTGACAGTTGTAAGTAATGCCAGTGACAGTTGTAACTAATGCCTGTGACAGTTGTAAGTAATGCCAGTGACAGTTGTAAGTAATGCCAGTGACAGTTGTAACTAATGCCAGTGACAGTTGTAACTAATGCCTCTGACAGTTGTAACTAATGCCAGTGACAGTTGTAACTAATGCCAGTGACAGTTGTAACTAATGCCAGTGACAGTTGTAACTAATGCCAGTAGAAGTTGGAGAACCACTAAAGACAAAGGACTCAAGTGACAAACATTCAAGAAACAAATGGCTAAGGACACTGACAAACATTCAAGAACCAAATGGCTAAGGACACTGACAAACATTTAAGAACCAAATGGCTAAGGACACTGACAAACATTCAAAAACCAAATGGCTAAGGACACTGACAAACATTCAAAAACCAAATGGCTAAGGACACTGACAAACATTCAAAAACCAAATGGCTAAGGACACTGACAAACATTCAAAAACCAAATGGCTAAGGACACTGACAAACATTCAAGAAACAAATGGTTAAGGACACTGACAAACATTCAAGAACCAAATGGCTAAGGACACTGACAAACATTCAAAAACCAAATGGCTAAGGACACTGACAAACATTCAAAAATCAAATGGCTAAGGACACTGACAAACATTCAAGAAACAAATGGTTAAGGACACTGACAAACATTCAAGAACCAAATGGCTAAGGACACTGACAAACATTCAAGAACCAAATGGCTAAGGACACTGACAAACATTCAATGGGATGAACTGGAAGAAGCTGAAGACATCAGAGACATGCCCGGATAATCAACCCTATTAACAGTTATAAGACAAAGATGATAGCACCTCTACATAAGGCCCACTCTGAGGATAAGAAGAGGACAGAAAATCACCATACAGATAGCACCACTATATAAAGTACACTCTGAGGGTAAGAAGAGGACAGAAAATCACCATACAGATAGCACCACTATAAAAGGCACACTCTGAGGATAAGAAGAGGACAGAAAATCACTATACAGATAGCACCACTATATAAGGCCCACTCTGAGGGTATGAGGAGGACAGAAAATCACCATACAGATAGCACCATTATATAAGGCACACTCTGAGGGTAAGAAGAGGACAGAAAATCACCATACAGATAGCACCACTATATAAAGTACACTCTGAGGGTAAGAAGAGGACAGAAAATCACCATACAGATAACACCACTATATAAGGCACACTCTGAGGGTAAGAAGAGGACAGAAAATCACCATACAGATAGCACCACTATATAAAGTACACTCTGAGGGTAAGAAGAGGACAGAAAATCACCATACAGATAACACCACTATATAAGGCACACTCTGAGGGTAAGAAGAGGACAGAAAATCACCACACAGGCACTACAGTGGGAAACAAATGGACTGAAGCAATAAAAAAAATGTTCAACAAAAACCCTAACACAAACACAGGCAAGAGGCCAAAGGTGCTGGACTGGATTCAGTTCCTGATATTAAAGTATTCTACAATAAAGGAACAGACTGTGAGCCCGATGTGACACATAAATGACACAACAGGATTATGAGGATATTGATATTAAAATTACTAGTGGATTTCTGTGACATACTTAGTTTTACATTCTCAAATAATGGGCAAACAGTGAATACATACCTTCTGACATTCTCAAATAATGGGCAAACAGTGAATACATACCTTCTGACATTCTCAAAAAACAGGCAAACAGTGAATACATACCTTCTGACATTCTCAAATAACAGGCAAACAGTGAATACATACCTTCTGACATTCTCAAATATTGGGCAAACAGTGAATACATACCTTCTGACATTCTCAAATAACAGGCAGTGAATACATACCTTCTGACATTCTCAAATAATGGGCAAACAGTGAATACATACCTTCTGACATTCTCAAATAACAGGCAAAAAGTGAATACATACCTTCTGACATTCTCAAATAACAGGCAGTGAATACATACCTTCTGACATTCTCAAATAATGGGCAAACAGTGAATACATACCTTCTGACATTCTCAAATAACAGGCAAAAAGTGAATACATACCTTCTGACATTCTCAAATAACAGGCAGTGAATACATACCTTCTGACATTCAGCAATGAAGACATCAATGCACTTTCCATAACCCTGAGGACACAAGATGACAGAAATGTGTACGCTAATCAATGCACTGACCCCACAAGAAACATTTGGTTCTGACTGATTACTGACTTTCCTATACAACAGTGTAGACTTATTGGTCCAGAAACATTTTATTCTAACTGATTACTGACTTTCCTATACAACAGTGTAGACTTATTGGTCCAGAAACATTTTATTCTAACTGATTACTGACTTTCCTATACAACAGTGTAGACTTATTGGTCCAGAAACATTTTATTCTAACTGATTACTGACTTTCCTATACAACAGTGTAGACTTATTGGTCCAGAAACATTTTATTCTAACTGATTACTGACTTTCCTAAACAACAGTGTAGACTTATTGGTCCAGAAAGAAACATTTTATTCTAACTGATTACTGACTTTCCTATACAACAGTGTAGACTTATTGGTCCAGAAACATTTTATTCTAACTGATTACTGACTTTCCTATACAACAGTGTAGACTTATTGGTCCAGAAACATTTTATTCTAACTGATTACTGACTTTCCTATACAACAGTGTAGACTTATTGGTCCAGAAACATTTGATTCTAACTGATTACTGACTTTCCTATACAACAGTGTAGACTTATTGGTCCAGAAACATTTTATTCTAACTGATTACTGACTTTCCTATACAACAGTGTAGACTTATTGGTCCAGAAACATTTTATTCTAACTGATTACTGACTTTCCTATACAACAGTGTAGACTTATTGGTCCAGAAACATTTTATTCTAACTGATTACTGACTTTCCTATACAACAGTGTAGACTTATTGGTCCAGAAACATTTTATTCTAACTGATTACTGACTTTCCTAAACAACAGTGTAGACTTATTGGTCCAGAAACATTTTATTCTAACTGATTACTGACTTTCCTATACAACAGTGTAGACTTATTGGTCCAGAAACATTTTATTCTAACTGATTACTGACTTTCCTATACAACAGTGTAGACTTATTGGTCCAGAAACATTTTATTCTAACTGATTACTGACTTTCCTATACAACAGTGTAGACTTATTGGTCCAGAAACATTTTATTCTAACTGATTACTGACTTTCCTATACAACAGTGTAGACTTATTGGTCCAGAAACATTTGATTCTAACTGATTACTGACTTTCCTATACAACAGTGTAGACTTATTGGTCCAGAAACATTTTATTCTAACTGATTACTGACTTTCCTATACAACAGTGTAGACTTATTGGTCCAGAAACATTTTATTCTAACTGATTACTGACTTTCCTATATGACAGTGTAGACTTATTGGTCCAGAAACATTTTATTCTAACTGATTACTGACTTTCCTATACAACAGTGTAGACTTATTGGTCCAGAAACATTTTATTCTAACTGATTACTGACTTTCCTATACAACAGTGTAGACTTATTGGTCCAGAAACATTTTATTCTAACTGATTACTGACTTTCCTATACAACAGTGTAGACTTATTGGTCCAGAAACATTTTATTCTAACTGATTACTGACTTTCCTATACAACAGTGTAGACTTATTGGTCCAGAAACATTTTATTCTAACTGATTACTGACTTTCCTATATGACAGTGTAGACTTATTGGTCCAGAAACATTTTATTCTAACTGATTACTGACTTTCCTAAACAACAGTGTAGACTTATTGGTCCAGAAACATTTTATTCTAACTGATTACTGACTTTCCTATACAACAGTGTAGACTTATTGGTCCAGAAACATTTTATTCTAACTGATTACTGACTTTCCTATACAACAGTGTAGACTTATTGGTCCAGAAACATTTTATTCTAACTGATTACTGACTTTCCTAAACAACAGTGTAGACTTATTGGTCCAGAAATATTTTATTCTGATTATTGACTTTCCTATATGACAGTGTAGACTTATTGGTCCAGAAACATTTTATTCTAACTGATTACTGACTTTCCTAAACAACTGTGTAGACTTATTGGTCCAGAAACATTTTATTCTAACTGATTACTGACTTTCCTAAACAACAGTGTAGACCTATTGGTCCAGAAACATTTTATTCTGATTATTGACTTTCCTATACAACAGTGTAGACTTATTGGTCAAAAATATAATGAAATTAGTCATTCCTCCTCCTTATATCCTCAGATACCATGTGGGCTATCTAGGGAGATACAAAGTTCAGTTCTTGCTCCTCATATCCTCAGATACCATGTGGGCTATCTAGGGAGATACAAAGTTCAGTTCTTGTTCCTCATATCCTTAGATACAATGTTGACTATCTAGGGAGATACAAAGTTCAGTTCTTGCTCCTCATATCCTCAGATACAATGTCGGCTATCTAGGCAGATACAAAGTTCAGTTCTTGCTCTTCATATCCTCAGATACAATGTCGGCTATCTAGGCAGATACAAAGTTCAGTTCTTGCTCCTCATATCTTCAGATACCATGTGGGCTATCTAGGGAGATACAAAGTTCAGTTCTTGCTCCTCATATCCTCAGATACAATGTCGGCTATCTAGGGTGATACAAAGTTCAGTTCTTGCTCCTCATATCCTCAGATACAATGTCGGCTATCTAGGGTGATACAAAGTTCAGTTCTTGCTCCTCATATCCTCAGATACAATGTCAGCTATCTAGGCAGATACAAAGTTCAGTTCTTGCTCCTCATATCCTCAGATACAATGTGGGCTATCTAGCGAGATACAAAGTTCAGTTCTTGCTCCTCATATCCTCAGATACAATGTCGGCTATCTAGGGTGATACAAAGTTCAGTTCTTGTTCCTCATATCCTCAGATACAATGTCGGCTATCTAGGGTGATACAAAGTTCAGTTCTTGCTCCTCATATCCTCAGATACCATGTCGGCTATCTAGGGAGATACAAAGTTCAGTTCTTGTTCCTCATATCCTCAGATACCATGTCGGCTATCTAGGGTGATACAAAGTTCAGTTCTTGCTCCTCATATCCTCAGATACCATGTCGGCTATCTAGGAAGATACAAAGTTCAGTTCTTGCTCCTCATATCCCCAGATACCATGTCAGCTATCTAGGGAGATACAAAGTTCAGTTCTTGCTCCTTATATCCTCAGATACAATGTCGGCTATCTAGGAAGATACAAAGTTCAGTTCTTGCTCCTCATATCCTCAGATACAATGTCGGCTATCTAGGAAGATACAAAGTTCAGTTCTTGCTCCTCATATCCTCAGATACAATGTCGGCTATCTAGGCAGATACAAAGTTCAGTTCTTGCTCCTCATATTCTCAGATACAATGTCAGCTATTTAGGGAGATACAAAGTTCAGTTCTTGCTCCTCATATCCTCAGATACAATGTCGGCTATATAGGGAGATACAAAGTTCAGTTCTTGCTCCTCATATCCTCAGATACCATGTCAGCTATCTAGGGTGATACAAAGTTCAGTTCTTGTTCCTCTCGTCCCCTTGACCAGATACATCATACTGTTGTAGTTTCTCTGATTTGATCTTTCCATTTGATTGTTAGCACACTTTCAGTAGTTTACCCCTCACCTCTGTGGGTCTTGCAAGGTATGGCACAACCTGTGTGCTAACTATTCTGTTTGTTGTCTTTGTATGGAATAACATGTGTACAAACCATTTTGTTTGTTGTCTTTGTATGGCACAACCTGTGTGCAAACCATTATTTTTGCTGTCTTTGTATGGAATAACATGTGTACAAACCATTTTGTTTGTTGTCTTTGTGTGGAATAACATGTGTACAAACCATTTTGTTTGTTGTCTTTGTGTGGAATAACATGTGTACAAACCATTTTGTTTGTTGTCTTTGTGTGGAATAACATGTGTACAAACCATTTTGTTTGTTGTCTTTGTGTGGAATAACATGTGTACAAACCATTTTGTTTGTTTTCTTTGTGTGGAATAACATGTGTGCTAATCATTTTGTTTGTTGTCTTTGTGTGGAATAACATGTGTACAAACCATATTGTTTGTTGTCTTTGTGTGGAATAACATGTGTACAAACCATTTTGTTTGTTGTCTTTGTGCGGAATAACATGTGTGCAAACCATTTTGTTTGTTGTCTTTGTGCGGAATAACATGTGTGCAAACCATTTTGTTTGTTGTCTTTGTGTGAAATAACATGTGTGCAAACCATTTTGTTTGCTGTCTTTGTATGCAGTTTAGTTTTGGTTCTGTGCCAACCTCTTCTCTTATTACTTCATTTCTTTTTTTAATTTTTCTGTTTGCTCTGCAGCAATTCTTAGAAATCACATTTCCGTGGTTACTAATTTTCTGGTGAGTGACCAGGGCTGGCACTGGTAGGACAGGGTGGGGATAAATATGCTTTGTATGAGATGTGTCCCTGCGAGATTGAGATGCCTTATGCTGTAAGACAACAACTAGCAGTCCTAATACTGATGGTTCAGTGTCAAGAGGCAAAAGAAGTGTTTGGGGGTTCTTAGAAAAAACTAATGGCCAATGTTTGGTGCAGACGAGCCTAGCATTTGATACCTCAGCATCCAGCTTCAGAATGGAGGTGGAGGCAGTCACTGCACCTTTCCGCTGGTAAGAGAACAAGAAACACATAAACACACATTTCATGATTTTAACTGACAGAAAGAAAGCTAAGAAAAATGAAGAAAGGCATGCTTCATGCAGAGTGACATACTTCGCTTCGGAAGTCATGGTTGAGGAGTATTTTCTGGATCTTTTCTCTGGGTATCTCTGTGTGTTGGGAAATAAAAAGGAGGAGAGACTGGCCGGCTCTGCAAAAAATGGTGGAATAATAAAGTATGATGAGGCAGACGTGGTTAGTGCCTTGTAGCGTGTACAGTTCGGAGTAGCAGATGGATCATCACAGTCTGGTAAGAGTGATGCAGCGGGAAGTGATGAGGGGATCTGGCCAATACACGATGGTCAGAGGAAAGGCAAGACAGACGTATAATCAGAATACTACTGGAACCATTAGTTATGGAACTCTGCACTGGCTGTTGAAGATGGGGACAGAGCGCTTATGGGGAAGCCCAGAGTGCTCTGATGTCAGTTTTTGAATCAACTCAACTTTAGCAGGTACTAATTTCTTCATCCAATTTACCTTCTTCTGTGAAATTTGTCAGGAACAATATAAACAAGAGAACAATATAAACGACTGATCTATTGAAATATTCATAAGCTCTACCTTAAAATGTTGCAAGAGGTTGGTAATTTTACGCATCTGTCTTTTGTCTCCTGCTTGCTGTCCCAGCCGGAATTCCTCAATGAGTTCTTTCTCTACAGCATCGTATTTCTCTGTTGTCAATAACACACAAGCAAATGATATCAGTGTCTGACAGACACAAGCAAATGATATCAGTGTCTGACAGACACAAGCAAATGATATCAGTGTCTGGCAGACAAAACAAAATGTTACATTATCTGACGGACACAAGCAAATGATATCAGTGTCTGGCAGACAAAACAAAATGTTACATTATCTGACGGACACAAGCAAATGATATCAGTGTCTGGCAGACAAAACAAAATGTTACATTATCTGACGGACACAAGCAAATGATATCAGTGTCTGGCAGACAAAACAAAATGTTACATTATCTGACGGACACAAGCAAATGATATCAGTGTCTGGCAGACAAAACAAAATGTTACATAATCTGACAGACACAAGCAAATGATATCAGTGTCTGGCAGACAAAACAAAATGTTACATTATCTGACGGACACAAGCAAATGATATCAGTGTCTGGCAGACAAAACAAAATGTTACATTATCTGACGGACACAAGCAAATGATATCAGTGTCTGGCAGACACAGAGAAATGCTATACAGTCTAACAGACACAAGGAAATGTTTCAGTGTCTTACAGACACAAGGAAATGTTTCAGTGTCTTACAGACACAAGGAAATGTTTCAGTGTCTTACAGACACAAGGAAATGTTTCAGTGTCTTACAGACACAAGGAAATGTTTCAGTGTCTTACAGACACAAGGAAATGTTTCAGTGTCTTATAGACACAAGGAAATGTTACATTATCTGAAAGACACATGTTGTGTAAAAGTATCTGATGACAAGGAATTTGGGGACAGGTGAGAATGTGAACTTATTTCATTACAACAACAAAACTCATAAGAAAATTACTCACCGGCAATCCTCTGTCTGGCAATATCAAACCTAGAAGACAAATAAGTGGCATCTTTGATGACAGCTCAGAAAATGATCTACATATGCACAACACTCAAAAACTGCACATATCTAGAAGTATGCATCACTCAATAATTTACTTATACACTACTGAAAACAGTCTGACATTAACCCTGCCAGACGTGAAGGCCTGGTTTCACAAAGAGGTACTTCTTGCAAAGTCAGCACCAGACGTTACTCTTCCTTCACCTTCTTGCTGTTTCTTACTATCCATCTAGCTCCAGATCTATAAGGTTCAACATTTTCCTCATCGCTCGAGCTCTCACTGACTGTGTCACTTCATCTAGGACGCATTCTTGATGAACTTCTGACTCCTCAGAGTCTAAATCAACCAAAGTATCGACGACCTGTTGAATGTGAAAAGCCTACACCTACTTTGCTTTCCTGTTGAAGTGCTTGGTTCCTTAACCGCACGTTTAATTGTGAATTTTCATAGTCAGACTACTTGTAGTTGCTGCAAAAGCTCCAGAATCATTCTTCACAACTCTCCCTCCCAACTGAGCCGTGAAAGCCCACGAGCTTCTAACGTGGCAGATTACAGACCCATCAGTGTAAATGACAGCATCACCCTCTAGAGCATTCTCAAAAATCAAGGCATGAACTTCTACTTCCACAGCAGCCGGACTCTGCTGTCTGCATTTTCTGTCTAGTTGGATGCAAACAGAAAAGGATGTACAGCACTCTGAAAGCACTTGCACCCACTCATCGACGGGTTTTATGTCCTCAAGTAAACATACCTGTAGAATAATGTCCTCGACTTGACCCATCCACCATTTGCCTCTTTTTAACCTGCTGCCTTTTATCTTCTTGATTTGACTATGTAATGGATGTTGTGTGTCCGCCTTGACTGTGAGGCAGGCACGCGCTCGGGAAATTAGTATTCTGTCTTCCATGGTCGGAAAATCGAGAAGGTAGCGCATAGCCCCGTATGCTGTATCGCTTGTACACCCAGTATAATGCACATAGCCTCGTTCTGTATCCTTTCCATCTGCTTATGGCTGAGAGTCAGGATCTCCATTGCGCATTCAAAAACAGAAAGGACCAGAACCTGGCATAGAAGACATAGATGACGCTGCTCACAGTTTGCCACCGCCATCACTCTTGTCGCAGCTAGATACTGCTTAGCTTTCATTATAATCTGATCTATGTGCTCATTATAAGCAAGGCTTTGATCAAACTGTATCCCCAGGTATTTCATTTCACTCGTTCTTTCCACAACCTCAGAACACAGACTAGCAACTGGTGTTGCAGTTCTCACAATAGGGTTATTCAAAGAGAACCATGTCACTGCCGCCTTCGTTGGGTTGACCAGTGCACCAGCTTCACCACACCAAGTGCTTATGTGATTGAGCTCTTTTTGTAGTTCTTCAGCGACCTTTTCTCTACCCTTGCCCTGACCATACACTATCACATCCTCAGCATATGACAGTGTTTTTCCAGTGATTTTCTGGCCTGTGATTCTCTCTGCGTAAATGTTGAACAACACAGGAGATAATGGCAATCCTTGTGGCAGGCCGGGATGTATTGTTGCTGGTTCAGAAGTCTAAACACCTAAACACTACTTTTGGTTGGAAAAGATCCAGTAAAGCAGGAATGGACCTATTTGGAGTTCAAAAAGCTGAAACATTAAGAAATAAAAATGTACTCTGTTGCACGCATCCTCGAGATCAATTGCTGCAGCACACATTTTAATACGAGAGTGGAAACCTTCATACACATCATGAGCAAAAACCGCAGAATTGGTCCATGTTTCTTTTTTTGGACGGTACCCTTCAAGAGTATTTGGAAGAAGTCCTCGCCTCTCAAGCTGGTGTGAAATGTTTCTGGCGATGATCTTTTCTAACACCTTGCCTACAGTATTTTGCATAGTGATTATCCGATATCCCTGAATTTTTGTGTGATCTTTGCCAGGTTTTGGCAGGGGTATCAGACAGCTGTGTAACCACTCTTCACTGATACTAGCACTCACAATACTATTGTTGTACATATCTGCTAGCTCTTTCAGCTCATCTTCAGTACACCCACTAGTGTCATCACATCTTATACCATCTGGACCTGGTGCACTGTTATTTGTTTGTCGTAGCACAGCCTTGATCTCATCCACTGTCACTATATCACCAGCTGCAAACGTCTGTGGCTTACACCACTTTAGCTAAACTGTCATATTGGTCTGGCTGCTCTGTTGTAGAAAATGTTCTAAAAGGACCTTGCTCTTATTCTCCTTGAACCTCCTCCAGGTAAGGTCAGAGTGCAGTTTATGTAACCACCAGAAAACTTTCAGCAATTTATCTCTGCTCATTCACTATTATGCTTATTAACACTGCTAAGATAAGCAGTGTTTCAATGAAAACAATAACTAGTGTAGCAATACGTCCAAGAGCACAATAACTAGATCAGTATGTTGCTGTGAGCACAATGACTCGATTAACAGTGTTGCCATGAACATAATGACTACATCAGTATGTTGTTACGAGCACAATGACTAGATCAGCATGTTGCCATAAGCACAAGGAATAGATAAGCATTGTTGCCACAAGTACAATGATCAGATTAAAAGTGTTGCCACAAGCACAATGATCAGATTAAAAGTGTTGCCATAAGCACAATGATTAGATCAACATGTTGCCATGAGCACAATGACCAGATTAACAGTGCTGCCTTTAGCACAATGACCAGATTAACAATGATATACAGCTTACCTTCCCCCAACAGGTAGCTCCAGGGCTATGAGATGTAGCTTCTGTATGACATCAGCTGTCAGATGTAGCTGTTGACATACACAATTAACACTGTTGGATGTAGCTGTTGACATACACAACTAACCTTGTTTAATGTAGCTGTTGACATACACAATTAACACTGTTAGATGTAGCTGTTGACATACACAACTAACACTGTTAGATGTAGCTGTTGACATACACAATTAACCTTGTTTAATGTAGCTGATGACAAACACAGTTAACACTGTTAGATGTAGCTGTTGACATACACAATTAACACTGTTAGATGTAGCTGTTGACATACACAATTAACACTGTTAGATGTAGCTGTTGACACTCACACAATTAACACTGGTTTAGATGTTGCTGAGAAATTACTAACACTGTTACTGATGTAGCTGTTTGACAATTACTAACACTGTTAGATGTAGCTGTTTGTTGACATTTACAATTAACATTTGTTAGATGTAGCTGTTGACAAAATTACTAACACTGTTTGATTAGCTGTTTGTGTTAGATGTAGCTGACAAATACAATTAACACTGTTAGATGTAGCTGTTGACAATTACAATTAACACTGTTACTGATTAGCTGTTGAGAAATTACTAACATTTGATTACTGCTTTAGTGTGTTAGAAATTACTAACATTAACACTGTTAGATGTAGCTGTTGACATATACAATTAACACTGTTAGATGTAGCTGTTGACATATACAATTAACACTGTTAGATGTAGCTGTTGACAAATTACTAACATTGATTACTGCTTACAATTGTACTGTTGATGTGACATATACAATTAACATTTGTTACTGATGTAGGTGTGTTGAGAAATTACTAACATTTGATTACTGCTTTAGATGTAGCTGTTGACATTTACAATTAACACTGTTAGACCTGGTACCCACTCAAGGCTGGGTCAACCTGGTTGTGTTTGAGAAATTACTAACATTTGATTACTGCATTAGGTGTTTGAGAAATTACTAACATTTGATTACTGCTTTAGGTGTTTGAGAAATTACTAACATTTTATTACTGCTTCTGGTGTCTGAGAAATTACTAACATTTGATTACTGCTTTAGGTGTTTGAGAAATTACTAACATTTGATTACTGCTTCTGGTGTCTGAGAAATTACTAACATTTGATTACTGCTTCTGGTGTCTGAGAAATTACTAACATTTGATTACTGCTTTAAATGTTTGAGAAATTACTAACATTTGATTACTGCATTAGGTGTTTGAGAAATTACTAACATTTGATTACTGCATTAGGTGTTTGCGAAATTACTAACATTTGATTACTGCTTCATGTGTTTGAGGAATTGCTAACATTTGATTTCAGCTTCTGGTGTCTGAGAAATCAAAGACACATAGTAAATTATTACTTTAGGTGTTTGAGAAATCAGTAAAACCTGATTAATTATTACTTTAGGTGTTTCAGAAATAAAATTTGATTTATACGTCAGTTATTAATAAATGATTGCTGTATCAGTTTATGAATAACACCTGATTACTATATAAGTTAATGGAAAACACCTGATTACTGCATTGGTTAATGAATAAAATTAACCTAATTACTGCACTGATAAATGAATAACACATGATTTCTGCACTGGTTAATGAATAACACCCTTTTACTGTATTCTTTAATCAATAACACATGATTTCCGCACTGGTTAATGAATAATGCCTGATTCCTGCCTTGGTTAATGGATAACACCCTATTACTGTATTTATTAAAGGATAACACCCTATTACTGAATTCGTTAATGGATAACACCCTATTACTGTATTTATTAAAGGAAAACACCCTATTACTGTATTTATGAAAGGATAACACCCTATTACTGTATTCGTTAATGGATAACACCCTATTACTGTATTCGTTAATGGATGACACGCTATTACTGTATTCGTTAATGAATTACACATGATTTCCGCACTGGTTAATGAATAATGCCTGATTCCTGCCTTGGTTAATGGATAACACTATGGCCAGTATCCTCCAGCCTCCATCTGCAGTTTGGTGTGTTGTCAAACAGCACTAGCTAGGACACCTGGAGACTGCACATTTTACACAAGCATCGTTCAGCAAGCTGAGATCCTATTGTCTGGATCTATGTGATGTGTGTGTACACAGCAAACATGAGCACCCTAGGCTGGTGGTTACTGTCCCAAATGTTCATTAAAATCTTGACCCCCCAAAAAAAAATATTACTGTATTTATTAATGGATAACACTATATCACTGTATTCGTTAATGGATAACACCCTATTCCTGTATTTATTAATGAATTACACATGATTCCTGCATGAGTTAATGAATAATCAGGTACAGCATCAGATAATGAATATATGATTCCTGCATGAGTTAATGAATAATCAGTTACAGCATCAGATAATGAATATATGATTCCTGCATGAGTTTATGAATAATCAGGTACAGCATCAGATAATGAATATATGATTCCTGCATGAGTTAATGAATAATTAGGTACAGCATCAGATAATGAATATATGATTCCTGCATGAGTTAATGAATAATCAGTTACAGCATCAGATAATGAATATATGATTCCTGCATGAGTTAATGAATAATCAGTTACAGCATCAGATAATGAATATATGATTCCTGCATGAGTTAATGAATAATTAGGTACAGCATCAGATAATGAATATATGATTCCTGCATGAGTTAATGAATAATCAGTTACAGCATCAGATATTGAATAAATGATTCCTGCATGAGTTAATGAATAATCAGTTACAGCATCAGATAATGAATATATGATTCCTGCATGAGTTAATGAATAATCAGTTACAGCATCAGATAATGAATATATGATTACTGCATCAAGTAAAAGGCTTAGTGTGGACAGCAGAAAAATAGCAGTCATTACCCAAAGAAAACCATGTCGTCCAGAATGCAATATGAAGGTCAATGTAACAAGTCTGAAGAAAGTCAGTCTGTTTAAGTGAGGTGAGAAAGGCTGACCTTCAACGTTAAAGTGACTAGACTAACATGTTTTATGAGACAGTAGATTCCAATTGTTGATCTCTGACCTGAAATGGATCCACCAGGACAGGTGACTTTAAAGGTTCTTCTGTGAGGAATTCTCCCAAATAGTTCATCAGCCTTTGAGCTTCAACAGCTCTTGCCCGGGGTGTGTTGACTCCCTCTAGCTGGTCTCCCAGGTGAACAACTTTAGTAGCCACATAAGAGATCCGCTCATCCAAAGTCTGGAAATCTGTGTAGAGAGACTGAAGTCAAAAACAGAACATGTTATCTGTGTAACCATACATCATCTACAAGCTCATCACCAACACACACTTTGAATAAATGTCTGTATACAGTTTATTTCTGGCAGTTACAGTTACAGTTGAGCCATTACATTTGTTGTGAAAGTTACAGTTACAGTTGAGCCATTACATTTATTGTGAAAGTTACAGTTACAGTTGAGCCATTACATTTATTGTGAAAGTTACAGTTACAGTTGAGCCATTACATTTATTGTGAAAGTTACAGTTACAGTTGAGCCATTACATTTATTGTGAAAGTTACAGTTACAGTTGAGCCATTACATTTATTGTGAAAGTTACAGTTACAGTTGAGCCATTACATTTATTGTGAAAGTTACAGTTACAGTTGAGCTGTTACATTTATTGTGGAAGTTACAGTTAAAGTTGAGCCATGTAGACTTTGGCCTGCCTTGACTCTTTTCATCATGGCCTCCAGTGGGAGAACATTTATACTTTGATTAGGTTTTCTCAAAGTGTGTCCTATCCAATGCCAGCATCGTTTCCTCACCAGCTGATTCAGTGTCATTTGTTTAGTTATCTCCCATAACTCTCTATTAGAAATCAATATATTTCAAAGAATAACAGAGTTCAAACCTCTGACATGATCTGTTGAATGAATGACAATAATGCCTCGAACCTGATTTTTTTTCTCCAATTCAGACACTCGGTTCCAATGGCGCTTTTCTTCATCTGTACACTGTAACTCCAAACTGGTCACTTTGCTTTGTATCTGTGAAAGATTCATTACAATGACAACTGGCACAAAATACAATTTCAGAGTGAATGAACAAACAAACTATATTTTCAAAGGGTCACAAATTTGGCATGCAGGCCTCTCTCACATTGGGCACTTCCAAACACTTATCTTTCACACAGCACTTGAAGTTTATCTATAAAGCATGTTTGTTCATATGACAATATACATAATATGACAATCAAGACACATTTAACAGCATGAATGGTAGATGTATGCTCACATGCCCGCACACTCACTCACTCGTTCAAGCATTCATACATTCACTCACTCAAGCATTCATACATTCACTCACTCATTCAAGTATTCATACACTCACTCACTCACTCAAGCATTCATACATTCACTCACTCATTCAAGTGTTCATACACTCACTCACTCGTTCAAGCATTCATACATTCACTCACTCATTCAAGTGTTCATACACTCACTCACTCGTTCAAGCATTCATACACTCACTCACTCATTCAAGCATTCATATACTCACTCACTCATTCAAGCATTCATACACTCACTCACTCATTCAAGCATTCATACACTCACTTCCCCATTTAAGCATTCATACACTTACTCACTCATTCAAGCATTCATACACTTACACACTCATTCAAGCATTCATACACTCACTCACTCATTCAAGCATTCATACACTCACTCACTCACTGAAGCATTCATATACTCACTCACTCATTCAAGCATTCATACACTCCCACTCATTCAAACATCCATACACTCCCACTCATTCAAGTATTCATACACTCACTCACTCATTCAAGCATCCATACACTCACTCACTCAAGCATTCATACACTCACTCACTCAAGCATTCATACACTCCCACTCATTCAAGCATTCATACACTCCCTCACTCATTCAAGCATCCATATACTCACTCACTCATTCAAGCATTCATACACTCACTCACTTATTCAAGCACGCAAATAAACAGTCATTGTTTAAATACACTGAAAACTGCTTACACACTGCAATTGGAGGAAACAACAACAACATTCTGAACTAGCCAGCAGGAACATTGCCACAAAACTACAGACCTTGTTGTTCTTTTCTTTCAAGTCTTGAATCATCTTCTCAAATGATGTATACAGTATGACTGGATCAAACTCTTCTGGACTGCTGCGAGCATTAGCACCCATAGTCTTCCATGCCAGTCGCTCCACAAACTCATGAACACTGAACGGTTCCTGATAGCAACAGAATTTTTGTTTCAGAAGTCATTTGATCTGACATTTTCCCCTGTGGGTTCCAGGGCCCCACTATGGGGAAAACAAGAACAGACCCACCACCTGCCCAAAAGCATGGCGTAAGAGCTGACTAATTGGAAGCTACCTTTGAAGTTGGCAGTACATATACCTGAGAGGCAAGGAACCAACAGTCTGCATGCAAATGAGTCAGATATGTGAAATGGATGTGCAGGCAACACTCAGTTTCTAGAACAGGACTAGAGTCCAGAATTGGATGAACAAACAGTACTTTACCCCAGAGTTTACAGCCGGTGAACATGAAGAAGAAGAACTGTTTGACATTCCACTCAAAAATACATGACAAAACATAGAAGTCTATTCTTTTACAAGCCATTCCTACTTTCCAGATGAGAATATTGAGAGATCATTGATTCTCACTTGGATGACTAGAGGAAACACTGACAAGTCTTGTGGGCATTAGCTGCTTGCTTCTAGTCCAGGCCATGCTGCAGACATGTTCTTCCATTTAATCAAGGAAAGTCATTCCTAAATGTTACAAACAAATATGGGATACTGCAACAAGATCTGGCCAAACGCCACACATAGAGGATGGTTAAGACTATTTTCTATATTCATCATAAAAGCCAATTGAGCTGACCTCAGAATACACCAGATCTAGCCAATTCTCTAAGAGCTTATTGAGCTGACCTCAGAATACACCAGATCTAGCCAATTCTCTCAAAGCCTATTGAGCTGACCTCAGAATACACCAGATCTAGCCAATTCTCTAAGAGTTTATTGAGCTGACCTCAGAATACACCAGATCTAGCCAATTCTCTCAAAGCCCAAGGAAAAGCAATTAATAACTGGGCTGATTGTGCCAACTGTATCATTTGTGTTGACTACACAAACTTAGTCAGCATCTGTGGCTTAGGTGTTGTGAATGCCGGGGTGCCGAGTCCAAGAACTGCTGCGGACGATTTGTCTTGGCTTGGTTTCTACAGTGCGACCGAGATCTGACTGTTAAGAAAGCAGTGCAAACTACTGAACGGTAAAATTTGCCTAGAAAAACCATAACACCTAAACAAAAAAACAAACAAACAAAACTGGGGTTGGTTCTGCAACGTCCTGTAAAGGATACACAACTAACTCAACCAAACTCAAGATCACTTCCACTAACTGCGGGAAAACACTGCCAGATGTTCATGACATCTGGGTTATATTTTGAAACGAGTTACATTACCTGGTTTGAATTACAACAGAGAGAGTCAGTTTTGAAATATTTGAAACAAAATATCTTCATTACTTTTTATATTCTGTTAATCTTCATGTGCCCGTGTGCTACCAGGGCCCTGACAGGAAGCAAAGAATTGTAACACTGCACCCTACAAGGCGTTTTTCAGGAAGTGACTAAGGGTAGGGTTAGGCCTGGGTATCGGCCACATCATCCTGAAAAACAATAGCCACAAAAACCAACCAACCATGGACAAGTCAAAAAAAAGAAACAAGAACAACCCAGCCAACCAACTTGAGGGAAGGCTCTTCTAACAGAAGAAAGATGCCAACAGGAGTTTGTATTCTCGAGTTACCTCCTTTCACCTATGCAAATTTCCAGAATTGGCATTTGGAATGTTAGAACTTTTTACGATGTCCGAATAATAATGGAAGTATTATGGCAACCACCAAAAAAAAAAACACATGGAGAAGGGAGCTAGAGGTCAAGGTTAAAATGATAGGGAGGACATATGCTGAGATGCATGTAACAGCGAAAGATATATTTATTTGGTCTGAGTTTGTTGAGGGCCTATTCTCCATTGGAGGATAGAAGGCAGAAGAAGAAATGTTTCATTTGAATGAGTCTTGTCATAAATCCAGGAATATTTGGTTGCTGTGATGAATGTACACAAACAAGTTACATTAAGTTAACACCTTCACTGCCAAATAATGCATGACACAGAGCTATATAAATGTGCTTCTTCTTCTTCAGCATTCTGAGCCCTTGAGGTTCATTGATGCAGATATCTGCCTCCACTCATCTCTCTGGATGGCCGTCTATTTCCAGTTGGTGACACCAAGTGTTTGCAGGTCTGTCTGGACATTATCTCTCCATAGTCTTCTTGGTCTGCCTCGTGGTCTACGACCATTCAGCTCCCTTGTGAATAGAGTTTTTACCTCTCTGTCATTTCACATTCTCTCAATACCCCCAAGCCATTTCAGTCTATTAGATCTCATGATGCCAGTGATCAATGGTGATTTACCAGTGATCAATGATGATTTAAATAGGTTTGAATTTCGTTGTTGCTTCTCACTCTCCATTTCCCGCTGTTTACATCTCTGATGGGTCCAAAGATTTGGCGTAATACTCTATTTTTGAAAATGTGTAATTAGGCTTCATCTCTTTTAGTTGTGCTCCAAGTTTCAGAGCCATATAAAACAACTGGTCTTATCAATGTTTTATACATTTTAATCTTGGTGTTATGAGATATAGACTGACTTAAGCAGATATTGAAGGGCATAGTATACTTTATTCCCAGATTGTATTCTAGATTGTATTTCGGTTTTTTCGTAATATCCTACCCCAAAAAAAACAAAAACATTATGTACTTCTAAATTCCCAATTCTGCTCTGATATTTGACGTGAAATAAATATCTGAACTATTGTTAATCTGTTCTGTTGGCAACCTGCTGGGTCATCTCCCAATGTCTTCAACATATAATTTTAACTTGTTTAGCAGTACCATCCAATAGTATCTTGTAGCTACTAATGATATTCCTCTATAATGTTCACATTTATGCTTGTCTCCTTTCTTTAAAATGGGTATTAACAATGACACTTTCCACTCACAGGCTAATTTCTCCATCTACCAAACTAGTTTTATTATTTATATATCTTTAAATGTAATACATGACCACCTTCTTTTATCAGTTCAGCAGCAATTCCATCAGCACCAGTTGATTGATTGTTTTTAAGCCACATTATGACATACAGTACTTCTTCAAAATCAGGCTCTTCAATATTTGCTTCACATGTTAGTATCTCTTCCTGTGGATAAGTATTTAGTGGAGTTTTACAATTTAACAGTTCAATAAAGTACTCCTTCCATCTCTTACATATTTCTACAATATTATTTATCACATTGGCATTGCAATCTTTTAAACTATGTATGCGGTGTTGATGCCCTCGTTTTATAGCCTTCAGTTCTTTAAAAAAAAACTGGATTCATTATTCTGATGGTTAGCTTCCATATCCATGACAATGGTGTTGCATATAAATATGTATCAATCTGAATTCAGAGTTTAACATGAAAAATAAAGAAGATAAATTCATGTGTTCAAATTGTCACTGAATAATGTATCATCAGAAATCTGCTGTGTTCTTATATTTCCAGTTTTATGTGTTTCCATTAACTGACAACATTTGTTAGAAAACAATATGGCTATCAATTAGTCTTCCTTATGCTTATCAATGTGATCCAGAGCTTTGGAAAAAGAATTTGAAAAGATCAGCTTACTGTCAGATGTATATGGAGTTTGATATAGAAAGCAATGAAGTAGGTGTTTCTCAGCTATTTGACGCCAAGGATGAAAGACTTGTCTATGTGCAAACATGACAGCATCCACTGGAATCGGGAAGTGATTCACGAAAGGACATTTTCTTTGGCATCATTTAGTTCTAGTTCAATTCTCTTTTAATATAAAATCTGGTAATCTGGTAATCCTAGTTTCAGCATCATAGCAAACGGGTCACCCCATTGTTGCTCCGCTCCTGTGCCAACGAAAAACACTCGTAGCTCACAGTGTCACACCATGCACTCAACTCAGAAGCTGGGTGACGAAACTATATCCTTCCAGTCTACAAATGGAGCAAAAATGCAACGGCCACCGCCTGACAGAACTGCCACGGCTTAAAAAAAAAAAAAAAAAAAAAAAAAAAGTGGTCGTGCCTGGTGTCCACTGTGACTTGAAGCATTATGTGAGGGGTTAACAAATGGTCACCCCAGCAGTACCCTCACTATTAGCTGGGAAAGGGACTTAGGACATTACATCCACCAGCAGGCGTCGCCCCTACAACGACCTGACTGCCTTCGTTAACGACTGTTCACCCAACAGCCATGCAGTTCTTTGGCACAAAGGAGACACCTTGAACTTGGGTTTCGGAATGCCGACTTCCTTCAAAATGTTATTTTGTGTTTTGTTATCACAATCGACGTCACTGCACATTGGGCATACCCATGCGTGCGCAGTCCTCCGAAGCAGCAGCCACTCCAAAGTACTTCTACTAATTGTCCCCATGAGAAGCTGGTTATACTGTCTCCTTTCTCGGCCTCGCAGACGGCAAAGACGTGCTTCACCATGCTTAACTCCCATGTCACGCAATCGTGTTAGTGTCAGGGATTCGATATTATCCACTAGCCCAGTACGTACAGCGTTAACGATATCTGCTCTGTCCATGCTTTTTCCCGCAATCATTAGTGCTGTGCTTGCCAGTTGGTCCGCTCGCTCATTCCCCTTTACGCCCGCATGACCCGGTGTGTAGATCCAGGTTACGGAAGTTAAGTGCGATTTCCGAATGCTTTCTATCCATTCAGAGCGCATACTGCCTGTTGCTATTTTCTGAAGCATATTCATTGAGTCTGAGACAATTACTGCTTGTGTGGCGGTTTGCTCGGATACCCATGCTAAAGCTCTAGAAGCAGCGGCTATTTCCATGGTCATGCTTGACGTGGTTGTCTGGTAAGCGCCGCTGTCCTCATGTATTGTTTTCCCCCTTCTTTGCGCTGTGTATGCCCATGCTGACCTTGATCCGCGCTTCACGGACCCATCTGTGTAGATGATGATATCTTCTGGGTCTGAATGCTGATCTATCAGTTCCCTTACTTCTGTGTCTATGGCCGCAGGAATCTGATCCCGACAGTACCTTCCTAGTGTGATGACAACCTTAGAGATGCCATGCATGTCTACTGGTGTATTCATCCATTCTTTTCCGTGCCTGATAACGCGTAGGTCACATACCTGCTGGATCCAATTCTCAGCCTTTGCCATCCAAGAGCGGCCTCTTTTGAGACGCGTTCCTTTTGTGTTTTTAATATAAAAGAAAATAACTGCAAAATTCAGACAAACTGATTGTATGATTTTGTGTCAACAGACAAAATAGTTCTGGAATTATGTTTGAGTTTTTGTCATGTAATGTAATGATACTGTGTAATGATACTGTGTGATTATGCTCTTAAAATTTTCTGAAACCAAAGCTTAGTTTGCAAATTGTTTTCAAATTGTACTATTTGTGTAGTTTCCCCTGAGCACCATAAAAGTAACTTGAAACACGGTATTTCCCTTCTCTAAGCAAGTCATGTGTTTCATGTGTAACGTTTCTAAATGGCCCTTCCCATTTGCTAAACTGATATTAACTGATAATGAAAGAGTGAACACCCGATCCAGCGATGAGCTTTGTTTCCCCAGCAAAAAACAGAAGTACTTCTTAGCAAGCCACTTACTTGTTCCACCTCCTCGACGGACATTATCTGCAGAAATATACCAGTGGTGTCTGTTAAACTGACAGAAAACTGGAAATTCTCCGTTTAGTTCCTTGCAGAATAAATTTGAATGATAAATCACCACAACGATGTCAGCGGAAATAATAATCTAATTATAATATGCCATTATTAATAAAATAATTATATTATTATTATTAATTATAAACTAACTAAAAGTAAAAAGTAAATCAATTGTAAATTCTGAGCCAGAAGAATACAGTTGCGATATGACTTTCTGTTTAAATGTAGGTAAATTGTAAACTCTGAGCTTAATTCCCTGTAGTAAAATAAACACAGCTGCGATATCTGTTTAACAAAAGATAAAGTGTAGATGCTATGAAGAATTCCCTAACCGATGAGAGGCGTTTGTTTGCAGCCAGCAGACGACGGGAAGTGGCCAGGTATCATTTGTGAACAATGTTCAAACAGTCAGCCAAATTTTTTTTTTGTATTTTTGTTCGGGGGTTTAAGAATCCATATCCAGTCACTTCGGTCAAATCTGTAGTTGCTCCACGTCTCATCAGAAATAGATGCAAGCAATTGTAATATCACACCGGCTGTTAGCTTAATTCCTCCTTGATAAGCCCACAAGCTCTACATTCTTAAATATTAGTAGAAATTATATCACAGATATGCGTCAGCTTCCACTTCAAGACTATGTATATGGACAGGTAAATATATAGAAAGTATAAGGGAAGAAAGAGCGAGGCTAGAAGACAGTTTAACTTAAAGAGCTGGCTGTCTGTTTAAGATAAGTAAGGCTGTCTGTTTCGGATGGGGATGGCTCTTTGTTTAAGATAGGGAAGGGTATCTGCTGTCAGTTTCAGATGGGGAAGACTGTTTACGATGTGATTGGCTGTCTGTTTAAGTGGTAATGGCTGTCTGTTTAAGATGGAGATGGTTGTCTGTTTAAGATGGGAATGGCTGTCTGTTTTAGATTGGGAAGACTGTCTAAGATAGGAATGGCTGTCTGTGTAAGATGGGAATGGCTATCCGTTTAAGACAGGGAAGACTGTCGGTTTCAGATGGGAAAGACTGTTTACGATGGGAATATCTGTCTGCTTAAGATGGGGAAGGCTGTCTGTTTAAGAATGGATTGGCTGTCAGTTTAAGATGGGGAAGACCGTCTCTTTCAGATAGAGATGGCTGTCTGTTTCAGATGGGGAAGGCTGTCTGTTTCAGATGGGGAAGGCTGTCTGTTTCAGATGGGGAAGGCTGTCTGTTTCAGATGGAGAAGGCTGTCTGTTTCAGATGGGGAAGGCTATCTGTTTAAGATGGGAATGGATAGCTTAAAGAAATGTTCCTATTGCTGTCATCTTGGTTTTTGACTCAATCTAAAGCAATGAAAACATTTTAACAAAGCGTACTGTAGAAAATGCAGGCTCAGAGTAGTGGTGCTGTCTGTTAGAGATTCCCTCGTAGACTAGTTACCAGCCAAGGCTATGGGATCTGGTCTACTCTTCCATAAATATTACAATAATTAGGTTTGCTGGTTTCTCTTTCTACTTCAGTGTCGTCACGACACATCCCTTTTTTTTTTTTTTTTTTAGTTGTATCTTTGAGTCCCAAGGAACGCATCATACGCACATAGATTCCTACCTAGAGGCCCAATGAACGCATGATGCGCCGATTTTACGTCTCTCTAAACCCTCCTTAGGCCTGTGATGCTAAACTCCCTGGGACTCAAAGAGCTAGTTGCCCCGTTGGTACTCCAAAAAACCCTCAAATTATCCTGTTCTATAACAATCGGGGAATTAGGGAGAGATAAACATAAACTTATAGCTTTATTTTATACCTTAAAAGATTACTTAGTTTTCGATACTTTTAATGCCTAAAAGGTACTGATATAAATTTTAATTGTAGCAACTGTTTCAATGCAGTTACAGAGCATATTTTTTAGTTTTTTTTCTTTTTCTTGGCGACAGTTGTAATACCATTGTCTAGTGAGTAATTAGCCCTTTCACCCCTGCGACCTAGAAAAACAAGTCACATGACTAATACGATTTATGGTGCGATTGTCCTCTTCATTTTAAATTTTGCGGTTTCTTTGGCAGAGCAATAAATATAGATTTTAATAGGTCATTAGGAATGTACCCACTATTATAAATGTTGTACAAATTGTAAATAAAACCATAAAATGTGTTCAGTGTTCACACGTATAATCATTGTACATAATATATTCTATGCATTCGTTCAGGGAACCTTTTCACCCTACCATAATATTTTCTCTTTATTTAATATTGTGTGTTTGTGTATGATCGTAATCGTCGTAATACGCATAGGTCACAAGTCATCATTCATCAGATCCTTTGCAGAACGTCGCTCTCATCACAGTCTGTCTGAAAGAAACTCGGTCGGTCTCTCTCCAGCTCTTCAACTTCGTGCACTTTCCTATCCAATAATCACTTATATCATATGCCCATCTTCGAACTGGTCGGCCTCTTTCTCTCTTTCCTGATACTAAACCTTCTCATATTATTCTTTCCAATCAGCCGTAGTGCTTGACATGGCTACAATATTTCCGTTTACGAGCAAAATGCTGTTTACTATCCACATTTTCTTGATGTTCAGCTCTTTTAGGATGTCACTATTTCTTCGCTTCTTTTTCCTTGATATTCTATGAATTTTTCAATATTTTTTAGCTTTTCGGATACAAAATAAAATCATATTTTCTTTCTTAGTTACTGCCAGATAGTCCGCCCCATTCACATTCTTATATTGCTATAGGGAAGATGCATGTTCTCAAAATGTTAACGTTGATTTCCTTGTGTTGCGTAACCAGTGTTTTATTGATGTTTAATTAAGTGAAATTATTTTTCTCTAAGGTGTAGATTATATTGACTAGAACAACAGCTTCGGACAGAGTAGTTTACTGGGAAATAAACTAGCTCCAACAAGCGGACCTGTCCTCTTCCAGCAGCTTCTCCAGCATGCTTTGTTCCAGGTGTTACCTTTCTTCTAGTGTAAACAAAGCAAGTCAAAGATGCATCATGCTGCATGGGCAAATATGGTATACAGTAATGCCCAAGTCTTCCATACTTCTGGATAACACAGTGTGATACTATGTTTGGGCAAAGATGCAGAGGTTCCAAGAACAAACTTGACCCAATGACCAAAGACAGTGTTGGGAAATTAACAGCGGAAAAAGATCTTTTCTGTGGCTGCTGAAGATAATGAGGGAGCACTTATGAGAATTTACTGAGTCTTGCAATGTTAGTTCTTAGCTCAACAATCAACACAGACCCATGACAGAGCAAACATTCTTCTTCTGACCTTTATCCCCCAATGGAGCATAGGCCATCAACAATCAACACAGACCCATGCCACATTCTGCTGGTTCCTTTATCCCCCAATGGAGCATAGGCCATCAACAATCAACACAGACCCATGCCAGAGCACACATTCTGCTGGTTCCTTTATCCAATGTCACATGTCTACTGTGCCTTGTCCAACATCAGAGAGTGTCATTTATCCACTGTGCCTTGTCCAACATCAGAGAGTGTCATATGTCCACTGTGCCTTGTCCAACATCAGAGAGTGTCATATGTCCACTGTGCCTTGTCCAACATCAGAGAGTGTCATATGTCCACTGTGCCTTGTCCAACATCAGACAGTGTCATTTATCCACTGTGCCTTGTCAAACATCAGAGAGTGTCATATGTCCACTGTGCCTTGTCCAACATCAGACAGTGTCATTTATCCACTGTGCCTTGTCAAACATCAGAGAGTGTCATATGTCCACTGTGCCTTGTCAAACATCAGAGTGTCATTTATCCACTGTGCCTTGTCCAACATCAGAGTGTTTCCACCATCACAGTGACATCTGGAGTGTCATTCATCCACTGTGCCTTGTCCAACATCAGAGAGTGTCATATGTCCACTGTGCCTTGTCCAACATCAGAGAGTGTCATATGTCCACTGTGCCTTGTCAAACATCAGAGTGTCATTTATCCACTGTGCCTTGTCCAACATCAGAGAGTGTCATATGTCCACTGTGCCTTGTCCAACATCAGAGAGCGTCATATGTCCACTGTGCCTTGTCCAACATCAGACAGTGTCATTTATCCACTGTGCCTTGTCCAACATCAGAGAGTGTCATTTATCCACTGTGCCTTGTCCAACATCAGACAGTGTCATTTATCCACTGTGCCTTGTCAAACATCAGAGAGTGTCATATATCCACTGTGCCTTGTCCAACATCAGAGAGTGTCATATGTCTACTGTGTCTTGTCCAACATCAGAGAGTGTCATTTATCCACTGTGACTTGTCCAACATCAGAGTGTCACATGTCCACTGTGCTTTGTCCAACATCAGAGAGTGTCATTTATCCACTGTGCCTTGTCCAACATCAGAGTGTTTCCACCATTACAGTGACATCTGGAGACTATATTACCAGTTGCTGATGACTATTTTATGTTGGACTTTTTTATGTATGTTGATCCCCCCCCAATAATCTTGTTAGCTGCGCCATGTTAATTATGCTAGGGCATTTGTCTTGATATCATTTTAAACAAATGTTGTTTTTACAAGGGCGTAGGAAATCTTGTCATAGATTCAAGATGAGCATCACCTAGAAAATGTTGAAAACCGCTGTTCAAGAGGTACAAACTGACAGACACACTCAGGTGCAAATAGATATACATTTTATTGCAACATTTGCAAATCAGAAATGGTATTGCACAAGTACAGTGAATGTTAAAATGATATTAAAATCTACAAGTTAATATTCAACACCCTTTCTTTCATTTATCTGGTCCATCAGTCTATGCTGTATACTGCTCTACCTCTGTCTCAGTCCTGACCTAGTGATTTGAGTCACAGGCAATGAAACAGCTCACAGAAGCCAGCTTCAAGCTTCAGAGATGAGGCATCTAAGAAAGGTGGTCCAAGTGACAAGAAGGGACAAAGTCCGCAATCAGACAATACATCTTAAAAGCCAGGCCTTACAAACAGGAGGATCAGCCAGTTACTTTGGTGTGGAGATGTATGCAGAATGGGAGAGAACCGGCAACCATGACAGACATGAAAGGCCAAGAGCTAGGGAACCAGACACCTAGGATGACCCAAGGAAGACAATATCCCAGAGTCCTTGACTGACTGACTGGAATGGACATTCTAATTATACTATTATCTGGTTTTCTCAATGAGCATTGAATTCAATGCCAGCATTTTTTCTTCAACACCCCAGTTTCTCTTATCCCTAGGGAGGTTCAGGATCTCTATGCTTCACACTGTGACCAATCCAAGACACCCCTATTTTGCATGTTTTGTTTTTCTTCAGCTATTTCTGGTTTATGCATTTAGTCCACTGTGGGCCATAAACTGGGTATCAGCTGGGATCTCCTAGGTTTCCTCAAGCCTAACTGGCAGGTCTCCTGGGTGTTGCCTAACTGGCAGGTCTCCTGGGTGTTGCTTAACTGGCAGGTCTCCTGGGTGTTAGTGGTCAGTCGAGGTTTCAACATCACTGCAGACCGGACATTCCACAAATGCTCCGTTCCGGTGCCGGTAAAAGTGACACAAAATGTTCTTCACTGTTACACTGAAAACTACAGCACCGCACTGCACAATTACATGCCAAGCATTAAACTCAGTTGCTGGGTGGCAGAATCTTTCAACTCCCAGTCCAGATATGAGGAATTTGCATCAGAGAAACCTAGTTGGAAAGAAATAATATTTCACAGCATCAGATGGCTAACTGCTATTTTGGCCAGAAGTCTCCTGTGTGTGTCCACATGATGTTACAATGATGTGTGATATTCAATACATGTCTACATGATGTTACAATGATGTGTGATGTTCAATACATGTCTTACTTTATCCAATCATTTTACACCACAATCTACTAGCAAAATCAGATAAGAAATTGTAATCACCCACTGTTATAAAAATGTATGCTGCTGTAAAAATAAAAGGCTGAGATAACACCAAGGTAAATAAACTGAGATAGCAGATACTAACACACTCACAATGGTAACTGTCAAATGTTATGTACAGTAAACACTACTATTAGGCACAAAAACCTGAACAATTAATAAATTATCCTCATCAAGTGCCTTGCCAACTCGCATGTGCGATCATGCCTCTCTACAACCTGCGGTCTTCAACAGTGTGTATCAGTTTATGAGCCGACGTCCCTCCATGCCACAACAAAATGCTGTCAAAAATCTTCTCCGGCTGTCTTCCTCGCGCTCTCTACAAAATTATGTAGTGGCCACTGGTTCCAGTTTCCCCTCTTCTCATAACATGAGCCAAAAATGATGACCGTCTCCTTCGGATGTTTATGAGAAGTTGTCTTCGAGCCCTCACCTCTTTCAAAATATCTGGGCCCTTAGCCCCATAAGGCTGCAGTTAACCCTTTCAACCTTGAAGAAAAAAAAAGGCAATGAACCTGGGATTTAAAAAAACAAAATCCCTTCCACCCCCCACAAAGAATTTTACACAGGTCCCCAATAAATTTTTAATAAACATGAACAGAGGGCATTAAATCAAATTTATTCCCCGGATCTTCCACCCCCAAAAAAATTTTTTTTTAAATGGTGACCCTATGACCTTTATCACTTAGGCTTACAGAAGATATCTGACACCAACTTGGCTTTAAAAAACCACTAGAATCAAAAGGAAACCCCTAAATACTACTTTTAGTTACTATAATTAAATCCTGGCCATTTCAAACAATGCATAGGTGCACATAAAACAAAGGGAATTTAACCCTTTCTGAGAACATTTTCAAGAACTGGACACTGCAGACAGGCAGATATTTCAGCATTTAAGGGACTGTGTCACAGAAGAAATAACTAAATTTAGTCGTCGCTGGGTGACAGGGTTGACTCTTTCAATACTTAACAACTGAGAACAATACCTTTTGGTGTTCCAAAGACCATACAAGGTTTTTTGCCATCTTCTATCACAGATACATGTTACACAGGGTGTTTTTAAAGTCTTACTGCACTTTTTATGTAGAATAAATCTGCAAAATGAAGTCATGATGTCGTCAAAACATGTGCTCCACAGTCAACAGTAAAGCATTATGCAGTGAATGACTGTTGTCTGCTGAAGTAATTCTTTGCACTTAAAACAAGATAATATTATCAATGGAAGAATGAGTCTTCTGAGTGGAACTGGCGGTCGATGCAAACATGGTTGCAGAAGATATCTGGCAGTATGAAGAGAAGTGTCTTGAAGCCTGTGGTGGACATTTCCAACACCTGTTTGTTCATTCATTCATTGTCCTGTTGCGCTATTATGTCACATAGGGCTGGCAGTCTATGTCTCTATTCTGTTCCATCCTGTGTAATCAAGTCCAGCATCCTTGGCCTTTCTCATCAACATTCATTTTAGAGTTTCTTTTAGGCATCCTTGCCTCCCTAATCCTTTTATTTCCCATTGTAATGCTTGTTTGGTGATCTCTGTTGGTTTCTTCCCAGGATGAGCCCAGTGTAGCACCATCTTCTCTGTCCTACAACTGGTGATATTAATAGTTGACCAGACATTTTTCCCCACACCTATTATAATAAATTTTGTATTGGTTCTCTCATCTTCCTCAAAATAGCGTTAGACTTTAGCAGTAACTATTGTAGCTAACTTAATGATATTTTAGTACAATTTTTGATGACACCATGTACTTGGAGTTTTCAAATTTGTTCTGCAAACAAAGTGAAGTCAGACTTTACAAACACCCTGTATTCACCCTTGGGTCTAAATCAACTAATTCTGTCCAATAATATCTCTGTAGGAAGTTTCAAAATGGCATGACTTTTGTGAAAAACTATTCATAACCAGCTCAGAATCATTGAGTAGTGACCTGAGAGTCGAATGCAGCCATCATGAAATTTCCTACTCCACTCGTATACTTGCTGAACTGGCAGGCATGCATCACCATACTGGACCTTCATTTGTCGATGAAATTCTACAGGTTTCACCCCTTCACTGATTTTATATATAAACCAAAAACAATCTGACCAAACTATGACAGTTTTGTGTTTTTTAAACCTACCATAGCAGCTTGAGAGATTCTCAGTAATCTGACCAAACTATGACAGTTTTATGTTTTATAAACCTACCATAGCAGCTTGAGAAGTTCTCGGTAATCTGACCAATCTATGACAGTTTTATGTTTTATAAACCT
The DNA here is from genome assembly GCA_905116865.2 of Candidula unifasciata. Taxonomy (NCBI): domain Eukaryota; kingdom Metazoa; phylum Mollusca; class Gastropoda; order Stylommatophora; family Geomitridae; genus Candidula; species Candidula unifasciata. The sequence goes on from CAJHNH020003691.1 coordinate 518,560, forward strand.
TCCATAGCAGCTTGAGAAGTTCTCAGTAATCTGACCAAACTATGACAGTTTTGTGTTTTATAAACCTACCATAGCAGCTTGAGAAGTTCTCAGTAATCTGACCAAACTATGACAGTTTTATAAACCTACCATAGCAGCTTGAGTTCTCAGTAATCTGACCAAACTATGACAGTTTTGCCCTTTTCACAGCTGACAATTGAGGTACCCAATGGACTCCAGGAACAGGCTAATACTGCATGGCTGAAATAAAATGTGCAGAAAATAATGACTATATTATCATATTATAAGCCTCCCTGTGTGGGTTCCCCTGACTCATTTTGGGGGGAAAAAGAAACAACAGACCCACTGCTACATAAAACTTGTCAGAAAAACGGGAACTAGTTAAGGTGATGCTGAGACTGAATGTAGGGGCCGAAAATGAATGTAAGGGCTGAAACTGAATGTAGGGGCTGAAACTGAATGTAGGGGCTGAAACTGAATGTAGGGCTGAAACTGAATGTAGGGGCTGAAACTGAATGTAAGGGCCGAAACTGAATGTAGGGGCCAAAACTGAATGTAAGGGCTGAAACTGAATGTAGGGGGCCGAAACTGAATGTAGGGGCCGAAACTGAATGTAGGGGTCGAAACTGAATGTAAGGGGCCAAAACTGAATGTAGGGGGCCGAAACTGAATGTAGGGGCCCAAAGGCAGCCTAGGTGTAAACCACATCATAAAGTACCAGCCAGGTTTTAAGGAGAAACAAAGAAGGATAATCATCACCATCATCATCATGTGATTTGCTATTCTGCATGGGTGTTCAGATCTCCACAGATGTAGTAAACTTTTTGTCCAGATTTTTGAAGAAAAAAGAAAAACAACAGACATGGTCATTTGTCCTCTTAAAACAGGCTGTTAATTTTGAGTTTAGTTTTTAGTTTAGAGTTTAGTTTCAATTGTCAAGGATTCATTTTATCAGCTTCATTTGATTCAACTGCTACTGTCTGTAGTATACAGCTGACCAGATAAAGCAAAGCTTCATTTTATTCAACTGCTACTGTCTGTAGTATAATGCTGACCAGATAAAGCAAAGCTTCATTTGATTCAACTGCTACTGTCTGTAGTATACAGCTGACCAGATAAAGCAAAGCTTTATTTGATTCAACTGCTACTGTCTGTAGTATAATGCTGACCAGATAAAGCAAAGCTTTATTTGATTCAACTGCTACTGTCTGTAGTATACAGCTGACCAGATAAAGCAAAGCTTTATTTGATTCAACTGCTACTGTCTGTAGTATAATGCTGACCAGATAAAGCAAAGCTTTATTTGATTCAACTGCTACTGTCTGTAGTATACAGCTGACCAATTGCACTGGCTGTAAACTCCACCAATTGAGCTGTAAATCCACCTATTATCCACTGGCTGTAAACTCCACTGGCTTTGTGCTGGCTTTGTTCTTCTGGCTTTTGTGTCCACTGGCTGTAAAACTCCACTGGCTGTAAACTCCACCAGTGTCTCGATGGCTGTTCATCCCTCTTGTCAACTTTAGTGTTTTGTTCACGAACTGAGTTTCACAGTGGCTGTAAACTCACCATGTGCTGTAAACTCCACCAGTGTCTTCACTGGCTGTCTCCACCAGTGTCTTTTTAAACTCCACCAGTGTATCCACTGGCTGTCAGTGTTATGTAAACTCCACCAGTGTGTCCACTGGCTGTAAACTCTTTCACTCTGTAAAGGCAGATGCACTCTGACTTTGAATGTAAACTCCACCAAACAGTGTCTTCAACTGTAAACTCCAATCACTGGCTGTCTCCACTCTTCACTGGCTGTAAACTCCACCAGTGTATCCACTGGCTGTAAACTCCACCAGTGTGTCCACTGGCTGTAAACTCCACCAGTGTGTCCACTGGCTGTAAACTCCACCAGTGTCTTCACTGGCTGTAAACTCCACCAGTGTCTTCACTGGCTGTAAACTCCACCAGTGTCTTCACTGGCTGTAAACTTCACCAGTGTATCCACTGGCTGTAAACTCCACCAGTGTGTCCACTGGCTGTAAACTCCACCAGAAAGTTCTCGATGGTTCATTCTCTTGTCGATTTTAGTCTTGTTCACGAACCTGAGTTTTGTGTACAGATCCGTTTTACAATTCTGTTTTATGAATGTTGGTTCTTTGCCTCTCAGGCAGATGCACTCCGACTTTGAATGAAACAAACACAATTAGTCTACTCTTATGACATGCTTGTAAGGTTCAAGCAGGTCTATCCACCTCCACAAATATACAGAGACATTAGATAGGCAGACTGACAGACAGACAGACAGATAGACAGGCAGACAGACAGATAGATAATTGGAAGGATTGATGGATGGAGATAGAAAGAGAGAGAACAGACAAACTATATTTTTCAAAGTAGAGAGAGAGAGAGAGAGAGAGAGAGAGAGCTAAAGGGTGAAAGAAAGAGATACTGAAAAAATAGCAATTGGGAGAGAAAGAGAGATATTAAAAGAAAAAGTCACATATGAAAATGAAACAAAGTAACATACAAAAATTAAAATCACATTCTAAATAAATAAAATGACATACAAAAAGAAAAAAAAAATAATGTTTAGAAAAATATCACGTAATGAAAGAAACAAAATCACATACTAAAAGAACAAAATCACATTCTAAAAGCAAAAAACACACACTTACTTGTGTTCTTTAAGTAACCGCTCTACTTTATTATTTTTAAGGTTCCATATATACAAGCCACCATCGCTAGAGCCTGCTGCTGCAAACTTTGCGTCTGGGCTGTGGGAAATAAACAGAGAACATTTCATGGATCAAACAATTAGGAGAACACACCTAAATGTAAACATAACTAGATCCAATTAAATCACCTTTCTCTTCTTCTTGTTCATGTTCATCGGCTGAAAACCCCAGCAGACATTTCTGGCTATTCACAAACTTCTGGACTCACATCTGGTTCCTGAGCTTAATTTTTGCATGCAAATCCGTTTTAGAGATCTGGCCTATATGTATGCAGACTGAAGGTTTTTTGCCGCTCAGGCAGATGAATTAGGATTTTAAAGGAAACAGCCCTAATTTGATGAGACGCTTGTCAGAGGGGCAATGGGTCTATTTTGTTGCCCTCAAAAATTGGGCCCTTGGTACTGGATACAGGGAACAAAATGTAATGAAACACAAGGAAACAGAATGTAATGAAACACAAGGAAACAGAATGTAATGAAACACAAGGAAACATAATGTAATGAAACACAAGGAAACAGAATGAAATAAAATAAAAATGAATAAAATAAAGTATGGTTTCATCATTATCGTGTAACAGGTTTTTTGTAGCATGCTGCTTTCACTGCGGTCTGCATGAAAGAATCTCAGTCTCTCACCAGTTCTCCCACCTCGTGTACTTTCCTACCCAAGGAGTATCTTTGATATCCTGTGCCCGTCTTCATGCTGGCTGGCCCTACCTCTATCCCCTTAACCATGCTATTATTTTATCCCAATCTGCTATGACGCTTGATGTGTCTGAGACTGAGATAAGATGCTGTTTACCAGCCAATCTTCCTTGACTTTCAGATCTTTTAGGATGTCAGTATTTCGTCTCTTTTTTGTATAGGGTATTTTGAGAATATTTCTATAGCATTTCAGATCAAAAGCCACTATTTTCTTTCTTAAGGACTGCGGTATAGTATGATTTAGACAGTAATATTAAAAAAAAAAATTATCTATAATTGACAATGGAAAGGAGAAACTAGAAAACTAGCAAATGAACAGAATAAGAGAAATACAGATAAAATAAAACGATGAGACAAAGTAAGCTAAAAGTAAAAAAGAATGTGGCTAAAACTATCTTCGACAAGATCTAATAAAGATAAACAATATATTAACAATAAGAATTAACAAAGTGGACAATGAACGAGCAACTAGACAATCAAAACTGATCTCTGGAGATGTGGTTAAACAGAAGAATAGATCGTACTTCATGGAAACAGAAACTATCAAACACAGTTCTGAAAAACTTGGAATGAAAAAAGTTGTCGAAAAAGTTGAAAGACAAAAACGATACAAAAAAAAGATGATTAATGAACAGCAATCTGAGATATTTTGGCAGACATTAATGACATAATACAATCTCATTATGCAAAATTCTTCCACTGAGGAAGGCAAAAGTAAATGGCGAGGCAGGAAGAGGCAGACAATGATACAAATGAGAGGATAACATAAGAGATGAATGAACAGCAATCTGAGAGAGTGTAAAACTAAGACAGGAGACAGAGCAGACGGTGTTGGAAAACCACTGCAGCCAATCTTCATTACGCAAACAAAATCTGATTGACTGATTGAACTGAATGAAATGAAATAAACTAAATCAAAATAAATGAAAATTTATGCTGATTTATAGAGAAAAAAAAACATACAACCACGTACAACATCAATGAAATATTTCACTTATGAATAAATATTACGAAATAGGAAAAATATAGAAGCAATATTTTATATGTTGAAGAATGTGGTCAATACATTAATTACCAAAGAGAGGCACTGTTTATGAATTCAGCTCCATAACAAACCATTTCCTGCCTTCAAACTAAGTGAGACTGTTAACAAAGTAGAAACTAGTTAAAGTCTTAGTTAACTGCACAAACAACATCAGGAGACAGTTAACACAGCAGAAACTAGTTACAAAGTCTTAGCTAACTGCACAAACAACAAAAGTGAGACTGTTAACACATTAGAAACTAGTTAAAGTCTTAGCTAACTGCACAAACAACATAAGGAGGCTGTTAACACAGTAGAAACTAGTTAAAGTCTTAGCTAACTGCACAAACAACAAAAGTGAGACTGTTAACACAGTAGAAACTAGTTAAAGTCTTAGCTAACTGCACAAACAACATAAGTGAGACTGTTAACACATTAGAAACTAGTTAAAGTCTTAGCTAACTGCACAAACAACATAAGTGAGACTGTTAACACAGCAGAAACTAGTTAAAGTCTTAGCTAACTGCACAAACAACAAAAGTGAGACTGTTAACACATTAGAAACTAGTTAAAGTCTTAGCTAACTGCACAAACAACAAAAGTGAGACTGTTACCACAGTAGAAACTAGTTAAAGTCTTAGCTAACTGCACAAACAACATAAGTGAGACTGTTAACACAGTAGAAACTAGTTAAAGTCTTAGCTAACTGCACAAACAACATAAGTGAGACTGTTAACACAGTAGAAACTAGTTAAAGTCTTAGCTAACTGCACAAACAACATAAGTGAGACTGTTAACACAGTAGAAACTAGTTAAAGTCTTAGCTAACTGCACAAACAACATAAGTGAACTGTTAACACAGTAGAAACTAGTTAAAGTCTTAGCTAACTGCACAAACAACAAAATTGAGACTGTTAACACATTAGAAACTAGTTAAAGTCTTAGCTAACTGCACAAACAACATAAGTGAGACTGTTAACACAGTAGAAACTAGTTAAAGTCTTAGCTAACTGCACAAACAACATCAGGCCACAGTGAATGAATTTTATCAATATCAATTTACGAGCAAGAGGTATTCTAACAATCTTCTTCTTCTTCTTCACTTCCTTAATTACCACAGTGGGTGGTTTTATCAATATCAATTTTCGATCACAGACGCATCCATAATGTTGCAGGCTTAATTCTCTCATGTTAGGGAGATATCAGGTTCGATCACAGACGCACCATAATGTTGCAGACTTTCTCTCATGTTATCTTTCTATCTTGCCCTGATCACAGACGCACCATAATGTTGCAGACTTTCTCTCATGTTATCTTTCTATCTTGCCCTGATCACAGACGCACCTTAATGTTGCAGACTTTTTCTCATGTTATCTTTCTATCTTGCCCTGATCACAGACGCACCATAATGTTGCAGACTTTTTCTCATGTTATCTTTCTATCTTGCCCTGATCACAGACGCATCATAATGTTGCAGACTTTCTCTCATGTTATCTTTCCACATTGTTCTTTGTCAACCTTGTGCTCTACTTCCTTATCCTTGTCTGATGTATGCCTTGTAACATATGACAAGGCATGTTCTCCAAGTGGGCAAACCATTTGGTTCGCTGTCTTTGTATGAAATTTTAAACTGGTTCTGTGCCGGCTTTTCTCTTTATGATTTTATCTCTTCTGGTCACTCCAGCAGCCCTTCCCAGACATCTCATTTCCATGGTTAGAATTTGTTTCTCCTGCTTTGTTGTGAGTGACCACATCTGGCACTGACAGCATAGAGTAGTGACCACATCTGGCACTGACAGCATAGAGTGGGACTGGATATGCTTTGTTGTGAGTGACCACATCTCTGACAGCACTGGGACAACATGTTTTATAGAGTGACTTTGTCTGGCACTGACAGGAGTGGGACTAACTATGTTTTATGACAGCATAGAGTGGGACTAACTATGTTTTATTGTGAGTGACCACGTCTGGCACTGACAGCATAGAGTGGGACTAACTATGTTTTATTGTGAGTGACCACGTCTGGCACTGACAGCATAGAGTGGGACTAGACATGCTTTGTTGTGAGTGACTTTGTCTGGCACTGACAGCATAGAGTGGGACTAGCTATGCTTTGTTGTGAGTGACCACGTCTGGCACTGACAGCATAGAGTGGGTCTGGATATGCTTTGTATAAGATGCTTCTCTGTGCTAATTGGGATTGTCCTGCGCTGTAAGAGGGGTGCTAACTGTCCCAATACTTGGTTGGCTTTACAGCATCTAAATATTAAATCAATGTTAACAACAATGGGAATAATCAGACAGAAAGAAAATTACCTGAATACAGCCCGAGCCGAGTCCCATCCGACTTTGAATCCTTCTGCTCTGAAAGTTGAAAAAAAAAAAAAAGATGCTACAGGCTGCCCTTAAAAAATCTGGCTATCAGTAAATCAGTTCCTTTAGATTTCTAGCATGGATCTGGCAGTGCATTTATACAAAATTAAAATTTCTAGGAACTATTTTATTTAGTTGATAAACATTAAAATGTAATTTGCTTTTTATTGAGTGTGTAGTTTTCTTTCTTTAGAGGACTGTACAGGTAGTCATTATCTGTTAAATATATACAGCATATCATCAGCATGTGCCATGTCAGTACGTGTGCGCTGTCATGCTTCGCCACCTCAAGCGATCACAAGAATCATATCAGTTTGAGTCTTAGCTGAGGTTTCAACTTCACTGCAATCGGGTAGCTCCATACTTGCTCCATTCCTGTCCAGTGAAAATCAAATGAAATGTCTCAAACTGGTGAACTAACAATTAGTCCCAGAAAAAACCAGAAATATGCACATGCAGTAAATGCATATGGCAGTTGCTAGAGGCGACAAAGCCAACAGTCGTCACCAGAAATGCAGTTTGTTGTTGATGGAAGTAGTTGGGCACAATAAGTTGGCTATACACATGTAGAATTATTACATAAGGTATTTTACCAGCCCACATGTAAACCAGCTACCGGCCATACTCAATATTAGACTGAACCGTTCAACAAATGAAGGGCAATCCACATTTTAAAAAAATAACAGCTCACAGTGCTGCATCAAGCACTACGTAGCTCAGGCAGCGAAACCACAGACTATCATTCATATGTGGAAACTGCATTAGCAAAGTGCTGTCAGAAGCAAAAATAACTTCGAAGCTCAACATTCTGTCATGCCTAGTCCTCAATTTTAGACCAGAATCACAGACTCTGTAAGTGTTTTTGTCTCACTCCATTGAAATGGTGAAGTCATCCAGATATTTGTTTGTTGTTTGCCTACCTCTTGCTCTCATTCCATCAATTTTGCCAGTCGTTAAAAAGTTCTTGGGTCAATTCCTTCTCATAACATGTTTGAAAAACAGTCTCCATCAAATTTTTCTAATTAGTTTACAACTTTCTCTGTCTCAAGGAAGACTGCCGGGTTTGATTTCCTATCCTTCAATAATATTCTGTCCATTCTCCTCATCTCTGATGCCAGTAAATATGTTTAGCTAGTCTGCTTTTTTGAGAGCATGTATCTTCCCTGTGGCTACATAGCTCTCAGTCCTTACGAAAGAAAATAGGGGCTTTTGAGCTGAAATGCTATAGAAAGATTCTCAGAATATCTTGGACAAAGAAGATGAGAAATATTGACATCTTAAAAGATCTGAACATCAAGGAAGATTGGCTAATAAACAGCATCCTTTCTCAAAAGCTGAAATATTTTGGTCATATCAAGTGCCACGACGGATTGGAAAAAATTATAGCAGAAGGCATGGTACCAGGAAGGAGGGGCGGGGGCCGATCGACACGGTAATGAGAGCGACGTTCTGCAAAGGACCTGCTACATGATGATGATGAGTCTGCTTACTGTCAATGTCTTACATGCATATCACAACACAGCAGATTAACAAGTCAATAACAAATGCATTGAATGTGTGAGTCTGCTAGACTCTGCTGAGATAGCAGTTTGGGTCGATGTCGTGACCAGGGACAGAGATGGACATTCTGTATGGTTTGTGTTGTCACCAGGGACAGAGATGGACATTCTGTATGGTTTGTGTTGTCACCAGGGACAGAGATGGACATTCTGTATGGTTTGTGTTGTCACCAGGGACAGAGATGGACATTCTGTATGGTTTGTGTTGTCACCAGGGACAGAGATGGACATTCTGTATGGTTTGTGTTGTCACCAGGGACAGAGATGGACATTCAGTATGGTTTGTGTTGTCACCAGGGACAGAGATGGACATTCTGTATGGTTTGTGTTGTCAGCAGGGACAGAGATGGACATTCTCTGTGGTTTGTGTTGTCACCAGGGACAGAGATGGACATTCTGTATGGTTTGTGTTGTCATCAGGGACAGAGATGGACATTCTGTATGGCTTGTGATGTCACAAGGGACAGAGGTGGACATTCTGTGTGGTTTGTGTTGTCACCAGGGACAGAGATGGACATTCTGTATGGTTTGTGTTGTCACAAGGGACAGAGATGGACATTCTGTATGGTTTGTGTTGTCACAAGGGACAGAGATGGACATTCTGTATGGTTTGTGTTGTCACCAGGGACAGAGATGGACATTATGTATGGTTTGTGTTGTCACCAGGGACAGAGATGGACATTCTGTATGGTTTGTGTTGTCACACAAGGGACAGAGATGGACATTCTGTGTGGTTTGTGTTGTCACAAGGGACAGAGATGGACATTATGTGTGGTTTGTGTTGTCACAAGGGACAGAGATGGACATTCTGTGTGGTTTGTGTTGTCACAAGGGACAGAGATTGACATTCTGTATGGTTTGTGTTGTCACAAGGGACAGAGATGGACATTCTGTATGGTTTGTGTTGTCACAAGGGACAGAGATGGACATTCTGTGTGGTTTGTGTTGTCACAAGGGACAGAGATGGACATTCTGTATGGTTTGTGTTGTCACAAGGGACAGAGATGGACATTCTGTATGGTTTGTGTTGTCACAAGGGACAGAGATGGACATTCTGTGTGGTCTTGTGTTGTCACAAGGGACAGAGATGGACATTCTGTATGGTTTGTGTTGTCACAAGGGACAGAGATGGACATTCTGTGTGGTTTGTGTTGTCACAAGGGACAGAGATGGACATTCTGTATGGTTTGTGTTGTCACAAGGGACAGAGATGGACATTCTGTATGGTTTGTGTTGTCACAAGGGACAGAGATGGACATTCTGTGTGGTTTGTGTTGTCACAAGGGACAGAGATGGACATTCTGTATGGTTTGTCACAAGGGACAGAGATGGACATTCTGTATGGTTTGTGTTGTCACAAGGGACAGAGATGGACATTCTGTGTGGTTTGTGTTGTCACAAGGGACAGAGATGGACATTCTGTATGGTTTGTGTTGTCACAAGGGACAGAGATGGACATTCTGTGTGGTTTGTGTTGTCACAAGGGACAGAGATGGACATTCTGTATGGTTTGTGTTGTCATCAGGGACAGAGATGGACATTCTGTATGGTTTGTGTTGTCACAAGGGACAGAGATGGACATTCTGTGTGGTTTGTGTTGTCATCAGGGACAGAGATGGACATTCTGTATGGTTTGTGTTGTCATCAGGGACAGAGATGGACATTCTGTATGGTTTGTGTTGACAAAGAAACTGAGCAACCATGGGGTGACCCGTTTGCCATGATTCTGGACCTGCGATTACCTGATTACACTTTTTCTTTTCTTTAACAAAGAAGAGATACACACTACATTGCCCAATTTATTGTCTGGCACATTTCACAATATCTTGTCAGGTGCATACTACAATTAACAATTAACAATTAAATACATGAAGCACATAAGTGAATTCTTTATAACTGAAGTACAAATGCAAGCACATTCAAAAGTAACAACATGTTTTACCAAGGATAACACAATGTTACAATTATAGCAGCTTCAAGAAATCTTAGCGCTCTGCCACTGGACAATGTTTTGAATTCTGAAAACACTGTCAACAAGGACAGTGCACTTAGAATTATTTATACGTCATTCAGCGGCAGAGCGCTAAGATTTCTTGAAGCTGCCATGATTAGTTGCCTCCGTCCTGAACTTTGTAAACAGAGAGACATGACTGCGACACCGATTTGCCCTGGTAAAACAGGTTGATGTTTTCGAGTGGTTGTACCTGTACTTCAGTTATAAAGAATTCACTTTTTGCTTCATTTTTTTCAATTGTTACTGCTGAATGCACCTGAAGAGATACTGTAAAATGTGCCAGACAATAAATTAGGCAATGTAGTGTTTGTCGCCTTCTTTGTTCAAATTTCCAACAGTTAAAAACTGCTTTTTCTTTTTTCTTCTTACTGCAACTGCCATCTTCTTATTGGTGAATATTTTCCGCATCTTGCTATGAATCCCTTTTGCCGTAGTAATTCTTGGTCTCGTGTTACGACTGTTCCTTCTTCTTCTTAGCATTCACTAGCTCTAAACTCTGACAGAAAGTTAAGGTTGTTCATCCACTTCTGGACTTTGGTCTTGATCCAGAACCTGAGTTTTTGCATGCACATTTGTTTTACTGATTTACTAGGAAAGAAACCCCTAATTAGTCAACTGCTATGACATGCTTGTTATTGGTACCGTGGGTATATTTCTCTGTTCTCCAAAATGGAGCCCCATGGGGAATGACTGTTCATCAAAGATAGTTTTTTTGTTTACTCACACTAAAGTACTAAACACCTTCATCATCCTGAGATCAATAACAGATAAAGAATCGTCTCGTGTGCAGCAAAGCAGCTGGCTTTTGTCTGCAAAAAAAAAGAGAGAGACATGCAATAGTTAATGCAATACTTCACAATAAAATGTCATTGTTTCTCTTCTTTGTATTTGGTGAGATCCCTGTGTAGATTCCTGGTTCCTACTGTGGGAGAACAAAACAACTTGTCACTGTTCCTCTTCTTTGTATTTGGTGAGATCCCTGTGTAGATTCCTGGTTCCTACTGTGGGAGAACAAACAACTTGTCACTGTTCCTCTTCTTTGTATTTGGTGAGATCCCTGTGTAGATTCCTGGTTCTCACATTTCATGTGATTTCCACTGGCACAGGAAGTGAGTGGCATTTCATGTGATTTCCACTGGCAATGAAAGTGAGTGGCATTTTGTGTGATTTCTACTGGCATAGAAAGTGAGTGCATTTCATGTGATTTCCACTGGCAATGAAAGTTAGTGGCATATTTTGTGTGATTTCCACTGGCACAGAAAGTGAGTGGCATATCATGTGATTTCCACTGGCAATGAAAATTAGTGCATTTCATGTGATTTCCACTGGCAATGAAAGTGAGTAGAATTTCATGTGATTTCCACTGGCACAGAAAGTGAGTGGCATATCATGCGATTTCCACTGGCAATGAAAGTTAGTGCATTTCATGTGATTTCCACTGGCACAGAAAGTGAGTGGCATATCATGTGATTTCCACTGACAATGAAAGTGAGAGCATTTCTTGTGAATTTCACTGGCACAGAAAGGGAATCATTATTGAATGACCCATTTGCAGCGAAGTTGAAAACTAGCCTACTACTAACTGTTCTTTATCTTCTTAATCTTCCAGTTGTTCTAATTTTGTTGTTCTTCTGAACTTTTTCAGACCCAGGCACGAATCATTTAACTCGTGGCATTCCCAGCATCAATACCATCCTGATGCAGTCACAGATTCGATGGGCTGCCCGTATTGTTCAAATGCCTGACCATCGGCTCCCAAAAATAATCTTCTATGTCAGAAAAAACGCTTCAAGGACACATTAAAGGCATGACTGAAAGCCTTCAGTATAAACCCTGACACCTGGGAGACTGCAGCACAAGACCGACTATATGGCTCAAATATAACCAAAATGGTGCACAATCTGCGAGGCATTTAGAACAAGGATAGCTGAACCACGAAGACAGGCCAGAAAGAACCGTCAAACAGGCCTTTTGTCTACTGATACTGTGCCCTGCCCTCATTGTTCTAGAATCTTCCGGGGATGCATTGGACTTATAAGTCACCTCCGGACTCACAAACATTCAACTGCAGTTTCATGACGGATGAAAGAAAGAGTGGTCCTCATCACTTGTGGTGGACGAACAAACAAAAGCAGCTTACACTACAGTGCACAAAAACACAGGGACTACATTCTTTCTTGACACTTTTTGCAAAGAATTAAAAAAAAAAATAATAATCTATAAGTCACAAATTGTTTCCACTCAGCCAAAACATTAAAAACAACAATAACAATCAAAAGCTGGACTACTTGAACTTACCTGTGGATAAACACAACGAAGTGAGTCGGCCATTTAACAGAATTTGATTGGTGCTTTCCTCTGATGAGCCTCTAATGTCCCAAAAGCGAACATGTCGGTCAAAATGGCTGATGGTCTAGGAGAAGACAGAAATGATGGCCAAGATAGAAATGATAGAAGATAGAAATGATGGTCAAGGAGAAGATAGAAATGATGGTCAAGGAGAAGTTGGAAATGATGGCCAGGGAGAAGATAGAAATGATGGTCAAGGAGAAGATAGAAATGATCGTCAAGGATAAGACAGAAATGATGGTCTAGGAGAAGACAGAAATGATGGCCAAGAGGAAGATAGAAATGATGGTCAAGGAGAAGATAGAAATGATGGTCAAGGAGAAGATAGAAATGATGGTCAAGGAGAAGATAGAAATGATGGTCAAGGAGAAGATAGAAATGATGGTCAAGGAGAAGATAGAAATGATGGTCTAGGAGAAGACAGAAATGATGGTCAGGGAGAAGAAGGAGAAATGATGGTCAAGGAGAAGATAGAAATGATGGTCAAGGAGAAGATAGAAATGATGGTCAAGGAGGAGAAGATAGAAATGATGGTCAAGGAGAAGGAGAAATGATGGTCAAGGAGAAGATAGAAATGATGGTCAAGGAGAAGATAGAAATGATGGTCTAGGAGAAGATAGAAATGATGGTCAAGGAGAAGATAGAAATGATGGTCAAGGAGAAGACAGAAATGATGGTCAAGGAGAAGATAGAAATGATGGTCAAGGAGAAGACAGAAATGATGGTCAAGGAGAAGATAGAAAAATGATGGCCAAGGAGAAGATAGAAATGATGGTCAAGGAGAAGATAGAAATGATGGTCAGGAGAAGATAGAAAGATTAGAAGATAGAAATGATGGTCAAGGAGAAGATAGAAATGATGGCCAGGGAGAAGATAGAAATGATGGTCAAGGAGAAGATAGAAATGAATGGTCAGGGAGAAGATAGAAATGATGGTCAAGGAGGAGAAAGATGGTCAAGAAATGATGGGCAAGGGAGAAGATAGAAATGATGGTCAAGGAGAAGAGAAATGATGGTCAAGGAGAAGATAGAAATGATGGTCAAGGAGAAGACAGAAATGATGGTCAAGGAGAAGATAGAAATGATGGTCAAGGAGAAGATAGAAATGATGGTCAAGGAGAAGATAGAAATGATGGTCAAGGAGAAGATATAAATGATGGTCAAAGAGAAAAGATAGAAATGATGGTCAAGGAGAAGACAGAAATGATGGTCAAAGAGAAGATAGAAATGATGGTCAAGGAGAAGATAGAAATGATGGTCAAGGAGAAGATAGAAATGATGGTCAAGGAGAAGATAGAAATGATGGTCAAGGAGAAGTTAGAAATGATGGTCAAGGAGAAGATAGAAATGATGGTCAAGGAGAAGATAGAAATGATGGTCAAGGAGAAGATAGAAATGATGGTCAAGGAGAAGATAGAAATGATGGTCAGGAGAAGATAGAAATGATGGTCAAGGAGAAATAGAAATGATGGCCAAGGAGAAGATAGAAATGATGGTCTAGGAGAAGACAGAAAGGAGAAGATAGAAATGATGGTCAAGGAGAAGATAGAAATGATGGTCAAGGAGAAGATAGAAATGATGGCCAGGGAGAAGATAGAAATGATGGTCAAGGAGAAGATAGAAATGATGGTCAAGGAGAAGATAGAAATGATGGCCAGAGAAGATGGAAAGAAGATAGAAATGATGGTCCAGGAGAAGTTAGAAATGATGGTCAGGAGAAGATAGAAATGATGGTCAAGGAGAAGACAGAAATGATGGTCAAGGAGAAGATAGAAATGATGGTCAAGGAGAAGATAGAAATGATGGCCAGGGAGAAGATAGAAATGATGGTCAAGGAGAAGATAGAAATGATGGTCAAGGAGAAGATAGAAATGATGGTCAAGGAGAAGATAGAAATGATGGTCTAGGAGAAGACAGAAATGATGGTCAAGGAGAAGATAGAAATGATGGTCAAGGAGAAGATAGAAATGATGGTCAAGGAGAAGATAGAAATGATGGCCAGGGAGAAGATAGAAATGATGGTCAAGGAGAAGTTAGAAATGATGGTCAAGGAGAAGACAGAAATGATGGTCAGGGAGAAGATAGAAATGATGGTCAAGGAGAAGATAGAAATGATGGTCAAGGAGAAGATAGAAATGATGGTCAAGGAGAAGATAGAAATGATGGTCAAGGAGAAGACAGAAATGATGGTCAAGGAGAAGATAGAATGATGGAGAAGATAGAAATGATGGTCAAGGAGGAGGAGAAGATAGAAATGATGGTCAAGGAGAAGATAGAAATGATGGTCAAGAAGAGAAGATAGAAATGATGGTCAAGGAGAAGTTAGAAATGATGGTCAAAGAGGAGATAGAAATGATGGTCAGGGAGAAGATAGAAATGATGGAGAAGATAGAAATGATGGTCTAGGAGAAGACAGAAATGATGGTCAAGGGAGAAGATAGAAATGATGGTCTAGGAGAAGACAGAAATGATGGTCAAGGAGAAGATAGAAATGATGGTCAGGGAGAAGATAGAAATGATGGTCAAGGAGAAGTTAATGGTCAAGGAGAAGAAATGATGGTCAGGGAGAAGAGAAGATTAGAAATGATGGCCAGGGAGAAGATAGAAATGATGGTCAAGGAGAAGTTAGAAATGATGGTCCAGGGAGAAGATAGAAATGATGGGCAGGGAGAGTTAGAAATGATGGTCAAGGAGAAGATAGAAATTATGGTCATGGAGAAGATAGAAATGATGGTCAAAGAGAAGATAGAAATGATGGTCTAGGAGAAGACAGAAATGATGGCCAGGGAGAAGATAGAAATGATGGTCAAGGAGAAGATAGAAATGATGGTCAAAGAGAAGATAGAAATGATGGCCAGGAGAGATAGAAATGAAAGGAGAATGGAAATGAAGGAGAAGATAGAAATGATGGTCAGGAGAAGTTAGAAATGATGGTCAAGGAGAAGATAGAAATGATGGTCAAGGAGAAGATAGAAATGATGGCCAAGGAGAAGATAGAAATGATGGCAAGGAGAAGTTGGAAATGATGGCCAGGAGAAGATAGAAATGATGGTCTAGGAGAAGACAGAAATGATGGTCAAGGAGAGAAGATAGAAATGATGGTCTAGGAGAAGATAGAAATGATGGTCAAGGAGAAGATAGAAATGATGGTCCAGGGAGAAGATAGAAATGATGGTCAAGGAGAAGATAGAAATGATGGCCAAGGAGAAGACAGAAATGATGGTCAGGAGAAGATAGAAATGATGGTCTAGGAGAAGACAGAAATGATGGTCAAGGAGAAGATAGAAATGATGGCCAAGAGAGAAGATAGAGAAATGATGGTCAAGGAGAAGATAGAAATGATGGTCATAGAGAAGATAGAAATGATGGTCAAAGAGAAGATAGAAATGATGGTCAAGGAGAAGACAGAAATGATGGAGGAGAAGATAGAAATGATGGTCAAGGAGAGATAGAAATGATGGTCAAGGAGAAGATAGAAATGATGGTCAAGGAGAAGATAGAAATGATGGTCTAGGAGAAGACAGAAATGATGGTCAAGGAGAAGAGAATGATGGCCAGGAGAAGATAGAAATGATGGTCAAGGAGAAGATAGAAATGATGGTCAAGGAGAAGATAGAAATGATGGTCAAGGAGAAGATAGAAATGATGGTCAAGGAGAAGATAGAAATGATGGTCAAGGAGAAGATAGAAATGATGGCCAGGGAGAAGATAGAAATGATGGTCAAGGAGAAGATAGAAATGATGGTCAAGGAGAAGATAGAAATGATGGTCCAGGAGAAGACAGAAATGATGGTCAAGGAGAAGATAGAAATGATGGTCAAGGAGAAGATAGAAATGATGGTCAAGGAGAAGATAGAAATGATGGTCCAGAAGAGAAAGATAGAAAGATGGTCAAGGAGATAGAAATGATGGTCGGGAGAAGATAGAAGATAGAAATGATGGTCAAGGAGAAGACAGAAATGATGGCCAGGGAGAAGATAGAAATGATGGTCAAGGAGAAGATAGAAATGATGGTCAAGGAGAAGAGAAATGATGGCCAGGAGAAGACAGAAATGATGGTCAAGGAGAAGATAGAAATGATGGTCAAGGAGAAAGATAGAAATGATGGTCAAGGAGAAGATAGAAATGATGGCCAGGGAGAGATAGAATGATGGTCAAGGAGAAGTTAGAAATGATGGTCAAGGAGAAGATAGAAATGATGGTCAAGGAGAAGATAGAAATGATGGTCAAGGAGAAGATAGAAATGATGGTAGAAATGATGGTCAGGAGAAGATAGAAATGATGGTCAAGGAGAAGTTAGAAATGATGGTCAAGGAGAAGATAGAAATGATGGTCAGGGAAGATAGAAATGATGGTCAAGGAGAAGACAGAAATGATGGTCAAAGAGAAGATAGAAATGATGGTCTAGGAGAAGTTAGAAATGATGGTCAAGGAGAAGATAGAAATGATGGTCAGGAGAAGATAGAAATGATGGTCAAGGAGAAGATAGAAATGATGGTCAAGGAGAAGATAGAAATGATGGTCCAAGGAGAAGATAGAAATGATGGTCAGGGAGAAGATAGAAATGATGGTCAAGGAGAAGATAGAAATGATGGTCAGAGGAGAAGATAGAAATGATGGTCTAGGAGAAGACAGAAATGATGGTCAAGGAGAATGATAGAAATGATGGTCAAGGAGAAGACCAGAAATGATGGTCAAGGAGAAGATAGAAATGATGGTCAAGGAGAAGATAGAAATGAAGGAGAAGTCAAATGAGTCAAGGAGATAGAAATGATGGTCTAGGAGAAGATAGAAATGATGGTCAGGAGGAGAAAGATAGAAATGATGGTCAAGGAGAAGATAGAAATGATGGTCAAGGAGAAGATAGAAATGATGGTCAAGGAGAAGAGAGAAATGATGGCCAGGAGAAGATAGAAATGATGGTCAAGGAGAAGATAGAAATGATGGTCAAGGAGAAGATAGAAATGATGGGCCAGGAGAAGGAGAAGATAGAAATGATGGTCCAGGAGAAGATAGAAATGATGGTCAAGGAGAAGATAGAAATGATGGTCAAGGAGAAGACAGAAATGATGGCCAGGGAGAAGATAGAAAGATGGTCAGGGAGAAATAGAAATGATGGTCAAGGAGAAGATAGAAATGATGGTCAAGGAGAAGATAGAAATGATGGTCAAGGAGAAGATAAGATAGAAATGATGGCCAGGGAGAAGATAGAAATGATGGTCAAGGAGAAGTTAGAAATGATGGTCAGGGAGAAGATAGAAATGATGGAGGAGAAGATAGAAATGATGGTCAAGGAGAAGATAGAAATGATGGTCAAGGAGAAAGATGGTCAAGGAGAAATTAGAATGATGGTCAAGGAGAAATAGAAATGATGGTCAAGGGAGAAGATAGAAATGATGGTCCAGGGGGGGAGAAGATGGTCAAGGAGAAGAAATGATGGTCAAGGAGAAGATAGAAATGATGGTCAGGGAGAAGATAGAAATGATGGTCAAGAAGTTAGAATGATGAAGATGGTCCAAGGAGAAGATAGAAATGATGGTCAAGGAGAAGACAGAAATGATGGTCAAGGAGAAGATAGAAATGATGGTCAAGGAGAAGATAGAAATGATGGTCTAGGAGAAGACAGAAATGATGGTCAAGGAGAAGATAGAAATGATGGTCAAGGAGAAGACAGAAATGATGGTCAAGGAGAAGATAGAAATGATGGCCAGGAGAAGATAGAAAGATGGTCAAGAAATAGAAATGGTCAAGGAGAAGATAGAAATGATGGTCAAGGAGAAGATAGAAATGATGGTCAAGGAGAAGATAGAAATGATGGTCAAGGAGAAGACAGAAATGATGGTCAAGGGAGAAGATAGAAATGATGTCAAGGAGAGAGTTAGAAAGACAGAAATGATGGTCAAAGAGAAGATAGAAATGATGGTCTAGGAGAAGACAGAAATGATGGCCAGGGAGAAGATAGAAATGATGGTCAAGGAGAAGATAGAAATGATGGTCAAAGAGAAGATAGAAATGATGGTCTAGGAGAAGACAGAAATGATGGTCAAGGAGAAGATAGAAATGATGGTCAAGGAGAAGACAGAAATGATGGTCAAAGAGAAGATAGAAATGATGGTCAAGGAGAAGATAGAAATGATGGTCAAGGAGAAGATAGAAATGATGGTCAAGGAGAAGATAGAAATGATGGTCAAGGAGAAGGAGAAATGATGGGTCAGGGAGAAGATAGAAATGATGGTCAAGGAGAAGATAGAAATGATGGTCAAGAGAAGATAGAAATGATGGTCCAGAGAGAAGACAGAAATGATGGCCAAGGAGAAGATAGAAATGATGGTCAAGGAGAAGATAGAAATGATGGTCAAGGAGAAGATAGAAATGATGGTCAGGAGAAGTTAGAAATGATGGTCAAGGAGAAGATAGAAATGATGGCCAGGGGAGAAGATAGAAATGATGGTCAAGGAGAAGATGGCCAGGGGAGAAGATAGAATGATGGTCAAGGAGAAGTTAGAAATGATGGTCAAGGGGAAGATAGAAAGATGGCAGGAGAAGAGAAATGATGGTCAAGGAGAAGATAGAAATGATAGAAATGGTCTAGGAGAAGATAGAAATGATGGTCAAGGAGAAGCCAGTTAGAAATGATGGTGGTCAAGGAGAAGATAGAAATGATGGTCATGGAGAAGATAGAAATGATGGTAGAAATGATGGTCAAGGAGAAGATAGAAATGATGGCCAAGGAGAAGATGGAATGAAGAGGAGAAGATAGATGGTCAAGGAGAAGACAGAAATGATGGTCAAGGAGAAGATAGAAATGATGGTCAAGGAGAAGATAGAAATGATGGCCAGGGAGAAGATAGAAATGATGGTCAAGGAGAAGATAGAAATGATGGCCAGGGAGAAGATAGAAATGATGGTCAAGGAGAAGTTAGAAATGATGGCCAGGGAGAAGATAGAAATGATGGTCAAGGAGAAGATAGAAATGATGGTCTAGGAGAAGACAGAAATGATGGTCAAGGAGAAGACAGAAATGATGGTCAAGGAGAAGATAGAAATGATGGTTAAGGAGAAGATAGAAATGATGGCCAGGGAGAAGATAGAAATGATGGTCAAGGAGAGAAGTTGATGGTAGAAATGAAATGGTCAAGGAGAAGATAGAAATGATGGTCAAGGAGAAGTTAGAAATGATGGTCAAGGAGAAGATAGAAATGATGGCCAGGGAGAAGACAGAAATGATGGTCAAGGAGAAGACAGAAATGATGGTCAAGGAGAAGATATAAATGATGGTCAAAGAGAAGATAGAAATGATGGTCTAGGAGAAGACAGAAATGATGTCAAGGAGAAGATAGAAATGATGATCAAGAAGAAGACAGAAATGATGGTCTAGGAGAAGACAGAAATGATGGTCAAAGAGGAGATAGAAATGATGGTCAAAGAGAAGATAGAAATGATGGTCTAGGAGAAGACAGAAATGATGGTCAAGGAGAAGATAGAAATGATGGTCTAGGAGAAGACAGAAATGATGGTCAAGGAGAAGATAGGAATGATAGCCAGGGAGAAGATAGAAATGATGGTCAAGGAGAAGTTAGAAATTATGGTCAAGGAGAAGTTGGAAATGATGGCCAGGGAGAAGATAGAAATGATGGTCAAGGAGAAGTTAGAAATGATGGTCAAGGAAGATAGAAATGATGGCCAGGGAGAAGATGGAAATGATGGCCAGGGAGAAGATGGAAATGATGGCCAGGGAGAAGATAGAAATGATGGTCTAGGAGAAGACAGAAATAATGGCCAGGGAGAAGATAGAAATGATGGTCTAGGAGAAGACAGAAATGATGGTCAAAGAGAAGATAGAAATGATAGCCAGGGAGAAGATAGAAATGATGGTCAAGGAGAAGTTGGAAATGATGGCCATGGAGAAGATAGAAATGATGGTCAAGGAGAAGTTAGAAATGATGGTCAAGGAGAAGATAGAAATGATGGCCAGGGAGAAGATGGAAATGATGGCCAGAGAGAAGATAGAAATGATGGTCAAGGAGAAGTTGGAAATGATGGCCAGGGAGAAGATAGAAATGAGGGTCTAGGAGAAGACAGAAATGATGGCCAGGGAGAAGATAGAAATGATGGTCAAGGAGAAGATAGAAATGATGGCCAGGGAGAAGATAGAAATGATGGTCAAGGAGAAGTTAGAAATGATGGCCAGGGAGAAGATAGAAATGATGGTCGGCCGGGAGAAGAAAAATGATGGTCAAAAAGAAAAAGAAATAAAGGGAGGAGAAAATAGAAATGACGGGGTAAAAGGGGAAAAAGGGAAAACAA
>CAJHNH020003692.1:0-2500 GCA_905116865.2 Candidula unifasciata
CACGGCGGCTCCCCGCGGCAAGTTAACACCTTAAAAATCGAATTTCAAACCCAAAAATGGCAGGCCTCAAGGGCGCACCCTTGGAAAACCCATAGCAAAAAAAAGGGCCACGTTCCTTTGGCGGATTGACAATCTATTACAAAAATAAATGATGGGGGATGGGGTTTTTAGATACGCAGGGCACGAAAAAAGGGGTGACGAAAGAAAGGGGGGAAAATGAATTGATGTAATTGATGATGATGATGAAATCTAGGAGGGGAGATGGGAAAAAAAGAAAACGAAGGAGAAGCAAACTACACCCAAAATGCTTCCCCTGAAAATTGCTGCGTTACTTCTTATACTACTACTACTGCTACTACATCCCTTATACACTACTCTAACTACTTTTGCTGTGCTGATGTTTTGCTGCTGCTACATACTACTATCTACTACTACTACTAATACTATATACTACAAATATTTGGCTCTGCTGCTGTCCTACTATACATACTACAACTACTACTGCTTGCTGCTGCTACTACTACTAATCTGCACTACTACTCTACAACAACTACTACTACTTTCCTACTCATACTCCTACTCACTACTACTACTACTACTACTACTAACACTACTACTACTACTACTACTACGACTGCTTCTGCTGCTGCTGCTGCTGCTGCTGCTGCTTGCTGTATGCTGCTGCTCCTGTTTCTGTACTCCTACTAATACTGCTACGCTGCTACGACTGCTGCTACTTAGTTAGTTTGTGAATCCTATAATCAGGAACGGTGAGACAAACCCATATTGTATGGCTAATTTTGGTTTTTGTAAAGAGATGGGGATATCGCTTGGCCGCGTTATGAGAAATGAATTATTATATACCTGCGCAACAGCTCCCATGGACACCAGAGGAAAAGAAAGACCAGAAAAAAGAAAGAAAGCTATAATGAGAAGAACGGAAGAAGAGTACCGGAATGCGGAATCTCAAACAGAAGAAGAGAAGCAATGAAGAAGTAGGAACAGGAGAAGAGAGAGGGATGAGAATAATCTCTGAAGAAGAAAGAAGAATTGAAAGCATAAAGAAAAAAAGATGATGGAAGATGATCTGTGTTTAAGAATAGCGTAAATTTTAAGCTCATTAACTGAAAGAAAAAGAAATGAGTAGATTAAGCTAGAGAAACTTAACGAAGAAAACGAAAGAAAGGCAAGAAGAAGAAAGAAAGCCGAAACTCGTCTGAATGCAGAAATGTAATTCGAACACCTGCACCAAAGCCAGTTTTCGAGAAGATAAGTACTGAGAGTCGAATGATGCTACTAGTCAGTTACTGCTACTCTTTGCTTTTTTATTAAAAGAATCAACAGTCAGAAAAGCAACTGTCTGCCAAGAGTACTATTACTGTGATACTGCATTAAAAAAGAAGAAACGAAGAAAGAGAATAATAAGGAAGAAATAAAGCTGCTGCTGCCAGCTGCTAATGAAGACTACTGACGGTCTTAAGGCTATTCTACTACTAAGCAAAGCAGGAGAAGAGAAGATTGCTGCAGATGCTAAGGAAAACTAATCACGCTTGCTAGAGAAACTAAAATGCCTGACTAAAGCTCAAGAAAAAAAAGACTAGCCATTACTTGCTTAAAGCCTGCTATTAAGACTGACTACTAAGATTGCTAAAGCTACAGGTGTTCAAGTATAGCTGCTACAGAAGAAAAAGCCTGATAGGAAGAGGTAACACTGAAAAGGAAAGAAAATTCTAAACGAAAAAAGAAAGTGTAACAAAAGAAAGAATAAAGGCAAGTCTCTGAGAAGAAAGCAAGAGACCTGAGAGCAAATAAAATATGAGACATACTTCCCCTCCACAAGATAAAGGATTTAGGAGGGGAAGGAAGTTTTTCGTTGGAAAAGAAAAGAAGGACACAAAAGAAGCATAATAAAAGCAGAAGACTCCGATCAGAAGCACGCACATCCACATCACACCACACAAGAAGAATACGATAACGCGATTTCACACATGACAGAGGAACTCTGAAACGTCATACTATGAGAAACAAAATATACTCAAGATTAATGCTATCATAAATGAAGACGCAGCGAAGTCCACCTCCTTGTGGACAGCGGCCCGTATTTTTAATTTTAACTCTTCCTCTGGGAGATGCAGTAATTGACTATCGGTGCTTAAAAGTAAAAGAAACCTGAGAGCCTAAAGTTTTTAGATACCCAGTAAAAGAAGTAATTAAGAAGAGGAAGAAGCATATCTTTCTCCAGGTGATGCCGGTGTTTTGGGAGTGAGTGAGCAGGCCGACATACTGGCCAGTTCTTGTACCACTTGGTGTTGAATATAGAATGTATAGCAAGCTAGATTTTGATGAGGGGCCTTTGGGAGGGAAGTGAACAGTGCGGAGGCACAGATAGATCATTTACGGTTTGAGGAGAATGGCGCTGCGAGAAGTTGCCAGGGGAATTCTGACAGACGCTCAACATTCGAGAGAAAGGCGAGACTGAAAAACCTACCGACAGTTACTG